>LPNX010882174.1:261540-413686 GCA_001517045.1 Pseudotsuga menziesii
ATTGGAGCAAATCCAAAATCATAAATCAGTGGATTCTTAGCCGATTTGATTGAAATCAGTCAGATCTGAAGCAGATTGACTGGATCTGACAAATCCTTGACTGAAGGAGGTGATCAAATCAGATCTAGAGTTGATCTTCAGCATCCTTTATGGGGGATTTCACCCTCTCTCTCTCCTCCACATGTTTTTGGCTCATCTGGATGAGTTTTGGTGGATTCTTCAGTCAATAGGTTGAGGTGTCACTCAGATCAGCCCCCCGATTGACAGTTGCACTTAGTGAGACTCAGATCTAGCTCAGCTAGACACAGATCAGGCATTGATGGACTCTCCCACGGCTGATTTGATATATCTCCTTGGTATTTGCGCCCCCCCTGGGCTGGATGGCCTGTATTTTCTATATATCCAGGCAGAGCCTCCTCTTCCTAGCTAGTTAGAACTGGGATTGAGGTGCTGCTGCTATTGTATTGTTGTAATTCTGCATTTGAAATAAAGAAAAGCTTTGGAGGAAATATGGTGTGGTTCCATTACATGTGTGGATTATTATTGCCATTGTTTTACTGAGGTAACCTGTATCTGTGGTCATTTTCTGCTAATTTCTTGTAGATCTGTGGTTAAGATTGGTAATTAGCTTATTACAATCTTGATAGGAAAGGTGTTGTTCAATAGGTTTATTTACTGTCAATATTCTTTGATGCATGTTTAGAGATCTAGATTTAGCATGTCCTATAATTTTATATGCATGTTATCTTGAATCTCTTTGTATGTACTAATCAGATCTCATAAGTTTTTTGGCAAGTTCTTTGATTTCAGCTGAGTTGCAGGTTCACAACTTGGAGAGGATGTTGATATAGTTTGCTTATTCATTCTCCTCAAAACATTTCAAAGGCATAGTCCCTTGACATTCCACCTGAAATCTCTACTGCGGATCTTCAAGGAAACCAACACTTTTCTCCTCTTCTTCCTCCCTCAAAATCAACACTTTACCCGGTTACTTTTTCAGTTCATAGCTGTGATTTCATTTGGATATGTTTCATCAAAGTAAAATATACATAGATCTAATATTTCATAGCTCATATCCTAGATCTCGCACTTAAAAAAGTTTCATAAGCATCCTAGATCTAGTTGTAGGGAAATCGTCTTTTTTGCATGAATTTTAAAGAAAACTTGTAGATCACATACATTAGATTTCCTTTCATTGTTATAAAATTTAATATTCTGAAATATCAGTGCACTTTAATTGGCTTCACAAACAGTAATCCAAGATACCAAGGAAAGCTTGCTTTCCTTGGTTCCTTTTTCTCCTTTTTAGCTAGTTTAACCGCATTATTTTTGAGATAAAGTAGGCTGATCCAAAGGTACTCTTAAAGTTCCTTTGGGAATATGTTATTCTAAATTTCTCACTGTACTTTAGGAATTCTGACAGAAAGAAAGGGAAGCTTCTGTCCAAAGTGGTCTCAGGAGCGTTCAAATCCCCCCAGGGGTCTCCTTTTTCGCCAAAAAAATCTTAATTGTTTTGCAAAATTGTAAAAACTTGGTTTCAGCCTGTATAAGGACCAAGAAAGTTATGATTTATTAGTTATTTGATATTGTAACCTCTGTAATAAAATCATTTTTGGAATAGGCTCTTTCGAGCCCATTCCCCATCTCCGCTGGGGGGGATTCGCGTCAGTGCCCTTTTCGTCTTTTTCTGCTTATTTCATTTTTACTAGAATTGATCTGATTTGTAGGGTAGTATACTTGATCTTGTTATTAATTCCATACTCCATATCTCACATTTCAAAGTAACCGTAATACTTACCCCACAATTTCCCGATTGACCCGAAAGGGGAAAGAGATTCGTGGTAGGATTAATTAAGAAATCTGAATTGTGTATCTTTTTTAATTCTTCTACATTTTGTTTATAAGCAAATATAAAATTTACCCCTCCTCGATTCCCTGATTGAGATCCACTTGGATCGAAAGAGGTTCTTGGAGGCTTTTCTTTTAAACAAGAACATCCAATTTAAAACTTACTAAAATCAACAAGACTGTAGTGCGTATGCTCTGCACTCATCTACGGTTTGTCTGATTAGTCAAGATGTATCAAAAGAACTTGGGTGACTAGCATAATTAGGACTCACCCTCCCCAATTCACAAACCATCAGGTGAAATTTCAACACCTCGATCAAACCTCTACGGTGGCAAAATACCCAAAGGAAGCAGGAACTTTTTGAAAAGTGACCTCGGGGCATCGATCTCTGTCACACCCTAACGGGTGTGTTACGAACAATAGCCCCAGAGACTCCATTTCATCCCACATATTCCTTGCGGGTAGCCGTAAAGGTTTAGTTATGGACATACTCCAAGTACTCTCGGGTATATCTGGAGTCCCCCTTTGCCTAATTTAATCAACTCATACTTCACATTTAACTTAAAACATACCAAGATGCAATCGCAAAACATTCACTCCAAGCACATGCAAGCACATCGATCTTAGTGATTTGACTCCATTTTAAGGCACTGGTCATTTTTTGCTTCATATATACATTGTGTATCAGCTTTGTGCTTTCGTGTGTTTATTTTCGTATCTCGTCATCTTTAATTGTCTATAGTTAAAATAGTCAAAATCCTAAGTAACTGATTCAATTTAACATCATCACACTAAGAAATCATCCTTAGTAACTTAATAGGGTCTACCCCCCTTGGCTTCATTAGGAGTTGAACCTAAACGGAGGAGTCAAGAACAAGGTGACAGCGTTGACTCGAGACTTTCCCCCAAGCACACACCGAGTGGCTTGAAGATTTCTTCCACGTGAACCAGGTGTGTGAAAAGGTGGCAACATTACCAATGTCACCGTATGCCGATCCTAGTGGTAGTGGCATGTCAGGATCTCCCCGAAAATCTATCCCTGCATAGGGGTAGTCATCGATGGAAATTATGTACTGCTGCCACCATGGAAAGAAATCAGCTGGATAGGGGTTGGACACCCTACCTCCACCTAGTCTGCGCATCGCATCTACCCAATGTCGTTGGTCCGGATCTCAAACCCCATGAAGAGGAACATCAACTCTAGTGCTCAATCTTGGAACACGCTCAAAGAAGAACATGCTCAGTATACTGTTGAAACCGAAGTTTCATACCCTGCCCATCTTGCAGTCACTGAGCTGTTGCTTCATGTTGCTCAACAGTGTAGTACTCCAATCATAAACTGTGGGCCTCATGCACTCCACTACATAGAACATCAAGGGTGGTGAGGCCTGGTGGAGTAAGGCTAGCCCTGCTCTCCTGCCACGTGTCAATAGTATGGCATTTAGGCCTAGCACCTGTATGGAGTTAGTTGGGATCTGGCTCTCGACCTTCTTTGTGTCTAGATAACAATACACTACTATGTACTCATCTATGGTGAGGCCACCTCCGGGCCTGCGGGAACGTAGGTTCACCACTTCCCCCCGTCGGAAAAATCCAGTAATGAAGTATATGTCCTCCACTTCCATGGTGAGGGACATCCTGTCAATCTAGAAATACTCTGAGTCAGGATCCCAGTAGTCTACTAGCATCTACATCAGTCTTGGTTTGGCCCTTAAGCCACCAAGACAACAAAAATTGTAGAGAATGCATGCATGAAGAGCTTGTTATGCCATTAGATATCCCCGTACTGCTTCTTCTACATCCCCATGCTCACATTCCCTCCATTTTAGAACCATCCTGCACATTTAATTCAAGTTTGGGTCATTAGATTTCTTATAAAAACTTGAATGCAACCGCATCCGTGACTGTTTGCTAAACAGTCGCGTATGTACATGACTTTGAGGAATTTTTCCACGTATAGCCAGCCCTATACACGGAAAAATCCTCAATTTTCATGTGGGTTGTGGTGCATAATTTAGGATGGCCTAGAAATCAAATTAGACCATGAAAAATTGAAAATTTTAAATGTAAATGAAAGAGCGGGGCATGGGAAATTACCTGGAAAAAACGGTGTCAGATTTAGCCAACTGGATCTCTCGGAATTCACATTTGAAGTTCGGAGCTCAATTGGGTAAAAATTTCAAATGTTATATAATGTTTTGATTTTTTTACTATTTATAGAAATTTTTCAAATTTTTTTAAATTTTTACTCCTTTTTCTATAGTTTTGGACCGTTTTTTACTAATATATGATGTAGGAGACTGTTTTGAGCGCCATTTCCACCGTTGTTTTGACCCATTCATGCTGACTTCAGGTATCGTGTTTAAACTACCATATAGGTTAGGTTTCACCTCCATTTTCATTTTGCATGACCCTATGACCATTTCATTATAACCATAGGTACAAACCCATTATGTCTTGTCACAGAACCTTCTTGCTGTTTTAGAAGTGGCATGATTGGAATGGTAGAGCTTGACCTTACATGGGTACCCTAATTAGCTCCTTATTGTTGGGGCTCGGACCTTGAAGGTCCTTCATTTTGGCAACTCCGCGGTTTTGGTGCGAAGCTTGTAAGCGGAGTTGAGGTCCAAAATAGTCTTAGGGGCTTGGGGGTTGGGTCGAAGCCCCTCCTTTTGTAAATGTCCCATAGTTTTTGGGTACCCATGGTTTAAGGCCATGGTATTGTAATAGTGCACTTGTATAAATAGGCACTTATGTAAAGGAGTCAAAGAAGCTTTGTGTTATGATGATGATGTGATGCGAAGAAGCTAAGGTCTATTTTTGGGTTTAAGGTTAAGTCCCAGCTGAGTGCGTGGATGACCTCTGCAGCTAAGTGTGCAGAGGGTTTTGGAAGAAAGGGTCTGCAGCTGAGTGCACGGATCAGGACTGCATTGTTTTGTAAATTGTTGAATATAAACGCAGTTCTGTGGACGTAGCCCCTACACTGGGGGTGAACCACGTATATCTTGTGTTGTGGTGGTTCTTTTTATTTTGTTCTTGTTATGTTTTTATGCATTTGATAAGTGGATGAAGGATAAAGTAAGATAATTTGCTAAGTATTAACTTCGTTGTGAATTCCCAGTTAAGGGTTCAGCAAGAAACTGTCTTTTTATCTAAACTGCGAAGCTATTTAAGTTAATGTCGAAGCTCTGTATTGCATAATTCTTCTTTGTTAAGGCTAAAGGTACAGTAATATCCCTCTTTCGCATGTAGAAACCTGATTCTGCGACACCCCGTAGTTGTTTTGGGTGAGACTGCAATTTGTTCGCAGGTTGTTGCCGAAAGGGCCAACAATGTGGGTCTGTTTGTTGGTTCGAAGATAAAAGCATAAGAACCTGGGTCTTCCCCATCCGCCCAACAAATTGGTTCCGTTGCCGGTTGAACTAGTATCTACTTCAAGAGGGATCTACGTCATACCTGGAGGGATATGTTTTGGAGGCCCTCAGTAAAAGAAATCAGTTACTGGGTTGAAGATACTTATCTGAAATTTGTTGAACAAGAGAATAAGGACCCTCGTCGTAGCTTAGATGACTTCTTGTAAAGGTACATTTTTACTGATATTTATGAAATTTTCTTTTCTAGTATCCACATAGAATTGCACCAGTGGTTATCCAGGTTGACAGAAAGAAAGACAAACTTCAAAGAAAATCAGTCTCCTGACTGGACCCCAGAAAGAATTAAGCTATTGAAAAGTGTGAACAACGCAATATCAAGAGCTGTTGACTTCTGGACAACGTGAACCCTTGAAGCATTTGTGATGGAGTTCGCCATCGACACACATACTTCTTTCAGCGAAGCAGAAAGAAAGTTTTTCAAAGGACCAAGGGGTAAGTACCTGAATTCATTAAGTCTGACAATTAAAATGCTCTTGGCTGAGAAAGGCATATTGCTTATCCAATCAGATTGCTAGATTTATTGCTACTAACCTATGTTTGGAAGCGAAAGTGACTTCGACGAGCAAAGTGGTTTTCTTCGCAACGGTAAAAGATGCAAGGGAACTCCTGGATCCTATATCCTAGGCCAAAACACTGATTCTACCTCATTAAGTCTAGAAGAATCTGAATCTGAAGAAACCCCTTTTGTTGGAAACCCTCCTATAACTCTGCAGCGAAGATCTGTTATCCCTGACAACCCTTCGCAGTATGAAAGTAACCCTAGCCCGAGTAGTCCTGTCGCAGGTTAGTCTACCTCAGTAAGTTCCCTTCCTCCTATTACCAGTCCCCCCCCTGTCATCAGTCTTCCTCCTCCTCCTCCCCCTCCTCCTCCACCTCATTAACAAGAACTTGGAGTTGAGCACTGCTGCGGACAACCAGCTCAAAGTCTTGAAGGAGTATGATGAGTTAGCATAGGAAAAGGCCAACGACGCATCTATAGCAACATTGTAAGAGATAGTGGAGAAAGAGAAAGCAGCCGAAGATATCATGTTCAGCCTCAACAAGCACTTTACTATCTTTTCCAACAAGATTCTTGTACCCGAAAAGCAATAGAGTGTCCCGATATGGGACACTGGTGAGTCTTAGGGGCCTATTGGGGCTTGGACCTTGAAGGTCCTTAATTTTGGCAACTCCACGGTTTTGGTGCGAAGCTTGTAAGTGGAGTTGCAGTCCAAAATAGTCTTAAGGGCTTCGGGGTTGGGTCGAAGCCCCTCCTTTTGTAAATGTCCCCTAGTTTTTGGGTACCCATGGTTTAATCCCATGGTATTCTAATAGTGCACTTGTATAAATAGGCACTTATGTAAAGGAGTCAAAGAAGCTTTGTGTTATGATGATGATGTGATGTGAAGAAGCTAAGGTCTATTTTTGGGTTTAAGGTTAAGTCCCAGCTAAGTGCGTGGACAACCTCTGCAGCTGAGTGCGTAGAGGGTTTTGGAAGAAAGGGTCTGCAGCTGAGTGCGCGGATCGAAACTGCATTGTTTTGTAAATTGTTGAATATAAACGCAGTTCTGTGGACGTAGCCCCTACACTGGGGGTGAACCACATATATATTTTGTTGTGGTGGTTCTTTTTATTTTGTTCCTGTTATGTTTTTATGCATTTGATAAGTGGATGAAGGATAAAGTAAGATAATTTGCTAAGTATTAACTTCGCTGTGAATTCCTAGTTAAGGGTTAAGCAAGAAACTGTCTTTTTATCTAAACTGCGAAGCTATTTAAGTGAATGTCCAAGCTCTGTATTGCATAATTCTTCTTTATTAAGGCTAAAGGTACAGTAATATCCCTCTTTCACCTATAGAAACCTGATTCTGCGGCACCCCATAGCTGTTTCGGGTGAGACTGCAACCTGTTTGCAGGTTGTTGCCGAAAGGGCCAACACTATGGGTATGTTTGTTGGTGCAAAGATAAAATCATAAGAACCCGGGTCTGCCCCATCCGCCCAACACTTATTTGCATTTGGTGCCCATGCCGATAGTTTGTCCTTTAGGGTGTGGGAGTCCGTTGTATAGTATTGCCATAAAATTTTGCAAGAGCCTCATACTCCTCTTGATCTTTTGTTGGCCTGTTTCCTCAGGACTCACTTATGACAAGTTGTAATTGCATTATCATGAGCTTTTCCTGCCTTATTGAGCCTTATGCCAGCTTCCGTGACTTCGAGTATTATCCATATAGCTCGAGCTTTTCTCATGTCTAGCCACACAGAGCCATTTTATATATCCTTTGCAGCTTGATTCCCTATTTTTACCGGGAGGGGACTTTCCCCTGAGTGTCGTTATCCTACACATGTGTCCTTGCATTGAACATAGGTATGTTCCACTGCTTGGAACTAGTTTGTTTTCCCATTTGACACTCGTCTCCTCCTAGTCTGTAACTTTAAAGCAATTTTATTCTTTTTCAAGCTTTTCAAATATTTGAAAAAGTCCAAAAAAAATTAAAAAACCAAAAAGCTGGACAAGAAAGGATTTTATCTTTGGTAGCAGTCAAGTTGTGTCGCCTTTGAACAGAGCATTGTATATCATATCTATTAGTTGGGTTAATAGTTTGACTTGAGGAGTTGTACTTGTTTATCTGAGTTTATCTCCAACGACTGGTTAAGCTTCCAGTCCCTATCGAGCGTCTGTCGATGCCTCCTGTGTCGTAGAGTTGTCCCAGTTTTTTATATCGATTCTATGTTTCCTACATTCAGTCACCATTCGCCTTTATGCTCCTGTTCAAAGGAAGTTGAAACCTGAGTCGACCATTCCTCAGTTATCTTGACTTTGCATGTTGACCATTCCCGGTACGGTTACTGGTTTGTGCACCTTATGATCGAGTCCTTCCACATTATACAACTTGGCTGAGTACCTCATGTTGGATGATGGGGGGTGCCTTAATGCCCTCCTTCCAATGGATTTCATCCCATCGACTTTAGATCATTTATTCTGGGATAAGAATTTAGAGTCATTTTTGAGTGCCTTGAGAGTTGTAGTGATCAGTGGAAGGTTCTCTCGCCATCAATAGTTTTTTGGGAATACATCGATGTCCCCTGTTCGATGGATTCTCTCAATTGTTCGATCTCAACACATTTATTCACACTTGTTAGTTTTCACTCTAGTACCTTGATTCCCATTTTCATTATCGGTGGGTGATCTCACGTCTGTTAACAGTATACATCAATGATCGGTAATCAGACGATGGACTACCGGTAATTAGACGATTGACTACTATGTTCAACCTCGACACCTCTATTCACATAGTCATACATGCACTCGTAGCGTTTGTGTAGAAGACCTTCTAGATTGGTGGCATCTCTTATATGCTACCTCCTTGATCATGCCAGTGTTCATGAGATTTCAGCTCTCGTGACTTGATTCCAGTATATGTCAGACATTTCCAGCCATTATGGAGATCTTGATCCATTATATATCTTCAGCGTTCATGGAGATCATGATCCTTTGTATATCTTCATCATGGAAATTCTGATCTATTTATATTGTACATGGCGATGACCACATATGTCATATTGTATCATGCCTATTCATGGCCATTGTACTCTTATGTATCCGGGACTGCTATATCTATTTGCAGTTATGTGCAGAGTTGTATCATTGTATAGTGTTGATTGGATGGTTGGTTCCTCCATTGGGTTCTTCATCACTTCACTTCTGGTATGGACTTATAATGTATTTCGGCCATCGTATGATCCCTATGACCTCACACATTAGAGGGAATCTGTTATAGCTGATTTTACCACACATGGTGAATCACACTTTTATGGCCTTCTCTGTCCCTCTACAGACTACTTAGACCCCATGGACCAGTTTTATACCTTTGATGTTTCCAAGATCATCCCTAAAAACATGCAAAAATTTCCATACACGACTTTTAAACCCTTTATTGCATATATACATGGGTTTGACCCTTAAACCCATGTACATCGGGATGTGTGCAAAAGGCCAAATTCTTTCGGAGTTTTCCTTGATGTGGATCCAACTCACTTGTCTCCTGGCCTTCCATATGCCTTGAGATCGCTCGGATTTGACCTTTCATTACCCCATTGAAGAGCTATATAAGGAACCCTTTGGATACATTGAAGGCATGAGGAATTGAGAGCAAGAAAACTATAGTCCAATGTTGTCGAAGCTTATTCTTGAGTCTGCATCCCTTTGTCCCTTGGAGAACTTTTGTGTTCTTCCCAAGATTGGATTTTGCTTGTGAGCTTGCTATCGAGAGATGGAGGATTGAAGTGGTGGAGGTCCAAGTGGGGGACTCAGTTTATCTGATTCGTAGACGTGCCGACAGAGGTTGTATCTATTCTAATCTTTGTTTTATATTAATAGAAATATATTTTCCTATCCAATAATGTGTCTTTGAACGAATATTTGATCCATGGATGATTTCAAATGCTTATATGTTATTGATTATATATGCTAGAGTAGAGCTAACACAATTATATATAGCATGTTTGTCTTGTTTATTGAATGTTGAGGAAGCAATTTACCAATTCAAGCTAGAGTTGGAAAGCTCAATGGGGATCTACATCAACCGTCCGAAATAAGGTACGAATCGAGATCCTTTAGTGTTAGATATTTGGTTTCTCTTACATATAGGAAAGGATTGATTTCTAGAGTCAAGCTGTCTATTGTGGTAACCCCAAGCCATAGGAATTTCTCTCCGTAATAGGGGGGTATACAGTTAGTCATTTTCATGTTGTTCTATAGGCCCATAATACCACTGAGACTTTCTAGTCCCAGTCATCTCTACACACATTGCATACTTTGGTCAATGCATTCTCAAGTACCTTGTTGAAATCCTAGATAGTTCCATTTGCTTGAGGATGGTAGGGTGTCGTATTCTTGCGTTGGATTTGGAATTCTGGAGTCAGTTCAACAATTATCTTATTTACAAAATGTGTACCTTGGTCACTGATTAGGATCTTGGTACAACCAAATCTTGTGACGACATTCTCAAATAGGAAGTGGGCCGCAGTTGCAGCAATACAATCTTTTATAGGTGCTACCTCTTCCCATCTTGTAAAGTAATCTGTAGCAGTGATGATATAATGCGCACCAGTCCATTTTCTCGATGGACTGATAGGGCCAACAAAATCCACTTCCCATTTATCAAAGGCCTGTAGTGTAATTTGTGGCACAAGTGGCATTTCACCACGTCGCGATGGATTCCCCATTATTTGACACTTATTGCAATTGCGATAGTATTTCCTTGTATCCATATGTACCATTGGCCACCAGATTCTGGCTTGCAAAATATTGTGCACTGTTGCTTTCCCGGCATAGTGTCCTCCTGACACACCCGCATGCGCTTCAGCCATTACCCATTATCTTTCATGATCAAAGACGCATCTTCGTATAATTTAATCGGGTCCCAAGTTATAGAGTTGTCCCACGATTATCATGTAGTCTAAGGCCTTGACAACTAGTTGTTTCTTTTTCCATGTCAAATAGTCTTCAGGTGCATACCCTGTGTTTAGTAAGTGTATAATAGCATCGAATTCTTTATCAATAATAGTTATAGCAAATAGTTGCGCATCCGGTAAATTGTCCTCCAGGCTGGTGGGTTCCTCCCCACTTTCAATTCGTGATAAGTGGTTAGGCCCAACATTTAGTCGTCCTAATTTTTACAATGACTTCAAAGTCAATTTTTTTAAATAGGAGGAGCCACCAGCAGATGTTTCCCCCCAACACTAGCTTATTGACCAGGTATTTTAGCTCAGAATGGTCAGTGAAAATTTTGAAGTGTCCACCCAATAGATAATGTCTGAATTTTTGTAGCACATAGACAATTGCAAGCTCTTCTCTTTCAGTTGTGGTATAATTTTTCTCTACCATTAATAGTTTCCTACTTGCAAATGCGATCGGGTGGTCAATTGCGCCATCTCCTGGTTGGGTTAAAACTATACCAAGCACAATCGATGATGCATCAACATGTACGTGGAATTATTTTTTCCAATTCGAAAATATTAATATTGGTGCAGTAGCCATTTTACCCTTCAACTTATCCAGCCTCTTCTGGAAGTTTTCATTCTACTCAAATTTGGCATCTTTTTTTAGTATCTTTTCCATTGGGGCAGTTATCTCTGCATACCCTCTTATGAATTTCCAATAATACCCAGTATGTCCCAATGTGGACCTGAGTTGCATTACTGATGTAAGTGGAGGCAAGTCCAGGATAATTGCTACCTTCATGAGGTCGACCAGGATCACATCGCCGCATACTACAGGCCTAGAAGTACACCGAATGGTGCACAAAATTTACATTTTCTCAAGTTCAGTGCAATTTGATACTGGAGACACCTTTCCAGCATCATGTGCAAATTTTCAATATGGTCTCTTACCAGACCAAAGACCATTTAGTCATCAAAGTATACTTCAAGAAAGTTATGAATGAAATATTTGAAAGCAGAGACTACTATTCTAGAAAAAATAGCAGGGGTGTTTTAAGGCCAAAGGGAATTACTGTGTATTGGTAGTATCCCCATTCTGTTACGAAGGTTGTCTTGTGTCGATCTTCTTGCACAATTTGGACCTGATGGTATCCTGAGAACCTGTCTATGAATGAGTACATTTCTTCTCCGCCAACACTTTCCAAAACCTCATCCGTGAATGGTGTAGGGAATGGATCATTCAAGCAGGAATCATTTAGTTTCCTCAGGTCGACACAGATTCTAACTTCACATGTCACCTTCTTGTCCTGGATGACTATGGGGCTTATCCATTCTAACTCTTCAACTGGTTCAATAATTCCTACCTCCAACATGTGATCCATTTCTGCTTTTACTTTCTCCTTATAACGTGGGTTTAATCTGTATGGCTGCTATTTCACTGGTCTTGCATTGGGTTTGAGTGGAATTTTCATTTCACCCAAATCCCCAACTATCCCCTTCATTTCCCTGAAGTTTGTCGGGAATAGGTCCTGAAATTCATGTAATAGATCGGTGACTCTAGCTACTATTTCTTCATCCCAGTAGTCTCCAATGTTGGAAAATTTTGGATTGTCCTCCAATCCAATGTTAACCTTTTTAATCTTTAGTGGCTTAACGAACTACTCACTAGAAATATCACTTCCTTCTACCTCATGTGATCCTTTCAATTCTGGAATATTGATGTTGTTCATATCATCATTTGGGTCTCCAGAGATATTATAGCATGTCATCCAATGTTGTAAAGTCTCACAGCATTGGTAGGAATGCGCAGCACAAGGTTGAGAATACAAAATCTCTAGTGGAATCTCAGTGAATATTTTCTCTTTAATGGTTTTCAACGCAATATCAACTATCGATTGCTCGTCCACGAACTGGAATGTGTAAGTAAATTTCTGCTAAAATTCTTCTCATTCCCTCATTTCCTAGCACAACTCCATAGATGCATACCATCCTCGTGGTGTCATCTCAAGAGTATGGATGAAATGGTGAACCCATTCCTAGTGAGGGTAGCTCGAGAATGCTGTGGAACATTGTTCTAAGTGTTTAATTGGGTCTGATAACCCCGTATAGCTTTGGGTTATAGTTGTAATTTCCTCCCCATACCTTACTTCTAGCAACCTTCTGCACTGTGGCCATTCAGTTATCATGTTCTTATGCGTGCCCCACCATCCCGTGGGCATAGCCTTCAATGCAAAATCTAGTGCAAAAATTCATTGCTGCTCTGTTACCAATTCTTCAAATTTAGTCAAGAATGCTGCTAAGTTAGGTAGTTCTTCATATATGGGAAGTGGTCGCGACTGAGTTCCTACTTGTCTGATAGACTTAGTTATCCTGGAAAATTTTCTCGAAGAGACTTCATGCAATCAGTTTTTCCAGTTCTCCAGTGCCTCTCCTGAGTTTTATGTACATGAACTCTCACATTTCCAACTTAGGTTATCGTCTGTAGTAGGATTAATATAGTCTTCCTGAATGGCGATTCTATTGTATATGGTGTCGATGTGGTCACCATGCCCTTCATTGAACACTGGTTCAACGTACCTTGGTCCTTCTAGCGGGTCAAGGGGCGTAACAACCTACATCTCATCATCTTCAAATGATAGGATCCTTATTTTGAAATTTATGATCGTTTGTTTTTCCATTTCCTAATCAATCCCAAGTAATGCAGGATATGGGGTAGTATCGTCTACTATATATATGACTTTGAAGTCTACAAAAGTGTGTAATCTTTAGATATCCACTTGAACTTGACTTATCCTACCAACATGGAGGACCTTTGCTTGATTTGCAAGCCTTAATTGAATGGGGGACCATTGTAAGGGTGGATTTCCCATTATCTCCCATGTTTGGCGTGTTAAAATGTTGACATCGGATCCTAGTTCGAGGATGATATAGTCCATATCATAATCACCAATTTGTGCAGTCATCTTGAGTTCGCGTCCTGTCTTCAGCTTGGTATTGATACTGCTAACCTTCTTCAATGGAGGGTCTCCCTCTAGAAGTGTTTTGATGAGTGCTTCCAGTTCTGAAAGCACTTCCTTATCCTTAATTAGCGCTAAACAACTTGACAAGAAAGGTTTAAGTTTACTAACCTTATCTGCATTATTGTCTGCAATTCGTTGTTCAAATATCTTCTGGAATCTCTCAAGAATATCTTTCACCTGGCCTGAGGTAGATGGCTTCTCTACACTGACGAACTCTGGGCACACATCCATGAATATGCGCTTCTATTCTTGAACGTCAATTGGTGCCTTCTTCTTTGCAGCAGATCGCACCTAGGGTTGCACATGTGTTGCAGGTTCTGTCTGCGTAGCTTGATCTACGCTTGTCATAGCACCTCCCCTTATGACCACTGCCACATTTTGTTCTTGTGGTTTAGCGACTATCATCTCTATGTTGATATTAGCATTTGGGTAGGGAGCATTCGGGGCAGGATTTGGTGCAGGGTTTGGTACCAAGTGAGCTACTCCAAGCATTTGGGCTTGCCATCGATTAATGAGCTATGGGAATTGCTCCACATTGTGATCCTTCCTGCAATATGAACAAGTCCTCGTAGGTTCTGGGAAGTCCCTAGCATAATGCCACGGTACTCCAGAATTGTAACATATAACTGGCCCTCTTCCTCAGCCAAATCCCCCTCCTCCCTAACCCCTATAATTTCCACCCCCTCTTTGAGGTGGCTGTAACAGGTATTATGGTTGCTGGTACTGCTGTTGGTATAAGTTATACAGGGCTGTATTCTGAAACTGTGGTGCCATATGAAACTGTTGCGGAGACGGGAATTGAGGTGTAGCCTGAAACTGGTGAGTATCCTGGAATTGAGGTGGGGTATGTTCAATATTTACTTGCTCCTTATCCTTCATTAAATATGCATCTACCATTTTCTCCCTCATGAGTTGGTAGGACCTACAATCCTTTTCATCATGGCCTACAGATTTACAAAATTTACAATATAGACTGGTTGGTGTACATACCATCTTGTGCATGAACAGGAAATATGCATCTCGTTGTCCTCTTATTTGGAAGATATTGCACCAGGGTAACCCTTGGCTATTCAATGGGTTTGGCCCACCAGATAAGACGTTGTTCATATATGTCAGGCATTCATCTTTGGTATGTCTATTGGTCCGGCATCAGGTACACCAAAGGTCTTCGTGTGCTTCTTTTCCCCTTTTCATATCTTGTAGTTGAATAGTCATATTAACCAACTGAGACTAAATCTGTATCATTCATGTGGCACCGTCCCCAATGGGTGAAGCCTCTAG
Source organism: Pseudotsuga menziesii (assembly GCA_001517045.1). NCBI lineage: Eukaryota > Viridiplantae > Streptophyta > Pinopsida > Pinales > Pinaceae > Pseudotsuga > Pseudotsuga menziesii. The sequence goes on from LPNX010882174.1 coordinate 276,546, forward strand.
ATTCATTGATAACTCAAATGCCTCTGTTTGCATTGTGATATTTTGCTGCATGAGCAGTCCTCTTATATGTGGTAGTAGCGTAGGAATAAACCACTCTTTATGCTACACGTCCGACATCTGGAAACTGACCTTGGCCATTAGCTTTTTGAACCACTGGTCGAAGTCCCATACTATTTCTGTTGGAGCCTGCTTAATCACCTTGATCTTGGTAATACATTGGGACTCTAATTGGGGCTTTCGGAACTCCAAGATCATTTCTCACTAAATTTCCTCAAGAGTCTTCTAGGGGGTTCCCGCTGGTGTGGCACAAAATTTCATGAACCAATCTAGGGAGTGACCCCTTAATTTCATGATCATCTATGCCTTATTTATATCGGCATTATGTACTAAGCATACCATCCAGACAGCTTCACAAAGGAACCAATGTTTTTATGGGTCTTTTATTCCATTCCCATTAAAGGTGGGTAGTCTAACGTATATCCCCGCCATTAGGGTGGCACTGGGATCACTCATCGGATTCCCTAAATTTACAAGATTTACTGGGATCACTGATGGGCTTCCTTGCGCACTATTCCTAACACTAGGACTGCTAGTGTCCATAAGTGGTTTAGGCGAGGAACTTCTAGGTCTCACTCGAGAGGATCTCTCTGGAATACCGTAGTCACGTCCTGTTCCTGGAAATTCTGTAGGCCCTCCCGATTCTACTCTCTCAGAAACCAGGTTATACTCCTCCTATTCGTCGCAAGATCCTTCATCTAGGTATGACTCGCATCCATATTCACCCTCCCTGGGAAATCTATAGGTGCTCTTGCCTCCTGTTACCTTTCTCCTCTTCCCTGATTGGAACCTCCTTCCACTTCTCAAAAATCTAGTGCCTAACTCGTCCTTAGAAATTCTCAGGAACATCTCTTCTTACTACCTTCCATATTACTCCTAGCGCTTACTTAGCATATCCGCTCCATAGACTGCACGACTCAATCACTACGACAGTCTCCCTACCCAATTCCTTGCACTCACCCATCTTTTAGCAGCCTCTTCTTGCATGAACATCATTGTTTTAGCATCTAGACAGTCTTCTATATCCTCCTTCATTGGGTGCCACAACATCTCCCATATTTAATCAATAAGGTTCTTGGCAATGGAACCATTTGTTGGCCGCTTTTCCCCACTCGCGCAACCCGGGTTCTGCACGTCCCGTCGATCCAACAACTACCCGAGATACCAACCCGATAGAGAAATCCCCATCGACAACACCTGCTAAGAAGGCGTAGTCTCACCCAAGATATCTCATAGATGGGTAAGTGCCAGAACCATGTTTATGCGATTCTCGAGGGAGTATAGTACCTTGGCTCATAGCCAAGGAGCTCAACGAAGGCAGCATGATGGCTAGACAAAGGAGTTAGTTCTGCATGACTGAGCATAAAAATATGTCATCGCGCATGACCTGACTTTCCTTTCCACCTCGCAACTGGTGCAACTCATGCGGCGTAGCTGATTCACATCAATCGGCTCTACGACTTAAGTATGTATTCATAACAGGAATCATACATAATTATATATATACAGATTAAATTCAACAATGCATAATGTTCATTCAATTACCAATTGCAGGAAGCTAACAGAGCCTCAACCACATTAAACATTATACGGAAAGCAACTAGTAATCAATTACATACACATTCACTACATCAACCATTCATTCAGACACAAGAGATAACATGGAAAACCATCTGGGAAAAACCACCAAGGTGATCTTCATCTAGCATGAGAAAGGATATAGCACCTTGTAGTCTGCAAGATGCAGAATGATCTTGAGATCTGTCTTTAAGTTCAGACTTATGGTTCTCATGCTCTCTATCTTATTTCTCTTGATCTACTGCTACTACCTACAGAACCACACACATCCTGGATCGACTTCCCTAGCATCTGCACCACTCTAGCAGAGCTCTCCCATTGCACTACTCTGTCTGCCACCTGCTGATTCATCATTACCCTCCTCTTAGACCTGTTTTCTACAACTGTATGCAAATCTCATCTATCAAACCTATTCCTTAATTACGGCTAAAAAAAAGCAACCTTCTAACTATTAAATCTCTCCTATTTATATTATTTTACATGACCACATCGGGTCGACTGCTTACAAGCAGTCTGTTAATTGTCACCATCAGTCGCCCCCAGGATACAGCTGTGGTGATCATGACTCGACATGAGGTACTAATGGCCTTACTTACAGCGTGCTTCCACTTGTGTGGCATCCACCAACTTAAGCTCACTTTTGCACCCACAACAGGCATGTTGCTTTCTGGCCATTTATTAGTTGCGTGCTTTTTGCGCTTACCTTTCCTACGTGCGCACCTCTCTAATTTTACTGCATGGGTCCTCTGGTACCTTCATGATCTTCCCTTTCCTCCATAGCATGCATGGCATATCTTCTTCGATTTCATGCGCGAGTTTCTTTCCTATGCTCCTTTCCCAGGCCAACAGAATCTAAATCTGAAATGTTAAACAATAAATCTGTATCTGCAAATGGAATTAATGGAGTTTTGATACCTTTATCTACTTCGAATAGAAGTTGTGTTTGTACTGGATCTGAGTATGGCATGAAATGTGAGAATGCATATGCCTCGCAGCAATGGTCTACAATTTTTTTCACTATAATCTTCCTAGTTGAGATATGTGTGATCTCTACTGAGCCAGGACCAAATACCACTTGCTTTGGTGAGCCAGTGTGATTCATCTGATATACATACAACAAAGTTGCTGCAAGGGAGGGAACATAGAGTAAATTTCTGAACTCTCCATGCCAGATTTAAATAGAACCTATTCCTGCTGTTTGGATCTGAGAGTGATCACCCATATGAATAGTAGGCCCTCTTGTGATATTGAGAGTGGTGAAGGATTCCTTGGAGGAAACAATGTCATTGGATGCTCCAAAATCTATCAAGTAAGCTTTAAACTAAGAGAGGATTTCCTTCAAGGCATGGAACCTCTCATGATATTTTGTCGGTTGTACAACATCAAACTTATTTATTCTTTGTGGAAGAGAAATATTTTTCTATTTAAGGAGTGATGACAGTTGGTCGATTTTCTTCTTCATGCATTGGCTTTTGGGATGAAAGCCTCTCATACAGTAAGGACATCTAGTATTTTCAAATTTTTCTTCTTCTTGGAACCAGGGGATACTTTGGAATACTTTTGATTCTCTTTTGGTTTCGAATATGAGGATTTGGGATCCTTCCCCTTATGATTCCCTCTGTATTGCGCATTGTTTGAGTCTGACATTAGAAGATATTAATTCTTGGAAGTTTGAAGCACTCCCATTTGAACCAATTTTCCATGCTCCTATATTAAGAACTCAGCAAAGCCATCAAGAGAAGGTATCTTCCAATTGGGCATGGAATCTCTTACAGAATTAAAGGTAGAGATGAAGACAAAGTACTATGATCCAATCTTCCTTAGTACTGATACAACCAATTTCTCATCTTTCTTCTATATTCCTCATTGTTTACATTGCAGTGCTAGTGACTTGAATTTTGTGAAACAAATTTGGGTAGTTTCGAAACTGTTGGGATTTAATACAATGAGCTCATTCTCCAATATGTTCCCTCAAAGCTCATCTTATTTTTTAAACAATGATTATAGCTTCTCTTAAGCTTCCTTCGGAGTCTTCAATCCATCAAGGTGACAGACAAGGTCCCGAGAGAGATGAGTGCATAGGAAGTCAAGGGATTCATCTAACTGATTCAAGAACTTATTTTTCTCAATAGGGTGATGGGGCTCTGTCTCTCTTCCCATTTTCATCCTAAATGTAATACCCTGGTTTTGACCCCATGGTATTGAAATTGTACATGATGTATATATTTTATTTAAATCATGGCAAGGAGCTCAAGGCCAAGGCCCTGCCATTGATTTGGTGTTGTGTGTATCGGTGATAAGGGTTGATACTAATGGCTATGATGCTAAGTCAGGCACAGTATATTTTGGAACACCATGTAAATATGCAATTAATGTAATACCGCAGCTAGTTATGGGAATGCAACATGAAATAGATGGGAGAATGGTTTCACAAGGAATAGGGAGGGGATTTAATCAAACTACTAGTGTGAGACCAGATGTCAATGAGGGAACCCATGAACCCTCAGCTACCATTTTTTCCTCTATCCTCAATCATTCATTGCTTCCAGAAGTTGGTTGAGGTAGTTAATTCCTTGGCCAGAGCAAGGCATGGTAGTTTGATTGCGTGTTTGAGAAAACATGGAATTCTGCAGTCTGGGAAGCCACATTCTTGATTTTGAAGCAAGTAATCGCGGGGATGCGTGCATGTTCCATCATCCCCATTCACGTTAAAAGTTTCTATTATTCTTCCATCCCGTGGATTCATTTTTTTATTCATTCATGATTATGCATTGTTCATCATCCATAGTCATAGAGTGTTTTGGTTTTAGCATAGCGGTTCTATGTGTTTCTGTAAGTATTTCCTTTGTCAAACCCTAGTTGTGGGATTATAGTGTTATCCTAAACTATAGGGTGGCATGAGACTCTATTTTCTTTGTGTTATGGATTGAATCCTATGTTGTTGGTTTCCTTGTGGGTTATTGTGATGTCTATCCTTATTTTGGTCTCAACACTTAGGAGTGTAAGAGGCCCAGAATTGGCTGATAAACCTAGTGAAGAGAGGAACCTCACAGACATATCAAGAGGGGCCAGAAAATATTTTATGCACACCCTAAAGAGCATTGGAATGGAAGGCATAGACTGAGGTATTGTGGAGCAGAGAAGGGGATGCTTCCTTATGTTGTGTGTGTAGGTATTGCACAATGCCAAGCCAAATAGATCTGGTGTAGGTGTCCGTAGCTCTGTGGTTTAGATCACTAGCATAGTAATTCTACCTTTCCATTGCCTTCGTAGCCTGATAAACCCAACTGTTGGTTGGTTTTGCTGAGTCGCGGTGAGAATTTGACCAGGTGTGAGTCATTGCCTTAAAATCCTAAAAAAACAAATTGTAGGTTGGTTTGACTTTGTTTTGATGTGTGTTGGCTATGTGTGATCCTGTTGTTCCCTAGTATCTTGTGGAAATCATGCCCAGCTCAGGGGTGGCAGTGGTGTTGAGAGATTAATGAACACACTGGCCTATGGTTGGGTGGAACTTTGCAGCGACATAGCTAGTTGCAAGACAGCTTCATCATTCAAGATAATTATTCTTTGTTGTGTAATTTATGCAATGTATTTGCTTATGAAAGAAATGATTATGTCGAGTGCTTGTGAATGACTTAAAGCAGAGGTTACTGTGGAATGAATGTCCCTGCTTTTGAATTTTTTTATTCCTTGTATGTTTGAATGCATTTTTCCTAAGTTCATGGAGCCTAGAATCCTGTTACAGAGTCAACATGCATCTAACTTAGCGTTTCTGCCCCTTGAAATCCGCCTAGGGAAGGAAAAAGGTGAAAATCAGAAAAGAGAAGTGGAAACGCAACAGAATGTTGGTTTTCCAATTCTCAGGATCTACCTATGGAAGGAGAAATAAGGGAGCGGATAAAGAACCAAAATTCCTAAGGAAATGTTGGATTTCCGCATCCCAAGCTGTAGCGGAAAGGCGAAAGTCGGCAAAACAAAAAAAGGCTAAGGCAGAAATTCAAGTTTCTGAAAGCTGAAGTCTAAAGTCCGAGATCAGAATTTGGAAGCTGGAAGTCAGGAAACTGACAGGTAAATTATTTATTCATGGATTCTTAAGTTCTGAAGTCGAAAGTCAAAAAGTAGAAGGTCAGAAGTCGAAAAGTGGGAAACTGTGGGAAAGGTAGTCATTTTGCGCATTTTTGCATTTCGAGGTTGGAAGGATTAAAGCAGAAGAGCGAAAGGAGGATTATGGATAATTCACTCTGTCAAAATTTGGAGTTCCCAATTCCCAAGTTCAGAGGTCAGAAAGGCCGAAAGAGGAATTCGAAAGGTGGAAGAATGGTTACACGTTTTCATTGAATGTTAAGTTTCTGATGCCCGAGTTCTGAGGTCAGAAGAGCGGAAAGAGGAAAGAGGAAGACAAAAGAGTGGTGAAGTATCTTCGTCACACATTGTGCTCTTGTTCCATGAATTCCACATTGGAAAGACGAAAAGGGGAGTGTGGAGGGAGGATTTCGGAAAGGACAGGGTCAGTGCAAAAAAGATGTTTTCGATCATAGAAGGGATCTTTCAAGGGAGGAATTATTGTTACAGTGGTTTCTATGCCTTAGAATGGATGTTGAAGAGTGTTTTCACATCCATTCCCTGTGTTTCAAAATAAAAACCATGGTTCTTTAAGAAATTTTTTTAATTTTGCATGATAATAAAGGTATGGGTACGTAAAATTTTGGTATCGGAGCTATTGGTTACAACATTGGGCCTGAATGGGTCAAGTGAATAGCATTTGGAGATATTGGCTCCATGGTAAGTGTTTTTGAATTCTGAGATTGTCTAACAATGTGTTTGATTAACACATTTTTGCAAAGTCATAGTGCAGTTTGGAAAAGTTGGTTTTGGCTCAGCCATGAGAACCTGCATCATGGATGATGCACAAGATACCTATGGAAATGGAGAAGATTCCATGGGAGAAAACATCTTATTTGGAAATGGTGAGACATAATCTAACGAGAATATTTTAAGATACTCCCCCAGATTTTTCAGCCACCATGAAAAGCCTAAGGGTGGAGATGAAAATCTACAAAGAAGATAATGAGAGAATGATTAAAGCTCAGGAAGAGCAGAATCAGGTGAATGCAACCATGTTGCAAATTTTGACAGACATCTAGAGGTAAATGAACTATGAGCATCAGGCATTAAATCCATAAGGAAGTAGGAGCGATGCTAGAAGAAGAAAAATGTCTTCTAGTGGAGCATCTAACTCTGAAGGATCCCCTGGGGGTTCAAGTTCTTCTTCTCATAGGAATAAGAAAAAGAGGCAATACCAAAATAGTTCTCGTGATGAATTCAAGAAGGATAAGCCTCCTACATTTGATGGTGAGGTAAATAAAGGTCAAGAATCTGAATATTGGCTTCTTGGGATGAGAAAATATTTCTAATTCCAGAACTACTCTCAAAATAGGCAAGCTAGGGTAGCCATCTTCAACTTGTCTGGAAGAGCATCCATATGGTGGGAGCACTTTACGCAAGTGAAAAAGATCAGTGAAAGGAATATTGTGTGGAAGCAGCTGCAGAAGTATTTCAAGGAGAAGTACCTCTCTGATAGGTACTATGATTATAAGATTAAATATTTCCATGAGCTAGGATTGGGGCAGATGACCATGGAAGAGTATGCAAATAAGTTCTTGGAGTTGTTGAGGTATGTTAGGTACATCAGAGATGATAAAGTGAAAATTCATTGTTTCCTGAGTGGACTACCTCTATCATCCAAATATAGGATTGAGTTTAATGAACCTCGAACTCTATAAGAGTCTATAAGAAAGGAAAAGTATTGCTATGATAAGATCAAAGGAAAATGTGATATCCATAAGGCATGGAAGGATAATAAAGATGAAAATTTTGATCAAAGGAATAAATGTTTCAATCCTTCTCACTTCCAAAATCCATAGATGAAACCATAACAAGCTATGACTCAGTTATCTAGAGTGATGGGAGACAAGACAAGATATCAAAGAACCACTCCAATTTTGGGGATTTGGAGGACCCCATCTACTCAGGAATTGTCTACATCAGAATGGGAATGTGATTCAAGATCACAACAGTCAAGATGTAGAAACTGTGAGTCAAGTGGCAAGGACCGTCCCTAGGATTTATTGTTATCAACCCAAACAGTATTTCTCCGTCCGAGTGCTGACACTTCATATGTTGGTGCACAAAAGGACACTTATGGATTGAAGGTTTCCTAAACACTATAGATGGGCATGACATGAGATGCATTCACTATCCACCTAGATTTCCATTTTTACCTTTTTATATGTTGATTGTTGTACGCGACTCTTTCCACAGCAACTCTCGTACATACGCGACTATCTCCACAACATACCGCATACTGTACGCGAGTATTGTCATTGCAACCCACGTACAGATCTATATGTGGGTTTCCCTTATAGAAACTCGCATGTCATACATGGGTTTCTAGTATCAATACTCACGTCCACCTCCATTCAACATTAAAAATAATATAACACAATTATTGGAGATTTTTTAAGCCCTATTCATTAACTATCTTAATTGTCTCAACCTCCTCAACCTTTGAAATTGCTCTATTTCCCTAAGTATAAATAGAGGCCTTGGGGAGGGCATTAATCAATCATACTTGGAGAGAAAGGTTATGCTGGTGGTATATCTTCAGAAGTGTTTGGAGCAGCAGAACTCAGAATCCTTTGGTTGTAGAGGAGTCCTTGTTTCAGGCGTTGGGTTGTACACTTATCTCATTCACTATTGTTAATAAAGAGAATCCTTCTNCTATTTCATGCATCATGGTTTGATGAATATTTATGATTAAGCACTATATATATTGTTTATCTAACTTGTCATATATACATGTATAATATTGTACTTGGAGGATTTTCTCTTTGCAGGTGAAGGACGTGCATCCCTGAAAGCTTTGGAGAGGAGGAGAGCGGAAGAAGACAAAGCTTGGATCAACAGTCGTTAATCGGGTGAGTCCATCATATCTTCCTATTTCCTTTATGTACTTTAAAGTTGATTGTCTGCAAGTTTTAAGAGTAAGTTGGTAACCCCAGACACTCGGTTATAAGGGTGTTTATTCTTGAACAACAGAACTGGTGACTCCGCTGGAGAGCCTAGACTGCTGTGGGTTATTTCTGTTTACCATTGCCTAGCCTTTGCCTTGAGTCTGTGTGTGGTATCCTGTCTTGGTTCATGCTTAGGATAGCGTTTGAAGACCTTGAAAATTTTTATTTTTATTAGAAAATTTTGTTCCTGTATGCGGGTTTCTCTTGCATACAGTCACGTACAAAGTCTTGCATACGTAGGTTTCCCTCTAGGACAGTCGCGTACAGTACATGGGTTGCCCTTATACATGGTCACATACAAGCTTTAGCATTGGAATTTTTGGGTTAAGGTTTGCTTGTCCCCATCCCTCTATAAGCTCTTTTTTCTGGTTGGTCTTACTTATAAGAACTATATTGTGAGTTTGATGACCTTGTTGGCCACACCTTGTGCTTTCTTGTAAATCCCTTGAGTTCTTTTGTTTGGATTGTCTTTCTGTTTGGGTTATACGTTTAAGTGTTGGTTGTCTGAATCAGTGATCAGGGTTCCAAACGTTGTTTATCCCAGTGTATTTTTGGATAGTGATTGGCATGCCACTTACCTTTGTGTGTTTTCAGTGATTTCCTTTCATTGTATCCACCCAAGCTAGGGTTCCAATTATTCCTTAGGTGGTTGATTCTTGGTATTTTTAATATGTTTACTTCACTTTGCTTACTTTATACAGTTTGTTTAATTCAAGCATACTCAAGTTTTTTGTGCATTTAGATGGATAGTAGTCTTTGAGCATTTTAAAAAAGTGAAAAGAAAAACATATTAAAATCTTTTGCAGTTGATTTTGCATAGAGTAGTTTTATTTTCAGTTTTTAAAATATAATCTCAAAAACTACAAAAATATAGTCTAAGTGTTCTCTTTATCGTTGCATTTTTTCATCAATTTATATTTACAAAAAGAAAAAAGAAGTTTGTTTTAGTAGTGATAATTTGCTTTGAAAACATACACCTTTGCTTTTTATATTTATTATCGAGTCAAAAAACATCATAGTCCTTCTGAATAAGAAATATCCCTTAAAATGAACGCAATAATTAAAATTTATTAGTAATTTTTAATTTTTAGGGCCATCCACCTACTAGCTTAGGCTAGACTTGTGGGATAGGAAGTGTAAACTTCCCATAAGTTTTAAAATTCAAACATAGTGGACCATTCGATAGGTAAATCCTTATCTTTAGCGATAGTTTCTGGGAAGCTCCTCTCAAATGGGAGTCAAGAACGAGGCCGCATGGAGGCATTGGACTGAGGAGATAACCCTCTGATTCCTTGTCAAAACATAAATCAAGACTTTTATGCATCTGGGGATTCTGTCCTAAATAGAGTTTCGGGCTCAGCCACCCTACCCATGCATACGAGTCAGGCTTGCAACTGTCCCCCCAAACTGTTGGTATATCTAAGGTATCCTTTAGTCTCTTGACATCTAGGGTTCATACCTATGTAAACCGAAATCCTATTTCTGGTTCACCTTGGATGGGCTTGGAAGGTATCCCTTGTTGAAAGTGTAGGAGGGCAATGGGTGATTCCTCCGCTTGTGCCTAAGAACCTCTTCAAGGATGCCAAGTAATTGTTCTTCATCTTTCTTCAGGAAAGCATATCTTTTACCCTTACTGATTGTTGAGACTTTAGGAATTTTCGTAGTGATTGCTCTGTGGTTTGTCTGTTTTTAGCTAACCTTAGGGTTTGAGTTGTCAAATTTACAATCATGAAGGACCAACCTATTAGAAGGTCGTGAAGGTTGCAAAACCTTCCTCCTCTCATCACATTGGAACCTCCACCTCCACCTCCACCTCAAAGGCGGAGATTGGACACGGACAGTTCATTTGAACCGATAGGAGTAAGTGAAGTTCTAGGTGAACCAACACTTGGAGCTAACCACTTTGTTTTCAATACAGTAGAGATAGAATACTTGTAGGCTGATAAGTTTACAAGGAATTTTAATACACCCTTGACTAACTTAAATGATCCTATGATCGTCCAGGTTAGGCCTTTTGATTCACCTGTTTTAGGTGTCCCTATGGACAGGATAATGTCTACTACGGGAGAAAGTTCTTTTTCTTTCACCTTAGCCTTTCTGGCTGAAGAGGTGCTAGTGCATTCCTTAGCCACTTTCAGCTTCTGGTCCGATACGATTTCGGAATGGACTTGTTATCTACCTTTAGGCAGAACAAGGCTACCCACATCTCAGATCACATCCAATAGTGGAGGAGGAGAAAGAGCCTTATAAAATCCACTATTCCTCCTGAGTTCTTACTAGAGTGGTTCCTTAAATCCTTGTTGCCTTACATATCTAAGGATGTATCCACTTCAAGAGTGACGAATGAAGAAGAATCCATTCTCACGGCCCAGTAATTGGATTTGATTTATTCACAATCTGCGATCTTGTATGAGATTATCCCTGAGGCACTGAGGCCCTCCCATGATGCAGAGAACCCTAAGCATGGACCCCATGCCAATGGTGTGGTTGGGTCTGTAAAATATCCCACTGTAGAGTCTTTGGCCAAATAGCTTCATCAACTGTCCGTTAAGCATTCTATGATGGAGGCAGCAAAGGATGCCCCGTCCCCCCAAAGTGCAAATGTTTATTCACAAACCTCTCTGAAGGGAAATCAACAGCCCGATGGGAAGAAGAAGAGAGGAAATAAAGGGGAGGGAAATCAAAATAAGCAGAAACCCGCAAATAGTGCTGATGGGGGCAAGAAAGAAAAGTAAAAGTTGAAGTTCCCATGTAAGTTGTGCCACGAGGATCACCTCACTCACCTTTGTCCCCTTATGGAACAAGCCCAGAAGCTGCTAAAAGCTCAACAACCGGTTGTCCTGAAGGATCCTTTTCCCCAAGGGTAGAACTCTGCTTCAGCTTCTAATGTAGCAAAGGGCACTCCAGGTGCCCCTGACCCCAACTATATCAACATGGTTCGATATTCGACTTTGCTACAGACTAGGAATAAAAACTATAAAAAAGAGACTTTTGAGAAGGGTAAGTCTATAGGTGAAACTTCTAACCCTTTCATAATTGAGAATCCTGCTGAAACTATGCCTAAGATACCAAAAGGTGTCTTTAAGAAGACCTTACATAACCCTAGTTCTAGGGCTATTTCAAACTACTCTATGGTTGAAAACTTAGCCCAAACCCCTTGTGCAATGTCATCTTTAGAGGTGTTATAGAGCTGTCTGGCCCAGTGGGATGCCCTCTTACCAGCCTTAGGCAGCATTGACTCGTCGAGTCTCATGGCGAAATTTCACTTATCTGATGTTAAAATTTGCCTACCTTACCATGTAGCCTTATCAATAGATTTCATCCATGGTGGAAAGACCATTGGAAGGGTGGTTGTTGATGAGGGTGCTTCTACATGCGTTATGTCCTTCTCATGTTGGAAAGCTCTTGGATCCCCAGAGCTGGTCCCATCAAACACTATGCTTACTGCTTTCGACGGAAGGTCATTCCGTCCACATGGTATCCTACCAAATTTTGAAATTAAGCTGGCAGGGAAACCAGTGCCTGTTGAGGTGGAAGTGATCGATGCACCTTTGGACTATAATTTTTTTTTGGGAAGAAGTTGGACTTATGCCATGTCTGTTATTGCATCAGCCATATTTTGGGTGGCAGTTTTTCCACACAAAGGAAAGTTGGTTACGGTTGAACAACTCGATTTTACTCAAAAAGGCCGCATGGAGTCTAATAAGTTCGATGTTACATTGGTTGATCAGGTCAAACCTGTTGCACATAGCTTGGGGGATGGAATGTATGCATCACTGATGGGCACATTTGATCTTCTAGCCCTGATTAACTATATTGGTTCTACTAGTGTGGTGAATTCCATAGCCATGGTTGTTTATAGGACTGATCCTTAGGTTCTCCTTTCCCCCCATGAACCGAAAGTTCCCTTATTGGAAGTGGAAGTGGCTTACAAAGCTATCACTCAAACCACTATTGATCTTATTCCATCTTATTCCAGACCCTCTCACAGTCTTAGAGGACCTGGAACAAGTCTATTTTCCCACTTGGGTAGAAAACTCTTTGCACTCTACAGACTATTTAGATATGGTTTTACCTTTTGATGAAGCCATTTTGGAAGCCATGTGTGGACTTGGTAAGATCTGTGAAGATCTTCACCATCAATCCTATTTTCTTCCAAAGCTAAGAAGGATAAAAAATCAAGAGTTTCATATGAGACTATCAGATGATGTTGATACACCCATCAATCCCTTACCTAGGGAAGGAATGTTTGCTGAGGGGAATATGGAAAATATTTCCGCTACCATCCCTATCAACATCTTTGTGAATCTAGATGTTATGGAAAATATACATATAGGTGAAAACTGCTCTCCTAAGGAGATTGCAATCTATACGGCCTTGTTCAGGGAATTTCGCGACGTCTTTTCCTGGTCATATGACGAGATGCCAGGCATTGATCCATCGATAGTTGAACATGAGATCCGAACATACCCTGACGCTAAACTTGTTCGACAAAATTTAAGACCTGTTCACCCACGTAAAGCGGTGGCTGTGAAGGAAGTTGAAAACCTGTTGAAGGCTGGTTTTATTTATCCCATAGCTCTGACGGAATGGGTATCCAACCATGTTCCTGTTGATATGAAGCAAGGGCCCATATGTGTCTATATTGACTTCAGAAATTTGAATCAATCTTGTCCTAAGGACAACTATACCACACCATTTATAGATGAGATTATAGATGCTTATGTAGGAAGTGAAGTGTTCTCGTTTATGGATTGTTTCTTTGGATACAATCAAATTCAAATAAAACCAGAAGACCAACATAAAACTTCTTTCATTTGTCCTTGGGGTACCTTTGCGTACAAAAAAATGCCCTTCGGATTGAAAAATGTTGGGGCAACCTTTCAACGGGAAATGAAATTTTCCTTCCATGATATCAAAGCCATTGTCGAACATTACCTTGATGATCTTCCTGCACATTCTCGTAAGAGGATTGACCATCCAGATCACTTATGGTTGATATTTGAGCGATGCAGATACTATAAGATACGCTTGAATCCCCACAAGTACGTGTTCTATGTTGAGTCAGGGAGACTGCTCGGATTCATTGTCTCTAATAGAGGCATCCAGGTGGATCCATTCAAAGTAGAGGCCATTGTATTTCCTCCTCCTCGTTCTATCAGGAAACTTCAAAGCCTATAGGGAAAGTCTAATTTTTTTCAACGTTTCATTGTTAACTATGCCAAGATTACCAAGGGTTTCATGGTCCTGTTAAAACAGGACACCCCATTTGTATGGGATGAAACTGCACAACTCGCTTTCAAGGCATTGAAAAAAGCTTTGTTGTCGGCACCTTTACTGCATCTGCCAGATTACTCTAGGGATTTTATATTGTATCTGGAAGCATCCAAGTCAACCATTGGGGTAGTCCTGGTCCAGGAAGATGATAAGCTCCAGGAGCATGCCATTTACTATCTTAGTCATGCTTTAGCCGGACCTGAACTCAAGTACTCCCACGTCGATAAATTGGCCTTAGCAGTTGTCTATGCTGTCCATAGGTTACGTCACTACATTTTACTGAGGACTACAATAGTAGTGGTAGATGTGAATCCCTTTCAGTATGCTTTGTCCCAATAGATTGTTGGGGGGAAATTCAACAAATATGATAGTCATTCTCCAAGAGTTTGACTTGGATTTCCAGTCCGCTAAGTCTAAAAAGTAATTAGCTTTTGTTGAGCTTATAGCAGAATTTCCAATAGAAGAAGATGTAGTCATTGAAGAAGACTCATTCCCAGATGAGCATATCTTCTTGATATCCACCTCTGATCCCTGGTATGTAGATATACTTATATATCTACATAATTTTAAGTATCTTGCGGCTTCCTCGTGGGAGGAACGACGTAAATTACACCTTCATTCTAAGAAATACCTCATCATAGGAGATACTTTATATCGAAGAGGGGTAGATTCCATTTTTTGTCAATGTATTACCCATGAGGAAGCAGAGATTGTCCTGAATGATTCCCATAGTGGAGCATGTGGGAGTCATTTATCTGGGTTAGCAATGACCCAGAAGATACTACGTGCCGGTTATTTCTGGCCCACAATCTTCAAATATTGTGTGGAAGCGGTGAAGCGTTGTCATCCCTATTAGCTTTACACCAGAAAAATGAGGTCACATCTTGCTCCATTGTTTCCCATTATCATGATGGACCCCTTCATGAAGTGGTGGATTTATTCCATGACGTGCAACCCAACCTCGGCTGGGGGGCACAAATATATCATTGTCGCTATGGACTATTTTACGAAATGGGCAGATGAAATGCACACCTTTAAATCCGACGGGGAAACGACAGCTTTCTTTGTGTTCAATCATATTATAGCACAGTTTGGTATACCCAAGGTGATTGTCACTAACCATGGCAGTCATTTTCAAAATAACATGATGACGAAACTGACCACTATGCTTGGATTCAGACAATAACATTCATCTTGGTACTATCCTCAAGAAAATGGTTAGATTGAGGTTGTTAACAAGACTTTGAAGACTATCCTCAAACATACAATTGATGCAACCCGTTCTAACTGGCATATCATGCTATACCCTGCTCTTTGGGTGTAATGAACTAATGTAAAAACTACTACGGGTTTCTCCCCCTTCCAACTCGTTCATGGAGTGGAAGTCGTTACCCTAGTTGAATGTGAAATCTCGTCTTTGAAAATAGCTATTCATGTGTTAGACGATACGACAAAGCTTAAAGAACGTCTAGTACACTTAGAACACCTTGATGAATAGGGTAGAGATGTGCTGACAACTAATCAAGCTCATAAGAATAGGGTCAAAAGCCAATATGATAAGTCGGTCAAAACTCAGATTTTCTCTGAGGGGGGACTTGTTTTGCTTTGGGACCAAGACAAAAAACCCCTAGGGGCAGGAAAATTCAAGGCCATGTGGTTAGGACCTTATGTCGTTTCGAAGGTCCTAAAGAAGGGTGCATATGATTTAATTGATTTTGATGGGAACAAGCTACCTAAGCCTAGAAATGGGCTCTACCTGAAAAAGTACTATGCTTAGGATTAGCACTTTTTCTTGTATTTTATTGTATGTATTTTTGTGTATACTAGTTCGTCAATTTTTGTTTTTTATACCATCTGTTGGTTGTTGTCGATGTCTTCCGAGAGGTACGTAGGTTTCACTGATGGCGCTAGCCTCCACACTTGTAATCTTGCTTCAGTGGCATGGGTCATTTATTCTCCCTCAATACAGTTAGTTCCCTCAAGAGGCGCTTTCTTAGGTTCTGCTTCTAGTAATGTTGCTGAGTATAAGACTGTAATTGAGCTTCTATGGGATGTTTTCCCACGTGGTATCACTTATCTAGAAGTCCAAATGGACTCTCAACTGGTGGTTTCCCAGCTCAATCGAGATTATCAAGTGCGAAACCCTATTCTATTGCATCAGTTCACACAAGTTAGGTTATTGGAAAGAAATTTTGAGTTCATTACATTCAATCACATTCCAATAAATTAGAATTCATTAACTGATCCATACGCTAATTACATTTTGGATTGGAATATAACACATATTTCATAAAAATATACAACATACACATAAAAAACATTTGTAAATAAACCGACACAATATATATATATGTGTGTGTGTGTGTGTGTGTGTGTGTGTTTGTGTGAATATCTATCTATAGATAGGCCGAGTCTCTGATCCTCAGATCCAGTCATAATTGTATAATATACAAAAAATATACAAAATATGGATCATAGTCCATCAAATGCCCTAAATCTAAGCTGGACCACCCTTGTCACTTGGACCACCCTGGTCCCCCTGGTCTCCCTGTACTCTAGCTTCTTCAGCCTCCTCGGCTTCGGCAGCCTCAACAGCATTTATGTATACTAAAACTGCTCCGGCTACCCACCTCAAAAGGTGTATCTAGACAGGTGGAAATCCAACCACAAAATCCTGCATGATGGTTGGGATGTGCTCTATCTGCAAGGTGGGTACTCTCTGGGTAAGCATGGCTAGCTTCCCCTCCAGAACCTTAATAAGCCCATGGTCTTCACCTAAGACAAGACGCACATACATGCGTGGATGCCCTTCAAGGAAGACTGGTCCAATATCTTTATTTTCACATGTTTATAGGATTAGAACTCTTATTCATATGTATATATCTCTATATTTTAAAAATTCAGAAAAAATTTAAAAAATTGAAAATTAAAAATTACCTAGCTCTCCCCATGCTCCTCCTGGAGGGAAGACAAGGTCTAGATCACCACGGAAATCCATCCCAGCATATGGAAACTGCTCCAGTGCTGGTAACTGCCACTCCCACCAAAAGTAGAAGTCATTGAGCCACCTCCTCCCTGGCGAAGGAAGATATCTCCCCATCTGCTCAGCCTAGGCTGACAAGGAGATAGGACTAGTAGGGGTATTGCAAGGCTCAATCCCGGCACTCTTGAAGAAGAAGAAGAAGGCATCTAGTATGCTAGAATACCCAAAGTTATTCCTCCTTCCTCTCTTGCAGTCAAAGAGTTGTTTTCTCAAAATCAGGACAACTCCCAAACACCAATCATATAAATCCCCCTACATGCAATCCACTGCCAACCTCATTTGGTTCCATGTAGCGAGATGAAGAGAAGATGATCCTGAAACCCTCACTATGGTACTTGTGAGTACCTGTAAAGGAATATCATGTATATGTGTAATAGGGATGCAACTCCCTCTCTTTTGGGTATCTGGTGCACAGTATATATTAATGTAGTTTTGTACACTTAGGGGATCATCACCTCTGTCGATGCCCTCTAAGTTGACTGGAGCTCCTCGTCATGACAGACTGGCAATGAAATAGATGTCCTCTGAAGTAATCTCCAAAGGTTCACCTTGAAGGTCAAACATCCCCAAATCATTATCCCAGTAGTTTATCATGATCTCTAGCAGGCGGACATTGGCCTACATAGGCGATGTGCAAAAGAACTTCAACAACCCACTTGAACGTAAAACATTCACCATGCGGGCATCCTGTAGTGCTTCTCGATCCATATCTTCATGCTCATGCTCCCTCCACTCAAGCACCATCTTCAAACCTAGCAAAACAACCATTGTGAACCTTTAGTTTCATGTAAAAATTCATAATTTGGACCCTAAATACTTCTTTTCCCCTTCACGTAGCATACGTGACTGTCTAGTTAGACATGTCACGTATTGTACGCGACTGTCCTTCAGGGAAACATGCGTATAGAACGCGTGTACACGAGTTTCAATATAGCGAACCCGTGTACACAGCGTGCCTTGCTTAAGGGTGCTCAAAAATATAAAATTGGGGCCTAAATTTAAAATTTTCTAGCATCAAATTGAAGAGCTTGGGGTGTATTCTTACCTGACACTTGTAGAATTGGATTTCGTCCACCAGATTGTCCACACTGATCGAATGAAGGTAGAGGTGAAAACTTGTTTTTTATGGCTAAAATTCAAAATGGTGAGTTTTATTTAAGTTTTTGAACTATTTATAGAAATTATATTTCTTGTGTGGGTTTTTTCCCTATAGTTCACATTTTATCAAACTAATACCATCCCTTTTTGCCTTGTAACAGGTTTTTCATCGTTCTAAAGTGTTTTTTTCTCATATAGGGTGATTTTTTGTCATTTCATATGCATTTTTACTTAATCCATCTTAAACTTAGCAATTAACATTTTCAACCACGGACTATGGTATTTTGAACCATTAGCTCCTTGTCTTTACCATCATTCTTTCATGGACAGGGCTTTCCTCTCATGAGTATCCTCATTTAGAACATATGTTGTCTTTCGATACTCATGCTGTAGCTATCTTAGGTATAGGGGAATCCTTTTAGCTAATTTTCACGCCAAATAGAGTATCATTTTGGCCTCTTTTTACAAGCTATCCCTTTATAGGACTCCCCACCCTTATGGAGTTTCTTTAGGCCCAGGTCTAACTCCTTAAAATAGACTTAACTGCCAAGTTAACTTGTCCGTTCAATCTCGTTAAGAATATGTGAATGGGCATCCGCATTGGTGGTAGGTTATCTCTTTCTTGGACCATGCGGAATAACATGAGAAATGATCACTCTCTTTTCTATAGAATTGAGAAGAGTATTCTCAAGCATAGGTTTATCACTTTTCCGGACCTGAGGAACTAAATTTATGGAAAAGGAACTCCCGGTATGAGCTTAGTTTTCTCTTTTTCGTGCTCTGGACCTAAACATGAAAAATATTATGAATGTACTTCATGTATTTGTCATGATCGTTAAACACTAAAGAACAAAGCATCAAGTTTATTGTTGTAAGCCCCATTTCTTGTACTCAAATGGATCTTTCCGAGTGATCTTGCTTTCCTTCACACTTGTAAAACTCAAGCTATATGCTACTCTCAAGGGAGTGTTGGGTAGGTGGTAATTTAACCTTTTTCAGACCTCCCTGACTAAGTACGAAAAGGTTCACCTTTTCTTCTACCGAATTTAAGAGAGTTCTTATGTGGTATGTTTTATACTTTTTTGGCCTCAGGAGACTAAATTGGATGAAAAAGAACCCCCCTGGAGTCTTCTTTGGAGTTTTCAGACTCTCTAAATGTGAAAACACCAACTAAGCATGTACTAGTTTAGGCTCATTAAATCCACGAATCAATGACACTATCAAGCATTATTCCCTCTTCTCTTCAAGCTTGTTAAAAAATGAAGAGAGATCCGAGTTGACTTTCCTGGACTCGTTAAAATTTAACAGGGAAGGTAAGGAGGAAGTTTTCTCTTGGTTTTCAGTTAGTGGTAGCATGTCATCCTTGAACATGGCACTCTCTGTCTTTTCGGATACCCATGTCTCAGTGTTAACTTTCAGTTCAGCTATTACTTCGAGTTTATTATTCCTCCTCTTGTCAGTTCTACCTGGGGAATCTGATCATGTATCCTACATGACATATAAGTCTAGTTGTTCTATCTATAAAGTTAAAATTTTCCTTGGGTCATCACTGTTTCATGCTCACTGTTCAAGGTCTTAACTCAATGTATGATCTATATCCTGATCCCATCATTGTCGTATCTATTATCACTTGTATCTCCCTTCCTTTACCCAGTTACTAGTCACTCTTGTGATTCGTTGGAGGATCTATTGCCTTCCTTATCACATTATGGTTCCGCATCAGTACTTCCTGATGACGAAGACCTAGAGTTTGATGATCGTACCTCAAGATTCACTTTCATCATTGGTGAATTCCTTTTCTTTAGTTGTCAATTATCACCTATTAATTGACAATCTATTGAATCTGCTCCATGTTCGACTTCAACCTACATCTATTCACATGGCTTGGATTGTACTGGTTCTTTGGGATTGTTTATGAAGACCTTAGTTCCCTGCTTATGGACTAAGTTGCGCAAGATTATGTTCTACCTATGTACACAGATTCCAGATCTTTGAAGACTCGTCATTATTGTATATTGTGGCTTCGATCCACCTTTGTAATATACGTGGTCTTGTACCCGTACTATATGATGTACTCAAACATTGTAAAGGAGCTAGTGTTCCAGTATATTGAACATAGCAACCTTAGATATGACTTTGTATATGACATTATTATGTATTTGTTTCAGGTACTACCTCTGGTCCATTGGATTTATGAGTTCTCCAAAGATAGAAATTATAATGTATTTCATCCATCGCTTCCCTCTAACCTCACACATTAGGGTGCATCTGTTATCAACCCAAATGGCACTTCTCCGTCTCAGTGCTAACACTTCATATGTTGGCGCACAAAATGACACTTATGGATTGAAGGTTTCCTAAACATTATAGATGGGCATGACATGAGATGCATTCACTATCCACCTAGCTTGCCATTTTTACCTTTTTATATGTTTATTGTTGTACGCGACTCTTTCCACAGGAACTCGCGTACATATGCGACTATCTCCATAGCATATTGCGTACTGTATGCGAGTATTGTCATTACAACCCGCATACATATCTGTACGCGGGTTTCCCTTATAGAAACTCGTGTGTCATACGCGGGTTTCCCGTATCAATACTCGCATACGCCTCCATTCGACAATAAAAATAATATAACACGATTAATGGAGATTTGTTAAGCCCTAATCATTAACTATCTTAACTGTCTCAACCTCCTCAACCTTTGAAACTGCTTTATTTCCCTCATTATAAATAGAGGTCTTGGGGAGGGCATTAATCAATCATACTTGGACAGCAAATTTATGCTGGTGGTATATCTTCAGAAGTCTTTGAAGCAGCAAAACTTAGAATCCTTTGGTTGCAAAGGAGTCCTTGTTTCAGGCGTTGGGTTGTACAGTTATCTCATTCACTATTGTTAATAAAGAGAATCCTTCTTCCAACTTTGTGTTGAGTCTCTTTCATGCATCATGGTTTGATGAATATTTATGGTTAAGCACTCTATATATTGTTTATCTAACTTGTCATATATACATGTATAAGATTGTACTTGGAGGATTTGCTCTTTGCAGGTGAAGGAGGTGCATCCCTGAAAGATTTGGAGAGGAGAAAAGCGTGAGAAGATAAAGCTTGGATCAACCGTCGTTAATTAGGTGAGTCCATCATATCTTCCTAATTCCTTTCTATACTTTAAAGATGATTGTCTGCAAGTTTTAAGAGTAAGTTGGTAACCCCAAACCCTCGGTTATAAGGGTGTTTATTCTTGAACAACATTTATGCAGCACTGGAGGACCTCCAGGAAGATCATCAGTCAACTATGGTTGAATTTGTTGGTAAGATTGATGAGCAATATGTTTTTGTTTTTATTGACCTTGGATCTACTCACAGTTACATTACTCCTAGAGTTTTTGAGATTTGTGCTTTTAAGAAGTTAAAGCATAGAAAATCATTGTTAGTTCAGGTAACCACTGGGATCAAGAGAAAGGTTAGTGAAGTGGTAGAGAAATGTCCATTAGTTATGGATGGATTTGTCACTTATGGAGATATGAATGTTCTACCACTTGGTTCCTATGATGTTCGCATTGGAATGGATTGGTTGGAAGCACGGAGATTTAAGCTTGATTGTTACAATAAGACTTTTGAATGCATGGATGAAGAAGGAAAGGTTGTAAGAGGCATTCCATAGGTGATCTCTGTTAGGTATATTTCAGCAATGCAACTGAATACATTTTATAGGAAAGGTTGTCAGTTTTATGCAACCCATGTGTTGGAGGAAATAGAGAATGAAACTCCTAGGTTGGAGGATTTTCATGTATGGATGGAATTCAGGAATGTTTTTCCTGATGAAATTCCAGCACTTCCTCCAAAGAGGGACATCAATTTTACAATTGACCTTGTGCCAGGAGCAACACTAGTGTCCAAGACACCCTACAAGATGAGTACACCAAAAATTCTAGAGTTGAAGATGCAACTGCAAGAGTTATTGGAAAAGAGGTATATCAGGAAAAGTTTGTCCCCTTGGGGAGCACCATATATTTTTGTGAAAAATAAAGATGTTACACTTGGGTTTTGTATTGATTATAGACAGTTGAAAAAAGTCACTGTGAAGAACAAATATCGTTTACTTTGAATTGATTACCTTTTTTATCAAATGAGAGGAGTAAAGGTGTTCTCCAATACTAACTTGTGTTCTGGTTACCATTAGGTAAGAATCAAGGATGAAGGTATTCATAATAAAACCTTCACAACAAGGTATGGACATTATGAGTTTGTAGTGGCACCATTTGGTCTCACAAATGCACCAGCTATGTTTATGGGTCTCATGAATAGTGTCTTCAGCAAGTATCTGGATAAGTTTGTTCTTTTCTTCCTTGATGAAATTCTTATTTATTCTAAGAATGAGGAAAAGAATGAAGAACATTTGAGACTGACATGGCAATTCCTAAGGTAGCATAAGCTATATGCAAAGTTGAGCAAGTGTGAATTTTATAAAGATAAAATTCACTACTTGGATCACATTATCTCAGAGGAAGGAATATCTGTGGACCCTGAGCAGATTGAGGCCATTATGAATTGGCCAACCCCAAGAAATGCAATAGATGTAATATATTTTATGCAACTTGCAGGATACTACATGAGGCTCATTGAAGCATTCTCCAAGGTTGCACATCCAATCACTTCATTGAAAAAGAAGGGGATAAAGTTTGAATGGACACCAAAATGTGAGGAGAGCTTCTAGCAGTTGAAGAATATTCTTATAAGTGCATCAATATTTTAGATTGTAGACCCAACAAAAGACTGTGTGGTGTGTATTGATGCATGTAACCAAGGACTTAGAGGAGTTCTTATGAAAGACAACCACGTGGTATGTTATGAGTCAATAAAGTTGAAGGATCGTGAGAAGAACTATGCTATTCATGATTTAGAACTTGCAGCCATAGTACATGCTCTCAATATGTGGAGGCATTACTTAATGGGAAGAAGTTTGAGATAAGGACAAACCATTATGGTCTGAAATATTTGTTTGATCAACCAACTCTAAATGCTAGGAAATCTAGATGGATGGAGTTTTTATGTGAGTTTGATTTCGAAATCAAACACATAAAAGGAAAATAAAATAAAGTGGTTGATGCAATTAGCAGGAAGGTTCGTGTGGCATCTCTTAGTATTTTCCAATCGGATTTGAGACAGTGGATTCTTAATCATATTGTTCAAGACGAAATGTATGTGCAGATCAAGGAAGAATTGCAACAGCAGAGCCTTGAAAAGAAGTATCAGGGGTATAAATTGGAAGAAGGTGGAATTCTTACCTATAAGAATAGAATTTGTATTCCAAATGTAACAAACTTGAGGAGAATTGTTGTGGATGAGGTCCATCAAGCTCCATATTTTGGTCACCCAGGAGAAGACAATTTCTACAGCCAGAAAGCAGTATTTCTTGCCAAGAATGAAAAAAGATATTGCTGAGTGTATTTCTAAGTGCATTAAATGTCAATAGGTGAAGGTTGAGAATCAACACCCAGCAGGTTTATTGCAACCATTTCCAATTACATAATAGAAATAGGAAGTTATTTCCATGGATTTCATTATAGGATTGCCAATGACTTGGAGGAAACATGATTCCATCATGGTTGCGGTGGACAAGTTGAAAAATGCATCACATTTTATACCGGTTAAGTCCACATATAAGACTGATTCCATTGCAAAAATATTCATGAAGGAGATTTTTATATTGCATGGATTTCCTAAGGCAATAGTCTTCGACAGGTATCCCAAGTTTACTTCCAAATTTTGGAAGGTTTTGTTTGCAGATTTGGGTAAAAAGTTGAACTTGTGCACTTCCTACCATCCTCAAACTAATGGTCAGAAAGTGAGAGTGACTCTAGTGCTTGAATACATGCTTCACATGTATGTGATGGACAAACCAACCAAGTGGGAGGATTATTTACACTTGGTAGAATTTGCCTATCATAATGGACAGGAAGCATCATTGGGAATGACTCCATATGAAGCTTTGTATGGAAGAAGGTGTAGGACACCTGTGACTTGGGATAATCTAGTGAACAGAATTGTGCTTGGTCCAGAATTGCTCAAGGAAATGGAGTAAGAGGTTGCAAACATCATGTAGAAACTGAAGGTAGCCCAGGATAGACAGAGGAGCTATGCATATAAGCATAGATTGCATGGCGAGTTCAATGTTGGGGACCATGTTTACCTTAGAGTGAGGGCAAGGAAGAGTTCCATGAATCTTGGAAGTTGTGCCAAGCTGTCACCTAGATACTGTGGGTTCTTTGAAGTTCTTGAAAGAATAGGGCCATTTACATATAGACTTTCATTTCCTGCTAGCACTAGAGCTCATAATGTTTTTCATGTTTCTTTGCTTAATAAATATGTGCATGATCCTTACCATGTCATAAATTGGGATGTGATTCAAGTGGAACCCGATGGGGAGTTTCAAACTGAGCCACTACGCATCCTTGACAGGAAGGTCACCGTGCTCCAGAATCGAGCCGTTGGATAGTTGAAGGTGCAGTTGGAGAACTACAGTACTAAAGAGGCGACATGGGAGCTGGAGGATTCCATGCGATTGGCACATCCATTTTTGTTCAATTTTTAAAGCACTGAGGACAATGCTATTGTAAGGGGAGGGGAATGTAATACCCCATATTTGAACCCATGGTATTGAAATTATAAATGATGTATATATTGTATTTAAATCATGGCAAGGAGCTCAAGGCCAAGGCCCTACCATTGATTTGGTGTTGTGTGTATCAGTGATCAGGGTTAATACCAATGGCTATGATGCTAAGTCAGGCACAGTATATATTTGGAACAACATGTAAATATGCAATTAATAAAATACCACATGTAGTTATGGGAATGCAACATGAAACAGATGGGGGCATGATTTCACAGGGAATAGGGAGGGGAGTTAGTCAAACTCCTGAGCCAATAGGGTGAGACCAGATGCCAATGGGGTAACCCATGAACCCTCAACTACATTTTTTTCCTCTATTCTCAATCATTCATTTCTTCTAGAAGTTGGTTGAGAAATTTAATGCCTTGGGAAGAGAAAGGCATAGAATTCTGATTGTGTGTCTGAGAAAACCTATAATTCTGCATTCTGGGAAGCCACGTTCTTGCTTCTTAAGCAAGCAATTACGGGGATGCGTTCCATTTCCATCATCCCTGGTCGTGCCAAACATTTTGATTATTCTTCCATTATGTGGATTCATTTTTTTATTCAATCATTATTATGCATTGTTCATCAGGCAGAGTCGCAAAGCGTTTTTTTTAGAAGAGTGTTGTTACGTGTTTCTCTAAGTATTTCCTTTGTTGAACCCTGGTTATGGGATTACAGTGTTATCCTTATATATAGAGTGGTATGAGACCCTATTTTCTCTGTGTTACGGAGTGAACTCTGTGTTGTTAGTTTCCTTGAGGGTTGTTTTGATGTGCATCCATGTTTTGGTCTAAAGACATAGGAGTGGAAGAGGCCCAGAATTTCTTGATAAACCTAGTGAATAGAGGAACCTCACAGAAAGATCAAGAGGGGCTAGAAAATATTTTATGCACACCCTGAAGAGCACTGGAGGGAGGGCATATCCCTAGGGACTATGGAGTAGAGAAGGGGATGCTTCCTTGTGTTGGGTGTGTAGGTATTGTGGAATTCCAAGCTGGATAGATCTGGTGTAGGTGTCTATAGCTCTGTTGTTGAACTCACTAGCTTAGAAATTCTACCTTTCCATTTCCTTAGCAACCTGATAAACCTAATTGTTGGTTGGTTTTGCTGAGTCGTGGTAAGCATTTGACCAGGTGTGATTCATTTTCTTAGTAGCCTAAGAAACCCAACTATAGGTTGGTTTGACTATGTTTTGATATGTGTTGGCTGTGTGTGAGCCTATTGTTCCCTAGTTCCCTATGGAAATCATGCCAAGATTAGGGGTGGCAGTGGTGTTTAGAGATTAATGAACACACTGGCCTATGGTTGGGTGGAGTGTTGTAGGGACATAGATAGTTGTGGGACAAATTCATCATTCCAAGTAAGTATTATATGTTGTGTTGTTTATGCAATGTATTTTCTTATGAATGAAATGATTATGTTGAATGGTTATGAATGATTTAAATTAGAGGTTACTGTTGAATGAATGTCCCTGCATTTGCATTTTTTTATTCCTTGTGATTTTAATGCATTTTGCCTAAGTTCACGGAGGCTAGAATCCTGTTACAGAGTCAGGATGCATCTGAATTAGCGTTTTCTCCCCTTGAAATCCTCCTGGGGAAGGAGGAAGGTGAAAACAAGAAAAGAGAAGTGGAAATGGGGTAGAATATTGGTTTTTTGATTCTCTCTATCCACCTGCAGAAGGAAGAAGGAGGGAGAGGAGAAAGAACCAAAATTTCTAAGGAAAAGTTGGATTTTTGCATCCCGAGCCGCAACGGAGAAAGAACCAAATGTTCTAAGGCAGAAATTCAAGTTTCTGAACCTCTAAGTATGAAGTCTGAGATAGGAAGTCGGGAAACCGAATTGTAAAGTAGTGATTCGTGGATTCCCGAGTTCCGAATTTGGAACTCAGAAAGCCTAAGGTCAGAAGTCCAAAAGTGGGAAAACGACAGGAAACATAGTCATTTTGCACATTTCCACATTTCAAGGTCAGAAGGTGGAAATAAGAAGTGTGAAATGTAGAATATGGATAATTCACTCTGTCAAAATTTGGAGTTCCCGATTCCCGAGTTTCAAGGTCGAAAAGGCGGAAAGCGAAATTCGGAAGGCAAAAGAGTGGTTAAACGTTTTCATCAAATGTTAAGTTTCACACTCTTGATTTTTTAGGTCGGAAAGGTGGAAAGAGAAAGTGGGAAGACAGAAGAGTGGTCAAGTATCTTCATTTCACATTGTGCTCCAAGCCCCCAGATTCTGTAGCCAAAAGTTGAAAAGGAAACTTCGAAGGGCAGAGTTCGTAAAGGACATGTTTAGTGTGGAAAAGGTGTTTTTGGTTGCAGAAGGGATTTTTCAAGGGAGGAAGGACTACTATAGCATATTCTAAGCTTGAGACTGAATGTTGAAGAGTGTTTTCATAGCCATGCTCTGAATTTCAAAAGAAGAACCCTGGTTGTTTAAGAATTTTTTTTAATTCCACATGATAATCAGGGTATGGGTATGTGACACTAAACATTCCAAGCTTACGCAAGGAGACATGCATATCTGCCCTCCAATAAACATAGTTGAAGGGTGTAAGGATTCAAGTTACAAGAGATGAGGTACCTGCAATTCTTCAACAAGCTACATAGGTACCTGCAAGTATCACTATCAAAACCAAAACCAATTTGCAATCATGTCAATTTCAAGCCTTCCATATCGACATGCACACTTTCTCATGGTTCTTCACACCTACGGATACTTCTCTAAATGAATCCAGAGTTAGCAAGGAAAATATTGCAGGATTTATGTGGAAACCCAATTGCTTCTGGTGTACAATGGAGATCTTACAAACTTGCTTCTAGCCTAAAAAAGGCTATGATACCATGTTTGAATTATCGAAACATTGATTCACATGAAACGAGTGCAATTGAAAGGTAGAATTTTGCAATGGAATAGTAAGAAAAATGTACACTGAACAACACCAATTTCAGATAAAAATGATAAGAACTTATCAATAAATTACAACATTCATCTTCATTAATCCTAGTAGTATACAACAGTGTTACAATCAGGAGAATTCAAATCATGTGGATAAGATTCGCATCTACCAACTCAATCCTGACTAACTAGATAACTAGAAGTGTCTAAATCACTATAGGATATCACTAGTCCAACTCCACATTTCTAATTCAGTTTGTCAATCACTTAAACTAATTAAACTGATGAGGTAGGTGAGAAAAGGAGCCTACTCCCATGCCTCCATGCAAGACTAGCGCTATCTAAACTAAAATAAATCTAACTGAATGTAACTGGAGGTTAACTTAGCAGAACTACCTACCTACCACAACCAACTAATGGAGGTTGTTGTTAGCACTCAGAGTGGCTCCTGAAATGTAGGGAATGGCACACTGGTGCCAACAATGGAACTAGTGGCACCAATATCATGGTGGCACCAAACTCAAACAAATGAATCCTAAGTTAGACAAGATGATCTAATACACTATATATGGACAAGGGAGGATTATAAATCCTAACATTATATGTGAATATCCCACTTATTAAATAAATAAAAGATAATATACCCACAAAGAGTTCATTGATCTGCACACTCTAAAATCAATTTATATTTGGTATCTTCATCAATGTCAGGGAAGTTTTGAATCCCCAAAGAGGACTCTATGTTTAACAAAGGTCGGTTAATTATGTATCTTATTGAGGGAAACAGTGAATCTGAGTTGTGTTGCAAATGAAACTAGGTACGATATCTTCGATTCATATTTGGAATTGAAGAAAGTGAAATTTCTAAGATGCTTAGACATCTCCACTTATAGGTACTACTCTCGTCTCTCTCTAATTTAGCCCAGTGAAATTGCAAGATGGAAATTTAAATTGTCATGCTTTGGAATTCTTAAAACAGTTAGTATGCGTAAAGAGAAATAATGTATGTGTTAAATTGGATACTAGTTGCTACTTGATGTTAATGGCTAGGCATTGTCATATAGGAATTATAAATCTCCAAATAACCATATGGCTTGAACTTCGTCTTACCAATCTCAGTAAGAAAAAAAATTAATAGAAAGCAATCTCAGTAAATTGTAGTCATATCTCCTTACAACCATAATTTTTATGGTATATGAATATTTACTACTTAAATTATGTAATTAAAAAAAATATTGAATTAAGTTAATTATTTAATATTAAATTTAAAATTATAACTATTTTGTTTATTCTATATTTATTAATATGAATG
Organism: Pseudotsuga menziesii; assembly: GCA_001517045.1. Classification (NCBI taxonomy): domain Eukaryota; kingdom Viridiplantae; phylum Streptophyta; class Pinopsida; order Pinales; family Pinaceae; genus Pseudotsuga; species Pseudotsuga menziesii. The sequence continues at coordinate 305,540 of LPNX010882174.1, forward strand.
TTGTGTTTAAAAAAATTGCATGTTGTGAGCACGTTCATAACCCACTCCAAAATTTGGAAGAAATTAGTAAATCGACATATAAGTATATATAAATAAATATTTTCTTCAAAAATGAAAACCTTGAAGTACAGAAGTGTTATGATTGGATTCGTTCAAACACTCACAAAAAAAATATTGTAAGGTGAGACTTCTTCCATTCTTGATCTGTGTGAAAAAAGGCTTGTTTGTCTCCAAAATTTGTCCATCATAAAACTCCTCATTTTCTGTCCATTCTGCCAAATCCACCCAACTAAAAATTGGTGAAATTGCATATTTTAGTTTATCAAATTGCAATTTTGTGTAAGTGGGTATCTTCTGAGCATGAATGTTACTCCATATTTGCAATTTTCATTCATGATCACATTACAATTATATGCACAAATCCTAGAAGTGAATCTATCCCATCCGTCCATCCAAAGGTAGGTGAGGATAAGGTCTCTCATGCATAGTTTTATATACACCCTCTTTCAAGTAATTTCAAATCCATTTTCGGTGGTGCTATATATTTCTTCATATTCGGGGGTTCAGTTTTTTCGTTAGTTTTTTTCTAGAAATGCTAGTTTTTTAAATAAAATCTTCCCAGTTCTTTGGTGCTTGTTGAAAATGGTGTCTAATGTAGCCTCTTCGACAGTTTTTCCCTCCATTGGACTATTGGGTGTTATAATGTCTTAATTAATTCATGTAATATTTAATTATCGACCGAGGTTGGTAAACTTTGAGTTGACACAAAGAATATGCAAAGGTAGAGGGGTTCCTAGGTTGTCGCAAAAATATTTTAACAAAGAAAAGATCGAAAGATCTTTCAAAATGAAAAACCGAGTCAAACTCCTATAAATTCAACTAGAAAGGTAATTAAACCAAACAGAGTGCTAGACTACAGCAGTATCAGGCTATACTACTCTATTTTATAGACAAATACTGAAACATAAAAATATAAACAAGTAAACTTTAAGAAAATAAAATTCTGTTTTACTTAATTATTCCACCTCTTAATGTAAGAAAGCTTTGTAAACAACTTCAGAGATTAACTACGCAATGCATTTATAACAAAATTACAACAAATGGAGACACTTTTACAAATTCAACAACTTAAGCAATTCATACAATTAACAAATGTACATAATGGTAAAACTAAATTATCTAGTTCCACTCTCCTTGGTTATTCTGTGGATATGCATTTATTGTGATTGGAACCTGAGGAATAGTAGTGTCAAAATGGCTTTCAAATGAAGTAAATAAACTTAATGGAATCAAATCGAACTTAACTTCTACAAATATGTACAAACTAAGGAAAGTCCAATTACAGGTGATGGTAAACATGGTGATCTATTCCATAAGAAAATAATTCTTAATTAAAAATATATTATGAACAACTAACCTAATAAGAGACAAGATTCTTTTTTAAACATTACCTTCATAAATAACCAATTCAAATGTAAAGAAAATCTAGTTTATAGACAAGTAACAAACCTTAATGAAATAAGCAAGTAGAAAGCTCAATAAAGAATATTTAATTGGAAGCAAGTAGAAAACTTAATAAAGATAACTCTTTTAAGTCCTACTCTTTAAGTCTATTCAGTCACCACATAGTGAAAGAAACAGGTCCTACTACTATAACAAATCTACAAAGTTCTAGTGTACTTCTTTAGAATTTTAACATGTCTAACCCTAAACTTAACATACACAAGGATAAATCAAATCAAACTAAAGATATAATTATCACATATTATGACAGTGCTAAAGAAGGAAATCAGAAACCAAAAGAAACAGAATCAAAAAGCATAACTCAAAACATCTTCAGGATGAAGGGAGGTAAAAGATAGGAATAGAACTTAATAAACACTTTAAACAATCTAACCTATAGTCCTAATGATAAACATAACCATTACCTCACTACCACAGTCAAAACCTATTCCAAAATATAAAGAAACATGGCTTTAAACAAGTTTAAAACGAATTAAGAACACTAAAGGTTGAACGCCGGGTTGGATAACATACTAGAAGGTAGGTCTGAATGACAAGCGGAACAGGTTGTCTAAATGACAGCCTATATAGAGAAAACACTAGAATTTTAAGAAATGGTTAATCTAAATGATTTTGAGATCAGCTAATTCATGCACATGATAACAAAATGCATAAGGAATGATAATCAACCCTACTTAATGATCAAATTCAACAGTAAAGTAACTTAAACTAATTCATAATTATAAAGACATCATTATCTATTGCATTTTTCAACAAATTGAAATCTAACTAAATGAATTTATAGCAAAGCAGAAGTAAACACAACTAAACCTACTTTAACTTGATCCTACAATATCAAAGCAATCTACTCTATGTATTTGCCAACATAAAACTGAACAGTAAGCTCAAAAAGACTGAAAAAAAATAAAATTTGAAAGCAAACTTATGCGCAACCAGTCACTTAATTCATGAAGGGAAACTACATTAACAGCATAAGATCAAATTATAATCTATACTATAGGAAATAATGACATAAACGATTGTAGAAACTGAATCACATACACAAATTATAAATGAGACTACACTAATTGCAAAGAAAGAGATAACGAAAATACACAAAGATGAAAAGCGTTGGTTGATGAGGGGACCTCTCAGCAATCAGGGTGGCGACTTGCTAAACGCTTACACGAACACGTTCATACACAACATAAATGTAACTTATATTGAATTGAGGAACAATATTACAAATTTCTTTAACAATGACTGATTACATGCATAAACTGGCTCTTTCTAACCCTTTTTACTCACGTGGAGGTGTTTACACATATATATATCATTTACAGGAGTGAGAAGGTCAACCCTTTAGTGGTTGACTACTCTCTAAATTTAGTCGACCATTATTGCAATCAATTGTTCACATACCAACACATAGCATTCCTCCTTCTCCTTCGCGCGTTGATTCTCCAATGTGCGTGATGTGGCATGAAGGTTCTCTTTGGCGTGGACTAGTGGCATGGTGTCAAGTAGAGGAGCATGATGGTGAGTCTTCTAGAATGACTATCGTGCTACCACCTAGATGTGTGGACAATAGGCAGTTTGCATACCGTTCCATGCTTTAATGTTTGGGAATCTATCATCAACAGCGTGCGGTTGGCTTGGCGAGCTGAACGATGAGCTAGGTAGTGAGATGGATATGCTCTACGCATATCTAGGGTGGATGTGCTGTCTATTCATTGGCTTTCCGAATACTATGGTCTGCAATAACAAATTAAGCATCAAACACATATCAAATATCATCGAATTAACTAATAAAATTGTGAAATAACAAGAATGAACCAGAACTTGCATAAACCCAAAATATAGTTGTACATGGGGTTGAATAGTGAGATTCATGAAATAAAACATGCCAAAAGGTGACAAAACATCTGTCAAACATGTAACATAACTGCTGAAAATGATGGAAAAACTGTGATCAACATGTCCCTCTTCCTCGTTTGGGCAATGAGGGTTCATACAAGGCAAAGCAACAAATTGCAACCAATTCTCTTCTCAGTGGTGAGCTCCCATATGGGAATCTTTGTTAATCAAGGCCTATATTGTCAACATATAACTACAGATGGTAGGATTCGTAGCCCTATTGGATGGACTAGAAATATTTATGGGAATATTCAAGGAGTCGAGAAGTTGTAAAAGGAGATGGAAGAAATTCAACAGAAGCTCAAGGTAAAATGAGACAAACATGACTTGGATTCCATGGAGAAGAGAATTGGGAAAAACATAGAAAGAAATTTAGTAGGCTAGAGTGAACAACTAACCTGCAACATCAAGCACAAGTTAGCAAGAAATAATAACAAATTGACTGACCAGATGTGAGCGCTCCTCATCAAACATTGTGTATCCAGCCAAGCTCAATGTGATGCCAAGAGGATCCCATCGACTTCTGTAGGCTATTGACAGCCCCCTCTAGCTAGGAAGCCTTCCTAGAGGGTAAAATCAATGGATATTGATTAAGCGAATGGCGCGACAAAACCACTTGGTTTTCTTCTTTATATTTTCAGTATCATTTTTATTTTTATTTTTTTGTTAGTTTTCCTTGTTTGTTAGTTCTAGTTTTCTACGAACAATATAAGAATAGAAGGGGAGGATTGTGTCTTATTTTGTAAAAAAACTTCTACTAATTTTGTATAGGAAGGTATTTTGTAAGGGTTTGTACTTTTAGAGAGGCAATAGAAGAATGAAAGTAAGGAAGGATAGGCCTAGAATGGCATATTTTTCAAAGGGTATTCCATTCATTTTGTATAATTAGGATTAAAGACAGTTCAACTGATTTAATCAATTTCATACCTTATGAAATTTATTGGTTGAATATAATTTAACTATTACATGATTAGTTTTCACTATTTTGTCATATTGTTATTTTATGCTTGTTTCTTTCTCCATACCAGCATGTCTATTCTTGTAAACTAGCTTACAGTTTCTCGAACCTCCACGTCATAAGAGTTTCACATGATTCCATGTTTTAATATAAGTATTTTTGTTGATAGCTTCCAGAAATAGTATGTTTTAACCCCTAAGATGGCTTAGGATGCATTTAGGACACCCACGGCACACTGATTCTCAATATTTATGATTTAGATCTTAATCGATTGAGATGAGATGTATATTTGATCTTCTTTAAAACCTCTCAAATGTGATAACTATTCGAGGAATATTTGATACAAAATATTTTTTCACTACGAAATATGTCTCAATGATATGCATTCAAACATTAACAGATGGAACAAAAGAAAATAATTCAAACATCAATAGATTGAACAAAAAATATATATGAGGTGTCTTGACCCTGAATCTCATGCACTTTAAATGAAACACAAGACATAATCGGTGTGGGTTTGTCCAAACCACAACTCCCAATGGATTGACAGTTTTATACACAAGGTTCGTCGAGGAGTTACCACTAAAAATATTCCATGTGTCTATTTTTTTGTTGTTTCTAACTCCTACGTGAAATAAATTAACGTCGTGTAATTTACTCAAGGAGCTATCAACCTGCATCATTAATATATCGATGCACTTTTTTGTTATCTCAATACCCATTTTTATCTCATGTTCATTTTCTCGACGAGCTATTAATAATAACCATTGATGTTGATATTCACTTTACTGATCGGATATGCACTTTCACACTATCTCCTGAGTACTTTACCTGTGTGTTATTCATCGTGGTCATCAATATGAAAAATATATCGATGGTTTTTTAGGTGGTTCTAGTTGTTTCGGTTAACTGGCGTGGTTTTGGCAAAACCAAGACTGCCAATGATTAGTGTTTTTGTACAAAAGGTTCAGTGAGGAGTTACCACTAAAAACATGCCATGTGTCTAGTCATCAAGTCCAATTCTAAATCTCTTTGTCTATTTAAACTTGAAATTGGACTCGAATCATTACTCCCCATTTATGACTTGTGCCATGACGCCATTTACAATGGCGTTTTTCTTTGATAAAGTAATTTGTTTTAATTCTGGCGTTTGATTATTAATTCATGTGTATGATATGTCATCCATGTGTACCACTCTATAAATGACACATGTCTATGTTAACCTTATGGATTACATTAGCAATCACATTGTTTAAATGTCACCATTATTGTAATCATTATTTAGGATAATAGTCATTTATCCTAGATAATATGTGAAAGATATGGAGAATATTTCCTAGCCTAGTCACCATGCAAGGTGTTAGGATCTAGAGAATATCTCTCACTAAGGTGGCATATTTCAAAGTACTATATAATGGTACTCTTTGTGTGAATAATATGATGTGATTTTGGCATTCTGCCTTTTTAATCATAATTTTTGTTTTTTTGTTTATTCTTTCATTTGGTATTAGAGCACTTATAGTTCTTAAGGGCTTGATAAGCTCACGGTAGTCATCGAGGTTAATAAGTGAGAGAGTCTTGTGAGTCGATGATCCATGCTACAGTAGATGATGATGAGCCACGCTAGAGATGCTAAAGCCGTGATGAAAGGACTCAACCATTGTGGGATCGATTCTCTTAGATATGGGTGTTTCCTTTGTCGTGCTCTGCTTTGAATATAACACCATTTTGATATTGTAGCCAATCACTCTAATGATTTGAAATCGCTCTCATTTTTGTAGACTGGAGGAGTTCGATCTAATTCAATTTGCAATCTGGAAGAAGCTAGAGGTACAATGTAACTCTTTTAGTTGATATCATTAATCTATTTAACAAACCTAAATATTTTGAACAATATTCAGAATATGTGAGAGTATATGAGTCTATGTATCCATGTGATCTTTTACATATCTGGTCATGTATGGGCTTTCCAAGTTGATATCCTTTTTAGATTTGCAATTGAGTGCTAACATGTCATGTATCTAAACAATAAAGCAATCTTGATCAATCTTGTAACACCCAAGTTTTGACCCCGTTTGCATTAAATGTATATGATGTAAATATTGTAATTAATCATGGTGTGGAGCTAAAGGAAAAATCCCCACCATTGATTTAGAATTTTATGTTTCGATGATTAAAATCGATGTCGATGGTATTTTGTGCTAGCCGACACATTATCATTCTGGACATCATGTAAATATGCAATTTAATTAAAAACCCACAACCCGCTATGTCAATGCAACAAATAATGAGATGAAGGCATGATTTCCTAACGATAAGGGGGGGTGTTTAACCTTCAGCCATTTGGTAAAATCCATGTGTCAAAAGGAAAACCCATCAAAACTGTCAACTATCCATTTCTTGTCTTTCTCGCCAAATCATTTATTTCTGCCAGAATTTGGTCGAGGTAGTTATTGCATGGGAATGGGAAGAGTATGGGAAAAAAATTGAATTGGGCAAAGCACCCATTTTTTAAAAACGTTTTTTTACTTCATGGGCAAGAAAACACCAAAAAACATATTCCCATTCCCTCATGCATTCACGTTTTCATCTTCCCTCACGTTTTGGGGAGCTGGGGGGGTCATTTTTTTGGATCCATCCTTCATTCATGGGTTGCTCTATACAGTTGATTGTTCTTCCTCTCAGTCCTCCATCCTCTGTGTTTCTCCTGCCCAATTTTTGGCATTTGTTTTTTTAATTCTCCCAAGGCCGGAGAATCGTTTTTGAAAATGCCCAGCAGATTGAAGAGGGGACCATGATTTTGGAGTGGTTGCTGAGCCATCTTCACCCACGTGAATCTATTGAACGTTCTAGGGAGTCGATTTTGGTCATAGGGTTTTTGTTCCTCGGTTGTCATTGTTGTTTTGGATTCCATGATGTTTTCCTTCAATCCCAGAGCTTGTAATTGTTGTGTAGGAATTCTTTGTTTGGTCTGAATGATTTGGGTGTGAACAGTGGTCATTTTTCCTTTGGAAGGCCATCCAAAGTTTTCTAAACAATTTGAGTCACTTGGGTTGTTTCCCCCAATTGTCATGTCAATTTGGGTTCCCAAGATGTTCTTAATTCATACACAGAACTTGCATTTTGTTGTGTAGTACATACTTGTGTCGGCTTGGCTCAGTAAGTCCAAGAATCCATCTGTTAGTGGGCCGACTATGTTTGGATGTGGTTATTTGCTTGATTGTGGGTGTTTGGCCTTTCTGTGTGTAAATCTGTGTCCCCTAGTTCCCTGTGGAAATCATGCCCAAGTCAGGGGTGGCAGTAATGCTGAGAGAGTAAGGAGCACACTGGACTATGGTTGGGTGGAACATTGCAGTGACATAGCTGGTTGTGGGACAAGCTTCTTTCAAGATAAGTATTTCTTGTGTGCAATCTCTGGAACTATATTTTTTTAATTAATTGTGATGAACATGTTGAATGATTTGATGAATGTATTTTCTTCTGCTATATATTGCATGTTTACACATCTGTCTATGTTTTTTTAGGTCAATGCATTCTATATTACGTTATGGGACTTAGGATTGTCAGATTGGTGATGGCCTAAATGATCAAATCCATCTAAGACTTATATTGACAGGTTGAATTTCCTTCCGTAAATCTTCCTTTTCGCAACTTGCGGGATGCAGGATGTGGGATGCAGAAACGTCATTCAGTAAATTATGTTCCCTAAATATTTCCTTCCACAAATATCTCTTTCGCAACTTGCGGGATGCTACTTCATAGATCTCTATTTCTGCAACTTTCCTCTCCGCAACGATCTATTCTGCATGCGGGATGCGGGATGTGGGATCGCAATTTCCTTATTTCCCTAATTCCACAAACTCAATATTTTTGCACCGTTGATTCTTGCGAGTTGATTCTTAGTCATTGATCTATTTCCAGATGTGGAACAAATTGTGACTGTCGATATCTGTCGCGGTCTTTCTCCATCATTCGATCTCCTCTGAGATATTTCTTCATAGATCATCAAATAGATCACTAAGAGGATCAATTTATCTACTATTGGTAAGTTAGAGAATTTGTACACAGACTTGAATAGAGCTAATGCAAGATGAATTCATGCCTCTATGTATTTCTGCAAAAAATAGGAATCCATCAAAATACTTACAGAATTCAATGAAATTCGAGTTGGATTCTCTTGTATCAGCTAGATAGCGCTAATGATCGCGTTCCCTCTCTGGTGGATAGGAGGGGACATGACAGTGTGGAATCAGAGCTATTGGTTACAACATTGGGCCTAAATGGGCCAAGTTGAATAGATAAAAATGGAAAAGAAAAACTAGGTTGTGATTTGATAGAGCTGTTGGTTGCAGCATTGGTATAAATGTGCCAAGGCAATTGGTTGCGAAAAGAAAAATACATCGAGAAAGAGTGTTATTTAGAAGAATCGCTAAACTTATCCAACCCAACGAAATGCAACGTGACCATGATCTGAATTCTAATACGATCTTTACCATTCATGCCTGCAATAAGCAGTTGGTAAGTGATTGTTTGAATTTATTAGATTGACTAACAAAAGAAGTTGTTAAAACATTTTGCAGATTCATAGTGCATATTGAAGAATTGATCTCGGTCTGACCAAGGAGGTCAAAGAAGCTCAATGCCAAGAAAATTAACAGCATGGATGATGCATAGGATCCCTGTGGACACAGGAAATATTCTATTGGGGGGAATCCAAGAGACCCACAAGAGGGAAGGAAACCACTCTAATGCTGGAGCTGTGGAGGACCCCATTTGCGCCGAATTTGTCCACATGGGGAAGGGTATGTAAGGCCAGCTTACAATATCCAAGGTCATGGAACTAAAGCTATTGGAAAAAGGGAATGAGAGAGTTCCATAGATGCTGCAGCTACCATAAGAAGCCTGAGGGTAGAGTTGCAGGGTTGGAAGGAAGAAAATAAAAGGCTGGTAAAGGATTTGGTACAGCAAAACCAGATGACTTCATTCATGCTACAGAGTTTGGAAAATATCCAAAGGCAGCTAAACTCTGGGCATCACTTAATAGAGACATAAGGAAGTAGGAGAAATTACCATGAGAAGAATGAGAAGCTTAACCCAAGGAAGAGAGGTTTTAAACCTTCTCACCTCCTAAAGTGTTAGAATAATCAACCCATAGTTACCTACATTAGACATGAATTTAATTATTTTTGTCTTATTACCTAGTTTCCTAGATTCCATTCTATGCTAGTTGCCTTCTACATGTCCTAGAAGTCAACACATGCTAAAAATGAGTCATGGAGCACTTGGGAAACATATTGGAAACCCAATTTAGTATGTATGTTTTATTCCTAATCCTCCAAAGTGCATATCTGTTTTTTCTGAAAAGCTGCATTTTTTATTCTAATTTAAGGAAAAAGGAAAAGCTAGACTAGGTGTAGTTGACTTGTTTTTTGGACCACATCATCCTCCCTCCTTTTCTCCAAATAAAAGCATGTATGAGTTGTATTTCCATCCCTCTTTAGCTTTCCCATTTGACTTATCAAATTTGTGAGCATCTTCATAGATTTGGAAACTGCTTTATGCACCTATGGGGGATTTGACTAGATTTGGTAAGCCTGTTTTTTAACTATTTCAAATGGAATATTTGTGCATTCGTTTCTCTCATGTAATGATATATTAAAGTGGCCTATTACTTCACAAGGTTGGCTATTGTACACTTATTCAACACATATTAGTGTTATGCTCCAATTTCAATCTCCTTTGGTGTTAATTTTGCATGCTTGATTAGCAATTTTGTGAGTGTAATAGTTCTATCTCTTGGGTTCAATTTTCACATGGTATCAAAGCCTTTATAGATCAATTTCTCTCCTTCCAAATTGTTATTGCAGCTTCAACATCATTGACTGGGAACGCATTGTGCTGACTGGAGGGCACAGTTTCTGCGCTATGGACCAATCTCAAAAGATCATCTTCACTCCATTCAATTTATTTGAGTGGAAAGATGAGGTGGAGATATTGTTGAGAGAAAAAGGTCTCTATAGGGTGACTATGGCAACTAAGGTAGAGCCCAATGTAGTTGTAGAGAAAATTAAATGGCACAACAGGAGGGATGAGGCCTATGGTCTTTTGTGTCTAAGCATTTCAAGAGACCTCCTCTTCCATATTGATGGATTGACATCACCTAATGATGTGTGGGAGAAGCTAGAAGATATTTTTGGAAATATAGATGAGATGAGAGGACATCAAATCGAGAATGAGCCGATCTCCTTGAGTCCCAGTAGCTTCGAATGATTGCAACTCTATTTTTCCAAGTTTAAGGCCCTTGTTTTGTAGTTGAAATAGTGTGGGATCGAAAAGAAGGAAGAGAAACTAGTCTTCGCCATACTCTCTAAGCTTGGTCCTTACTATTCAGTGTTTGTTTTGACCTTCCATGCCACCAAGTTGACAACTCGAGCCTGGAAGATGCCTAAGATTGCAGAGTTCATGGAATCCCTCACACAAGAGCAAGATAAGTTGGTGATGATGGGCACCATCAAACCTTCCAAAGACCAAGCTTTCATTGCTGGATATTCAAGAGTGGATTCAAAAAGCAAGAAAAGTGTTAAAAATCCACCTAAGTAAAAGATATACAAGTCTAAGTCTCAAGAGGAGCCCCAAGGTTCCAAGAAGAAATCCTAGAAAAAGAAGAACAAAGGAGAAATGAGCAAGTGCACATACTGTAGTAAGGGCTATCATCCTGAGAGCTCTTGTATGTAGAAGCAAATTGACATGTTGACCCAAATCCTGGAGAAGAATAACATATCCCTTCCTAATTTATCAAAGAAGAAGGAAGGAGGATCAAATTCAGAAGACAGAGAGAGTGCATGCCTTGGTTTCTGGCACATCAAGCTCACCTAGCTTCATCATAGATTTTGGAGCTTCTAGACACATGGTTTCGACAAAAGATACATTCTCCTCTCTTGACGTGTCAAAAGGGCTACCAATAGTTTTGGGAGATGACTCTCTCACTAACAGTTTGGGGAAGGGTAGGACTGATCTTGACCATGGTAGTTTCAATAATGTATTATATGTTCCAAGTCTTTCCTCCAATCTCCTGTCAGTGTATCAGATGACTCATACTGGGTCTCTAAAGAAGGTCATATTCTCCCCTGATGATGTAAAAATCACTAACATTTCGAATGGTAAATTCATAGAAAAAGGTGTTGTTGATCACACTTCAAAGGTATACAAGTTTTCCCATTTTCTACCCTACTCAAACCCCTCTTCTCTTCTTATTCATGCTAAAGAAGTAAGCAAGCTTTGGAATGAAATATTTAGCCATCTTAACTACAAGTACATTTTTTATTTGAGTGAAAAAGATATGGTCATAGGGTTACCAAAGATCAAGTTTTCTAAGGGAGTATGTCAAGGTTGTATCCTAGGAAAACAACCAGAGCACGAGTATAAGAAAGCTAGTCATGAGAGAACCTCTACACCTCTTGAGCTGATCCACAACGACATTTCTAGTCCATTCCCTCATATGTCCATGAATCAAGCCAAATATACAATGACCTTCATAGATGACTTTTCCATGTATTGTTGGGTTCACTTCCTAAAGCATAAGTCTAAAGTTTTTGACCTCTTCAAAGTCTTTAGAGCCTTGGTTGAAAACCAGTCTAGGAGGAAACTCAAGATCCTTAGATATGAAAATGGTGGTGATTATTTCAAGTCTTATTTCATTCAGTATTGTAAATATGAAGGTATTCAGATACAACATTAGATCTCTTACACACCACAGCAAAATGGTGTTGCTGAGAGAAAGAACAGATCACTGAAGGAGATGGCAACCTGCATGATGGAGGCTAAGACTTTTCCACCAAATTTTTTGGCCGAGGCTATAAACTGTGCATCCTACATCTAGAATAGGTTTCCTCATAAGCATATTGATGGTATGACTCCTTTTGAATCTTGGAGTGGGCACAAGCTACATGTGACCCATTTCAGGATTTTTGGCTCAAAGGCTTGGGCTAGAATTCCAACTGAAAACAGAAAGGATTTGCAACCCCAAAGCCAAGAGTGTCGATTTGTTGGGTATTCCGAAGATTAAAAAGGGTACAAGCTGATCAACTTGAGCACTAACAAATATTTCATTGAAAGAAGTGTTCATTTCCAAGAAGAGCCTTTAGTAGCAGTTGAAGTTAGAGAGACTTCTTCACCACTAGATCCATTGATTGTAAGTGGATAGACTAATGAGTTTGTTGATTCTAATATGTCTGATAATGATGATTTGATTGTAGATCCTAACAGTCCTACAAGACCAAAATGGGAAGCAAAGACCATTCATGCAGCTAGGGCACTAGCTGGAAATCCTAATGACCCTAGGAGGACTAGATCTGAATTTGAGAGTGCCCTTTGTGTGAAAGATCCTCTATTTACTGAGAAGTGTTATCGAATGGTTGAATCATATCCACATACATATGAACATGCAGCACATGATCCAAGATGGAAAATAGCCATGAAAGAAGAAATCAGTCCAGAAGAACAACACTTGGGAACTGGTTGATCTTCCCCCAGGGAGGAATCTAGTTCAATGTAAGTGGGTTTTCAAGACTAAGTTTTCTGTTGATGGTTCACCTTTGAAATATAATGCAATATTGGTAGCCAAGGGATACTCATAAGTACATGGTATTGACTACAATGAAACCTTTGCACCAATGGAAAAGATGGACTCCATAGGCTAGCTCTAGCCATTGCAGCTTCGAAGCAATGGGAGGTACATAACATGGATGTGAAGTGTGCTTTCCTAAATGGAGATCTCACTGAGGATATTTACATGTAGCAACCTGAAGGGTTTGTTTCTAATCCATATTTAGTGTGCAGGTTAAAGGAATCATTGTATGGGCTCAAGCAAACCCCCAAGTCTTGGTATCCCAATATTGATGGCTTTTTGCTATCACTGAGTTTTGTTTGATGCAAGTCTGATCCTAATGTCTATTTGAAGCTAATTCATGGTTCTTTGATGATTATTGTCTTTCGTATGGATGAGCTATCGATTACAGTAAGTTCAAAGAAGGAGATTTCCTCCTTGAAGGATGCAATGAACCTTGCATTTTCTATGACAGATTTGGGATTGTTGAGCCAATTTTTGGGTCTCGGAATTGCTCAATCCCAACATGGAATCAAAGTACATCAATCCAAGTGTGCTTTGGATTTTCTGAACAAGTTCAACATGAAATATTGCAAGCCAAGCAATACTCCCTTCCTTTCAATAGTTAAGCTTGAAGAAGCATGTTCCTCTCCTATGGTAAATAATACATTGTATAGGTAGTTGATTGGGTGTTTACTTTATCTTACACACACTTGACCTGATATATCTTATGCAGTTAGTGTGGCTTCAATATACATGGATCAGCCTCATGAGATCCACTGGAGAGCAGCCAAAAGGATCCTAAAATTTGTTCAAGGAACAAGAACTCATGGGTTCTTCTACAAACCAAAATTTGATCTTGATTTGATTGGGTTTATTGACAGTGATTGGGCAGGTGACAACACATATCGAAAGTCTACATTAGGATATGTGTTCATTCTTGTAGAAGGACTAATTAGCTGGTCAATTAAGAAGAAGAGTGCCATAGCACTCTCATCTACAGAAGAAGAGTATAAAGGAGTTGTAAATGTAGCAACTCAATGTTTCTGGTTGCAGGGGATACTTGGAGAATGTGGCTATGAATAAGAGCTTTCAACTATTATCTACTGTGATAATCAGAGCATCATTTGAATCTGCAATGATCCAGTTCAGAGACAGCAAACCAAGCACATTGAGATCCATATGCACTACATCAAACAGCTTGTGCATGATGGTACCATTGATCTACTCTTCTATGCATCTTCAGAACAAGTAGCAGAAATTTTCACCAAAGTTTTTTGTGAGAAAACATTTAGAAATCTCAAATCACTACTGGGGATTGTTGATCAGGCTGTGAAGCATGATTGATGACAATATTTCCAAATTTTGTTTTTCCTATCCATGTTTAAGGGAGGATTTTCCGACTGGGTTTTTTCCTCTTTCCTTGATTGTATGGACAAGCAGTATGTAAAGGGTGACTAAGCCTTGTTTCTAGGCCCTCTAGTTTTCTGATATTTACTCATAAATTCAGGCTTAAGGGGGTTGCTAGAATAATCAACCCATAGTTACCTACATTAGACATTAATTTAATTATTTTTGTCATATTACCTAGTTTCCTAGATTCCATTCTATGCTAGTTGCCTTCTACATGTCCTAGAAGTCAACACATGCTAAAACTAAGTCATGGAGCGCTTGGGAAACATCTTGGAAACCCAATTTAGTATGTCTACTTTATTCCAGATCCTTCAAAGCGCATATCTACTTTTTCTAAAAAAGCTGCCTGTTTTATTCTGATTTAAGGGAAAAGGAAAAGCTAGACTAGGTGTAGTTGACTTGTTTTTTTTCCACATCATCCTCCCTCCTTTTCTCCAAATAAAAGAATGTATGAGTTTTATTTCCATCCCTCTTTAGCTTTCCCACATGACTTAGCAAATTCGTGATCATCTTCATAGATTTGGAAACTGCTTTATGCACCTATGGGGGATTTGACTAGATTTTGTAATCCTGTTTTTTGACTATTTCGAATGGAATATTTATGCATTTGATTCTCTTATGTAATGATATATTGCAGAAGCCTATTACTTCACAAGGTTGGTTATTGTACACTTATTCAATACATATTAGTGTTATGCTCCAATTTTAGTCTCCTTTGGTTTTAATTTTGCATGTTTGATTAGCAATTTTGTGAGTGTAATTGTTCTATCTCTTGGATTCAATTTCCACAGGAAGCAGCAAAGGAAGCCATCATAAGTTGTGATTGAACCAACTAGAGTGATGAGAGAAAAGCTAAAGGAACCACTCAAATGTTGGGGATGCGAAGGACCCCATCTATCCAGGAATTGTCCACTTAAGAATACAAATGAGGGTCAAGCCCCTAGCACCCAAGAAGCTGAAATTCTGGGTCAAAAAGAAGGGATCATTCCTAAAATTTGTGTAGTGTTAGAATACCACCAGGAAGGTCATAAATGAATTATGGTGGAATTTGAGGGTGATATTTTTGAACCGACTATTTCTTTCTTGATTGACCCTAGATCGAATCACATCTATATCACCCCTAGACTTGTGGAGATGTGCACTTTGAAGAAATTAAAGCATAGAAGATAATGGTTAGTCCAACTAGCCACTGGAATCAAGAATAAGGTCAGCGAGATGGTAACGAAATTTCCATTGGTCATGGATGGGTTAGTCACCTATGGAGATCTAAATGTTCTACCACTTGGATCATATGATGTCCTCATTGGAATGGATTGGTTGTAAGCACATAGAGAAAACCTTGATTGTTACAACAAGACTTTTGAGTGCTTGGATGAAGAAGGAAACTTGAGGGTTGTGAAAGGCTTTCCAAAAGTGATCTCTAGAAAGAAGTATTCAGCAATGTAGCTGAAAAGGTTCTATGGAAAAGGTTGCAGAGTGTATGCAGCTCATGTTTTGGAGGCAACAGAGTATGATACTCCTAGGTTGGAGGGATTTCATATGCTACAAGAATTCGAGAATGTTCTTCTTGATGAAATTCCAAGGCTTCCTCCAAAGAGTGACATTAATTTTACCTTTGAGATTGTGCCTGGAGTAGCACCAGTGTCCCAAATGCCCTGTAGGATGAACATACTAGAAATGCTAGAGCTGAAGATGGAGTTGTAATAGTTGTAGGAAAAGAGGTATATCATACAAAGTGTGTATCCTTGGGGAACACCATTCCTATTTGTGAAAAAGAAAGATGGTATACTCTAGGTGTGTATTGATTATAGCCAGCTGAACAAAGTCACTGTGAAGGACAAATATCATTTTCCTAGAATTGATAACCTCTTTGATCAAATGAGGGAAGTAAAGGTGTTTTCCAATATTGACTTGGGGTCTAATTACCATCAGGTAACGATCAAGGATGAAGATGTTCATAAGACAACCTTCATAGCAAGGTATTATGAGTTGGTAGTGGTACCATTTAGGTTCACAACTATACCAGCTATGTTTATATGCCTCGAGAAAAATATTTTCAGCAGGTACTTGGGAAAGTTTGTTCTCGTTTTCCTTGATGACATTCTTGTAACTTATTCAAAGGATGAGGAAAAACATGTGGAAAAGTTGAGGATGACTTTGAAATTGCTCAGGAAGCATCAACTGTATGCAAAGTTGAGAAACTATGAATTCTACAAAGATAGAATTCATTATTTGGGTCAAATTATCTCAGATAAAGGAATATCTGTAGACCCTAAAAAGATTGAGGCCTTGATGACTTGGCTTGCTCCAAGAAATTTAATAGATGTAAGATCTTTTGTGAAACTTGCAGGATACTACAGGAGGCTCACTGAAGAATATTTTGCAAGAAAAGTTAGGTCTACGTAGGGGTTGAGGAAGCCTGCATGTGAACTGATAGTTCCATGAGGAAATGGCCCTTCCTGAAAACTGCAGGTAAAATGACCTAAGCAAAGCAGTCTGGTTGTACCCACTGAGACCAAGGTAGGAAACTGCCATGTGCTATGAGAAGGATCTCATCAATGAAATCTAACTTTTGAACAGAATAGATTTTGAGCTTGAGATTTTAAAATTTTGTTGATGATTGTTAATTTAATATTATTAACTATTTGGCTTATCTAAAATGGTATCAATATGACATGTTGTATGTGAATGTCCAGGTTTTGGGCAGCATGTGTAAGTCGGGAATGAGTACCCCCAACTTGCAAATGCCAAACAATATGAGGATGATCTCATGGTTGCAAAATAAAAAATAAAAAATCTGATTTTTTGTGGGAAGAAGAATTGTGAATTCAAATTTTGATTTGACTATCAATGTTATTGATCATTTGATAATGGGAAATTTATCCAGACATGAAATAGATTTGAAAAGATATGATTGAAATTCTTTATGATGACATCTTATATGAATTGCATGCTTATCTGTGACGCAGGTGAGATGATGAAAATATGTACTGGGTGTACATGTCTCCTCTAGAAGGATGTACTTGGGTGCATAGCTTGTCCCCCCTACCAGCTAGGCACCGGTATGCATCACTAGGGACACCTAGGGTGTAATAAATATGGTTATACTTCTTTCCGCACACATTCACATCGTAGGGGGACTGTCATGAGAGTGGGGGATCCGTGAAGAGAATAACCCCTAGGTATTATGATGTCTGGAAAGTAAGCGCCTGAGCATTGGTAAGCACTTGGAGGAGGTGTTAGGCTCTGAAGCGGGGCTGACTAGATATCGGTTGAGAGATTCTATGTAGATAAGTATTTGAT
The DNA here is from genome assembly GCA_001517045.1 of Pseudotsuga menziesii. NCBI lineage: Eukaryota > Viridiplantae > Streptophyta > Pinopsida > Pinales > Pinaceae > Pseudotsuga > Pseudotsuga menziesii. Next base: position 323,239 of record LPNX010882174.1, read on the forward strand.
TACTTGGAAAATACTTGTTGATTTTCTATAATTATAAATATGCATATGATGTGGTCCGGATTTTGGAAAAATCTTGTTAAAGGTTTCTTCTTATAGAAATAAATATGACAAGTTAGTTGATTCATTTTGTTGTTTGGAAAGGAAGTTCTTGAGCTTGGCGAGCACTTGGAGTAGGTGTTAGACTCTGGAGCAGAGCTCCCCAATCTCAGTTGAGTAATGCTACACAGATAATGCCGAAGCATTGGTAAGCATTGGGAGGAAGTGTTGAACCTTAAGAAAAGCTTCCATTAAGCACCTAGAGAGGTGTTGGAATCTAGAGCAAGGCTACCAGATCATGGTTGAAATAGGTTATACATATAAGTATTTGGTTTACTTATTAAACTTTTGTTGTTGTTGATTTTCTATAAATATACATGAGCATATGATGTAGGCATGGTTTTGAAAATCTTGTTATAGATTGCACCTTATAGGAATGAATTTGACATGTGAATTAATTTGTTGTGGTGTCTCGAAAAGGTGGGGCACTGAGCTTGGTGAGAACCTAGAGGAATTTTTAGCCTCTGAAGCAAAGTTGTCAGAGCTCGGTTGAAAGATATTTTGAGGTGATCCAAGGCTTGCATAGATTTGGCTACCCTTTAATGCACACCCAGGTGTGGGGTGGGGCAGGGTTGTGAATGCCATGGTCGAATTAAGCCAGTCAGACACATGTGGAGCAAAAAGGAGATACTCATGCAGATAAGTACTTGGTTCACTTGGAAACTTCTTGTTGATTTTATGTCAAAATACATGTGCATCTATGATTTTTGGAAAATCTTATGAATACTAACATGGGAATTGACTCATTGCTTGGAGCTTGAGCATAGGTATTGTTGGTTTCCAAAGACATTGGAAATGTTCCAAGCTGAGGTGAAGGATTCTCCAAGACCTAGAAAAAGATCCTGTGGTGTGTACTAATGCATGCAATCAAGGACTTGGAGGAGTTCCAAGTCATACCATTGGATGGGTAAAGGTGCATAGGAAGCACAAAAGTCCTAATATGGCTACATGGGAGCTGGAGGATGCCATGTGATTGGCACATCCATTTTTTTTTGTTCAATTTTGTAAAGCACTGAGGACAATGTTGTTCAAGGGGGAGGGGAATGTAACACCATGGTTTTGACCTCATTTGCATTAAATGTATATGATGTAAATATTGTAATTAATTATGGTGTGGAGCTAAAGGCAAAAGCCCCACCATTCATTTAGCATTTTATGTTTCGGTGATTAAAATTGATACTGATGGTATTTTGTGCTAGGCGACACATTATAATTATGGACATCATGTAAATATGCAATTTAATTAAAAACCCACATCCAACTATGTCAATGCAACAAATAATGAGATGGGGGCATGATTTACTAAGGATAACGGGGGGGGCGGCTGGGGGGGTATGTTTAACCTTGATCCATTTGGGAAAAGCCATGTGTCAAAAGGAAAACCCATCAAAACTGTCAACTACCCATTTCTTGTATTTTTCCCCAAATCATTTATTTCTGCCAGAATTTGGTTGAGGTAGTTATTGCATGGGAATGGGAAGAGCATGGGATAGAATTCAAATTGGGCAGAGCACCCATTTTTTTAAAACGTGTTCTGAATTCATGGGAAAGAAAACATCCAAAAACGTATGTTCATTCCCTCATGCATTCACATTTTCATCTTCCCTCATGTTTTGGGGAGATGGAGGGACTTTTTTTTTATCCTTCCTTCATTCACGGGGAGCTCTCACGCAACTGGTTGTTATTCCTCTCAATCCTCCATCCTCTTTGTTTCTCCTGCATGATTTTTGGCATTTGTTTTTTTTATTCTCCCATGGTTGGAGAATCAATTTTAGCAATGCCCAGCGGATTGAAGAGGGAACCACGATTTTAGAGTGGTTGTTGAGCCGTCTTCACCCACGTGAAGCTATTGACATTTTGGGGAGTCAATTTTGGTCATAGGGCTATCGTTCCCCGGTTTCCATTGTTGTTTTGGATTCCATGATGTTTTCCTTCAATCCGAGATCTTGTAATTATTGTGTAGGCATTCTTCATTTCGTCTTAATTATTTGGGTGTGAACAGTGGTCGTTTTTCCTTTGGAAGGCCATCCAACGTTTTCTGAATGATTTGGGTCACTTGGGTTGTTTCCCTCAATTTTCATGTTGATTCGGGTTTCCATGATATTCTTGATTCATACCCAGAACTTGCATTTTGTTGTGTAATGCATCCCTATGTTGGCTTGCCTGAGTAAGTCCAAGAATCCATTTGTTAGTGGGATGACTATTTTTGTATGTGGTTATTGGCTTGACTGTGAGTGTTTGGCCTTGCTATGTGTAAGTCTGTGTCCCCTAGTTCCCTATGTTAATCATGCCCAGCTCAGGGATGGCAATGATGCTGAGAGAATAAGGAGCATACTGGCCTACTGTTGGGTGGAACATTGCAGCGACATAGCTGGTTGCAGGACAAGATTCTTTCAAGATAAGTATTTTTTGTGTGCAATCTCTGCAACTATATTTTTTTTAATGAATTTTGATGAATATGGTGAATGATTTTATGAATGTATTTGCTTCTATTATATCTTGCATGTTTTACACATATGTGTATCTTTTTTTAGTTCAACGCATTCTATATTAAGTTATGGGGCTTAGATTTACAGATTGAGGTTGAATTTCCTTCCACAAATATTCATTTCCACAACTTGCGGGATGCGGGATGCGGGATGCAAAAAAGTCCTTTTGTAAATTATGTTCCTCGCAGATTTCCTTCCACAAGTCTCCCTTCCGTAACTTGTGGGATGCGAGATGGGGGATGTGGCTTCGCAGATCTCTATTTCCGCAACTTTCCTCTCTACAACAGTCTATTCCGCATGCAGGATGCAGGATCACAATTTCCTTGTTTCCCCGATTGCGCAAACTCAAGCTTTCCACACCATTTATTCTTGCTGGTTGATTCTTAGTGGTTGATCTATTTCCAAATGCGAAACAAATTGTGACCGTCAATCTCCATCGTGATCTTTATCCGATGTTTGATTTCCTCTAAGATCTTTCTTCATATATCATCGAATCGATCACTCACAGGATCAATTTTTCTGCTATTGAGAAGTTAGAGTATTTGTACACAGACTTGAATAGAGTGAACCCAAGATGAATTCATGTCTCCATGGATTTCTACAAATATCAGGAATCCATCAAAATACTTAAAGAATTCAATGAACTTTGAGATTGATGCTTCTGTATCGGTTAGATAGCGGTAATGATCACGTTCTCTCTCTGGTGGACGGGAGGGCACATGACAAATCTTTTACCCTCATTAGGTCTGCACTGTTTGTCTTCAAATATTTCGTTGTCCATCATATTTTGCATTCCGTCGCACGCACTTGAGCATCCGCGTGCTTCGATCAGATCCAATTGTCGGTTTCCCTCGTATAGTCTATAGTATCCCAACTTCAACAGATTGTTTCGACACACCAAGAAGCCCAACTCTGCATCTTGGAAGACCTACAAGTTCTTCTTTTCTCTAAGAAAACCACAGTCTCAAATATGTTTGCTTGTGACTATCGGTACTCGCATTAAAAATAGAGTTGTCCATCTTAGGGATTACAATATCCTTGAGTTGTAAATATGTTTCCTCGTCTGACCATTGGGTTGCGCAATTGATCTCATCTTGAGACAGAGATGGTAAATCTATGAATGGAATTTTGCGAAACTCCAGATGGCTATCGCATTAATCCAAGGAAAACGCCATAAAAAATTATTGCTCTTTTAAATTCTAATGCTAAAAGATTTAGAAGAACTGGGGATTTACAGCGATCATTCCAATGTTGAAACAGTCAAAGAACCGTCCATCAGCAACCAGCGATCACCAATTTCCAAATTCCCAAATCTCCAATCGATCTACCAAATGAACAAGCGATCTCCAATCTCCAATCCAGACAATTGATAATATTAGGCTGCATTGATTCTCACATTGATGCTCATGATGCGAGTTTGCTTGATGTAAAGTTGTGGCATTTATTATATTATATCATTGGAATCTGGCTATAAATCTTATCCTGATTTAGCAGCGTTCAACAGCAATCGGTGGATTACCCTCAATCTGTGATGGTTGCATGGGTGGATTATGGAAGTCTTCGGCTTCTTCTGTGTCGTTGGATCTCGATGTTTGTCTTGAATTGGGCCCTGCATTCTCTCAATTATATAGGTAAACTGTGATGAAAGAGTCTGCATCGGCAGTCTTCAGCGATCTGCAATCTCATCAATCTGACCAGCGATCAGCCTGTCATATCCGGAGTGAGCATATTCAGCGTGAGGCATCTCCTGCATTTTGCATCTTACTCAGAACAAGCAATCACCGAATCTGCGTCAGCCATCCCCCATCAGCGAATTGCCTATTCCCCATCAGCGAATTGCAAATTCTCATCAGTTATCTGTAAATCAAATCGATCAATGTATCAGCGAATTGTCTATTCGATATGCAATTGCAAATCCTCATGGGCGATTTTCCAATCTCAGCATATCAGCGTATCAATGCGATCTGGTTTTCAGTGTTCTCTTCATCAGCGAATTGTCTACAATTTCAACCATACCATGTTTCCTCCTTGATTCAACCTCTTTAGATCGGCTCCCTTGAAGTGTTGGGTTTGATTCCTCCACATGATTTTCAGGCCAATCGTTTCGAGACTGGAATCCATGCCAGGTTTCTGGGAGTTTTTGTTTGTGTTTTATCATGTGTACTGCAACCGCTGATCGCGCTTCCATCGTATTATATCTGGACTTTTAATGGTTAGAGACGTGTGAGGAATTGAAGTTTTCTTCACCATTTTTTTATTTAAAAAATAATCGACTCATTAAAGTTCTTAACAAAACCTATCCATTTGATTCATGCCATAACGATTATGCTCTGAGTATTGTGGTCAAAGTGGTCATCATTTGTGGAATTATTTCTGTAGAATGTAGAAATTTGATGACATATCATCCACCTTCACTACTACGCCAATCACTCCAAAGCTTGTAAGCCGTAGGTATTCAAATGGTTGTCTTGATGATAGTGTTCAGAAAAGGATATAGATATAGAGGTATATGAGCATTGAGGAAAAGTGTTCTAGTATCTAGGTGTGATGCTACTAACTACAGCCATAAAAGGTAAAACATCATTTTTTTCATTCGGGAGCTATAAGGGAAATTTGAAAGCCATAAAAAGTTAAATTTGTATGGGAGATGACGTTCAAGAAGAATTTGGAATAATGCTTTGTATGTAAGGAAATGGTTCTAGAAGGAAAATTTGTCTTTTTATAAAGACAAGTCTGAAATTTTTTAGTATTCGATATTTTAATAAAAAAATAAAAAAAATGGAGGTGGATATCTCTTTGGCCTGTCCTGAAATTGAATAAGGGGTCTAAAGACATTGTTCTTGTGGGTGGTGGTTATAGTCTCAAATCATTCTTTTTGTGTGTCTATTTTTTTCACATGCAAAATTCATCCTTGTAATTTCTTGTTGCATACATGAAAGGCATCATAAAATTATCATTCAACAAGCACAAGAAATAAGCTCCATCAAATAAAAGGATAAATCAAAGTACTTTCAAGCACATATAGTCAAGCATTCTCAAAGAAGCAAGTGAACGATTCAAGGAGTCAAAACACCAATAACAAATTCAAATTTGAAGATCAGTTCAAACTTCAAATTCACAATCAAATGTAACTTGCAAATAATTTTCTTTGTAAGTTTCCTTGTCTTTTTGAAATCAAGTAGAATTTGTAATCGGGTGCATTTTCGGTTGACACTCTTCAATTCTTTGATTATTGCAAGAAAAATATTTCTTCATTGAGTCAAATCATTGTAAAATCTTGGGATGCATGATCGGTTGTGTCCAACACCCTAAAATTGTCATAAAATCTCAAGAGAGTGACATATATGCAAGTGTGAAAGTGTCAAGTACAAGCGAGCATGAAAACAAATCAATCCAAGCGAGCGAGATCAAGTGAGCGTGAAGTTCAAGTGTTTTTCAAATGGAGCAAATTATAGAATTATTATAGTTACTGAACACTCTAATTATCACTACTGAAAATAACAAAGTCATACTCAACAAAGCAACTCTTCAATCAGTGGTAACTTGTTTGCAAGTGTCGCAAACAAAATTTCAACTTCTTCAAGCACAATCCCAACTACTAAATGGTGAAACATGGAATCTCAAAATTCAAGAATCAATGAAGCAATCTAAACAAGTCATTGTCAATCATAACCCTCTATTTGGTGACAACAATGATGATTATAATCAACATTCAGTGCATACACAATTCAGTGAGCCAACTTTAGAGAAAAATGAAGATGAAGATGAAGGTAAAGGTATTCATGAACCTACAGTTCATGCGTTTTATTTTGAGTTAAATGAAGAAAATATTTCAAATATTCAACAACATGCAGAAAATCAACCTCGAATGATGTCAAAGCAACAAATTTGAAATGATCTTTCCAAGCCCATCATCAGACCTTGGGAAGGAATTAGATACAACAGACATAAAAGGACTTGGATATGTAAAATATGTGGCTTTTCATATTCCATACTACTCCAAACCAATTCAGTTTGTGAGTGCAGGATTCATCAATGAAGAAGCTAATAAAAAAGTTGATGAAAATCACATGGAAGAAATTCCTAAATGCCAACATTGTCGTCGAGTTGGCCATCTGGAGACAAATTTTTTTGATCTCCATCCTTGTCAGCATTGTGGAAAATGAAATCATGCTTCAGAAAAATGTTCCAAGAGAAACAAGCCTACAAGATTAAAGATTCACTATGGGTGTATCAATCCTTGGAAATGGACATCAACAACCAAGAAATTACATCAGTCTTACTACAGAGTGAAATCTTAAGTAAAGACTCATCTTGTAGCACAAAGTATTTTTGTACCTGATAGAGTATAACTCCAGTGGTCCCCTTATGGCATAGATTTTGAGCATGGCCCTCACGGGATGGATGTTTTCACATGCCCACTTTGAGTTGAAATCTAAATGGTACTCTCTTGCATCTTAAGGGGGAGGTACATTTACAAAATACTCTTTCTTTTTAAAGGGGGAGTAGATATGGTACAATGGTGAAATGACTAAGGGTAAACCACATAAAAACCCATATTTTCTCACCTTTTAGCTTACAAAGGGGGGAATATTGATAATGGTTGTCATTCTTCAAGTTTTGACAACAAAATTATGTAGATGGAAGACTCCAAATATCAAAACAGGAAACAACAATAGTCTGTAGATTACGAACTCCAAACGTCAAAAGGAAACAACAATTTGTAGGTGGAAAACTCCGAAATTGCAGATGAAGAACTATAGTTTGCAGATGGCAAACTCAAAATAGTCTGTAGATGGCAGACTAATGAAAACAACAGTCTATGGATGGTAGACTCATGATGCATTGAGATGTTAATCGATGCATAACAATGTTGATGGCTCATTTTTAGAGAGCATTGCATTGATTGTAGCATGGTAATCTTCACCAATTAGCAGAAGATGCCAGCCTCTTCTAGATAAATCACTTGGCGAAAGATTAAATTATCAAGTAGACAGGGATTGTTCAGACATGGCAGCTATTCACTCCAGGATTTCTGTTCATTTTAGATGAACCATTCAGATTGACAGTTTTACAGGAATATTTTTCATTGAAGCACAAAGGAAGGCTTCTAAAAAATCCATCATATCAACTTTGGCATTAGTGTTTATTTCCTAGTTGATAAAGATACATACACTTGTGATTGAGAGGGGGAATGTTAGCCTTATGGATTACATTAGCAATCACGTAGTTTAAATGTCACCATTATTGTAATTATTATTTAGGATAATAGTCATTTATCCTAGATATTATTTGAAATATATGGAGAAGATTTCCTAGCCTAGTCACCATGCAAGGTGTTAGGATCTAGAGAATATCTCTCACTGAGGTGGCATATTTCAAAGTACTATATAATGGTACTCTTTGCGTGAATAATATGATGTGAGTTTGGCATTCTGCCTTTTCAATCATAATTTTTTTTTTGTGTTTATTCTTTCGATATATACATATATTTGGTGACAATATGAAATCATCTCAAATTCACCCAATTTTATACGAATTCTTCTTTAAACAATTTGTTGACAAACTAAATTTTTCTTAACTAAATAGTATTTGTTCCTTCCTCTAGGGTTCTTTTCTAGGGATGGGAAAAGTATATATCGGCACTGTAAACACAAATTTCATATGAACTTTACTTCCAACAATTTGTTGGCAAGTGGAATCTTTCTCAAAGAAAGAGAGGTGTTGAAATTTTATCCCGGGGAGAAAGAGCCTCCACTCCTTCCTGCAGGGTTTCTTTTGTAGGGGTGGGGAAAGTATAAATCAACAATTTAACAAAAAAACTCATGGGAAATTTGCTTCAAATAGTTTGCTGGAAAGTGGAAATTTTCTCATAGAAAGATAAGTCATTGTTTCCTTAAGTTGTTCTATTTTGGGGTGTTGAAAGTATATGCTTGGGAGAAAGGATGTCCTCTCCTTCCTCCAGGAGTTATTTTATAGGGTTTTGGGAAGTATATATCAGAAATTTATCAAAAAAATTCATATGAACTTTTCTTCAAACAATTTGCTGGCAAGTGGAAATTTCTTAGAGAAAGAGTGGTCGCTCTTTCCTCGAGTTGTTATATTTTAGGGAGTTGAAAGTAGATGTTGAGGAGAAAGAGTGTCTGCTACTTCCTACAAGGGTTATTTTTTAGAGGTTTGGAATATTTATATTGATACTTTGACCATAAATTTCATAGGAGCTTTTCTTCAAACAGTTTGTTGGCATGTGGATATTTTCTTAGATAATGAGTGCTTTCTCTTTCCTCGAGTTATTCTATTTTAAGGTGTTGAAAGTATAAGTTGAGGAGAGAGAGAAACTACTCCTTATTCAAGGGGTTATTTTTGGGTGGGGAATATAGATATCGTCACTTTGACCACAAATTCCATAGGTAATTTTCTTTATAAAGTTTCCTCGAAAGTAAAAAATTTATCAAAGAAAGACTGGCTGCTACTTCCTAAAGTCGTTCTATTTTGGGGTGGTTAAAGTGAATGTTGAGGATAAATAGTTGTCTCTCCTTATTTAAGGGGTTCAATTTATGGGTGGGGAAAGTCGATATCAGCACTTAACCTCAAATTTCATAGGAAATTCACTTCATCCAATTTTCTGGGAAGTAGATATTTTCTCAGAGTGCTCACTCCTTCCTCATTTTGTTCTATTTTGGGGAGCTGAAAGTAGATGCTGAGGAGAAAGAAATGGCACTTTATCCCTAACTAGGTCGATTGTCGATTTTTGGTAATTCAAAAGATCATATATGATTTAGGTGAATATGGAAATCATTTAAATAGCATCCACCCCTATGAGGAGACTGGGGACTGGATGAAAAAAGAACGACTAATCCTTATATGTATGGACCCTTATAGAAAATATTTTTATCTCATAAAGAGAAGACTATCCTTTCTCAAGGGTTTCTAATATATGGTTGGAGAAAGTAGAAGGTAAGAAGATAGAGCAATCATTATTTCACCAAGTAGGTTCATTTTGGAGTTCTAGTAATTCAACATATCGTATATGATATAAGTGAAGGATTCAAGACCGTATACATCTTCGATGAATATTATGACTAGATAGAGAAAGAGAACATGTAATTTCTTGATACAATCAAATATAATTTATAATACATAGACAACAAATTAATATAATATCTGTAATTCTCATATATTATCATTATAAATATTGCCAAGCTTTATTCTCCAAGAGGCCATTTTAAAAATGAACGGTCGCTCCTTCCTCAAATAGACATGTATTTGGGTTTGTGGACGATGTGTTCCTTATGGGATTAGGAATTAGTCACTCATACAATCTAAACCTTTTAGACGAACATCTATAGATGTGTGGAAACTTTAAGGAAATAATTTTCTCACCATAAGAGTGGTCACTCCTTCCTCGAGTGGCTCGAATTTGGAGGTGAGGAATGTATTAGATCATGTATGATTTCAATGAAGTATTCAATTGTTTAAAGCGGGTACACTCCATTAAAACATATGTGTGTTAGATGGCCAAAGGACACCCATCATTTATTGATACTCTGTAATAGAATTCATAATTCAAATACTAAAGAAAATTGATATATTAGATTTAAATATTTTTGTAAGGAAGGAAAATATTATATTCACATAAAAATAGAGTACATATCTTCAAATACATCCAGTCATCCTATAGCGAGCATTTCTTGAACTTAGAAAAACCCACAAATAACCAAAATCTGCATACCATACTGATACTATCTCCATTAACCAGGTATTACATATTATCCCTCTTGTCTCTTTGCCAAATTCGTAGACCATTCATGGAAGAACAAGACTTGTTAGTTGGAAAATCCCTCGAAAAGAATAACTAAACCAAAAACCTAGAACCAAAACCCATACATAAATGAAAATAATACCATATTGAAAATACAACATGGACAAATGACACTAGAAATTAGATACCCCACGACATTCCGAGGAAACCTGCAGAAGAAACAAGAGGGCCAAATTTTGGACCACCAACTAGAGCATGTGTAGGCCGAGAACACTAATCCCCATAGCCTTCATGATGGCATCAATCTTCTGGTGCATAAAACTGTATTTTTTATGATGCTCCTTATAGTTATGGTTTAGAACATCATCACCCTCTTCCTTCTCCTCACACTCCCACATAAAATGACCCATCATGTTCTTCATTAGGCAATATAGGGCCATAGTGTGTTCATAAATCCCAAGACGCACCACATTATTAATAGGATCAATAACCTAGTCTTCCAATTCCTTTATCTCTTTCTACACTTGATCTTCTTCAATCTCGGCCCATAAAACTGCCTCCACCAATTTAAGCTCATTCTAAATTTCCATGGGAAGGCTCATCTTAAAGTAATGAGCTTCCCATGTTTCCCTCTTTTGAGCATGGGTCACAATCTATTCCCTTGTCATCGGGTCATTCTATATCCAATCACTACTATCTCGTTTAGTAAATATTTCTCTTTATATTCTCTCGTTTATCGTCTTATATAGAATGATAGTATACAATAATGTTATTAACCTGTAGAGAATAGATATAATTGATAATATATACTAGTGAAAAATGTTATTATTGGTTTAGAATAAATATTATTTTCAATGTGCTCCTATTATTTTGTATTTTAGAAATCGCTTATGAAATGGATCTCGGTTCTCAACAATATGTGGACCTCCATTTGAATGTATTGAAATTTGTTGAAGGAATCTATTTCCCAGAAAGAAAAATATTTCATAATATTGGCATTCATGATGGATGTATCATTATAAATGTTACTAAGGTTTTAAATGTGGATCTTTAATTTCCCTATTAACCAGAAGGTGTAGATACATTGTCAGATATAGTTGGTGGTTATGTTCAATGGCATTCATATGAGATCGTTAACCACATTGGATATTATTCTCTTCAAGAGAATGAGGTGAATGGCATACTAGATTCCACTTCGACAAGTCTACAACATCTTATAATAAGTGACCATAAATATTATTTTATCATGAGAAAAGTTAAGTTGTTACATAAATGTTTAGAATGCAAGGATTCAATTTCCATAGGTTTGGTAACAAATGCAAATGAGACTAATTTTGTTGGGGGGGGATTTTTTGCTAATTTATCCTTTGGTATTCTGGTGGATGAAGTGGTGTTTTCTTGTATGGCATGTTGTCTAAGGTTAAGAAGTGGAAGCTTTGTTGTATGGTCAATTAAAGAACATTGTTGTCTGTTGAAAACATATTCAACAATAATCAATCTAAAACTACTTTGAAAGTATCAATCCAAAATCAAGTTTGAGGGAGAGAAAGCTAATTTGATACATTAATGTTCTTTAAATCCAAATTATGTTGCTTAGGGAATAGTTTCAAGTTCTTTTGAAGGAGACATTATACAATTCAAACCACTAGATGTTAGTGAGTTTGGTATTTTAGTTCATAAATTATTCTACAATTATGAGGATTATGGTGTATTTGAACGCTTTCTTATAAGATGACATGCAAATCATTTGCTTGACCCCAATGATGTTCCTTTGGATTTTATACTAAAAAAGAAAACTGAAGAAGGCATGCTCAACATATGGAATATTATTGAAGAATGTCCTTTATAGATGGTTCTTCCAGGTACTCCCCATTGTGAATACACAAATGTCAAATTTAATAGAACAAGGTCATACAATTTAGTTAAGAAATTTCTGAAAGAAATTCAAGCTCGGTACCTTACAGGATTGGAATTGATCAAGTTGGATTTCTTTGAAAAATTGGTGTTGAACATTGCTACTCAAATATTTATATATAAAAACTTTCACTTCAATCGATAGTTGAATGTGTGAATAAATTTCATAGTATGAATGGAAATTCAAGAAGACAGTATGTTATAAATTCTATCGCATCAAATTCCCTTGTCGCCAAATAAGGAGACAAGAAAAATGAAGCGTATTTACAATGAGATTAGACACAATAGATGTCTATCAAGATGCATGGTATAAATGCAATGCAATAAAAAATGAACACTTTATTCAATTATAAAAGTATGTTCTTCAATGGTTATGTGAGAGTTGTGCATGGTAACGGTCGATTGGAAAAATCTAGGGAAAACACTGTTGCACTGGTTGTTTCTATTAATAAAATTCTACAAGATAATTCAGAAAAATATCCACATCTTACATGATTAATCAGTGAAGATGGATCAAGGATAGCCTTGAAATTATTTCCATATAATATGTCCCATGGTGTGCTACAAAAAATGGCAACTGAAGAACTTGAAATAATTGGTTTTCCTCCAGTATCACAATCCTCCATTAGCAAGGTGGTAAGAGAAGATTTCTGAGATGTTAAAATTTCTAAAGTAGACAAATTTGCAAGGTGTAATGAGTGCACTATAATACATGATATGATAAAGGAGACCATTGATCTAGTTAAGGTCGAAATTTTGTGAGGACATCAGACAACTCATAATAAATATATCGCATGTTGTCTCCAAATGTATTATTCTCACATATTAGCTTCACAAAAATATCTAAAGACTTATCTGAGTATTATTCATGAAAAAATGGATAAGTCAAGACTTCCATTCCAAGGATGGGTAAGAAGGAAAAATATTTTAGTAATGTTATGAATATTCCCATATCATTGATTGGAATGTTGAATCATGGGAACAAGAGTGGGGGATTTGGCCATTTCAACATCTCATTTTTAGATATGGGATTAAATTTCACTATGAAATATGTGGCTAAACTCTTGAGTATTGAAGAACTAATAGTTGATAAATATGGTGATTTTCTATACAAAAGAGGAACATATAAGCACCAATTGCATGATGCTATGTTGCAATCAAAGTCATATGAAAAGTGTGTGATATAAAAATAAGATGTGATGCAACATGACACACATCAATCCATTCAAAATAGAAAAATACCACCCATATTGTTGTTGTAAATGGATTTGTTTAGGCGATAACAAAAACCGCTTTGTATTTTCATTTTTATCTCTTTTATTAGAAAGGAGAGTGTTCGAGATTGTTGAAGTTGGATTCCACCCAGTTAGAAACACCCATGAAGAAATAGATGGAACTTATGGAAGGTTATCAATAAAGCTAATGCATAAGGATATATTTTCACTCTCGAAGATTATGGATATGTATAGGACATGTGATTATCAAAATTTCTAAGTCCCTTATCTAATTCATGAATTTTATAATTTTAAAAGTTTTGTGAAACCCTGCCTTTTGGACGGAAATGCCAAGATCATCGGTATCAAAAAATGTCATTTTTTAAAATCTCATCTCATAAAAAAACATTCCATCCATGTAATGGAGGGAATCACTTAGGGATTAGTATTGGTCAAATCCTATTCATATGTGATGCTAATTTCCAGATGGTAGTGTAGACTTGTCAGCGAGGAATCCAAGCTTATTAAATATGCAATAAAATAGTCCTTCAAACATGGAAAAAATAAAAAAGGAATAGAAACATATATTTCATTCTAGAATCGAGGGATTAAGAAGGAAGGTGAAAAATTTTGGCATCCCAATTTAGTTATTGGGAGTCTATATATAAATATTTGGATAGCCCCTTCGAGAGTGTTGATTAGTCTACAACTAACTTTTGGCCATCAACAATCTAGGATATTCGTAGTAGTGAACCTACAAGAAATGAACATGAAATTATGGATTCCGATTTGAAGGAAAATGTTCCTTCATTGAATGATTTCTATGTTGGACCTGTATGTAACAAACCTAGAGATCAATTCATTCCAAAAGTGGATGTTGTAAGGTTCCAAATGGTCATTTTGCAATCACCAAAGCTGGATTGTGCAATATGGTTGGGTATGGAAATTGGTGATATTTATCACGATTCAGATGCTAGTTACTCTTGGGTCATACAAAGTAGAGGTGAAATGGTGGAATCCAATTTGAGAATTAGAGGATATTAAGGTATTGTACAAAACCTCTTTAAATAGAAATAAATAATGGGTTTCTGGTGAATAAGAAACTATGAGGATCAATGTGAATAGAATCATATGGGCATGGTCACCAAGGCTAGGATGGACAAGAAAATAATTAGAATAAATGAGAAGGTCCTTGCTGCAGTTAAGGTGCAATAAGAGAAGATGGTGTAGCAGGGATTTCTCCCTTGCTACAGGGAAGGAATGGCTACCTTCCATCTATAGGATGGAAGGATAGGTTCCCGGTGGTGAATACAAAGAAAAATAAACAAACAGAACAGAAAAAAAATGAAATGAAAGAAAAACGAAACCCCTCTACAAACAAGGTTAGGGTTTAGCTCCAATACCTTGCAAGAACCTTTTATTAAACTTGCAAACAAAAAATGGAAACCTGGAAGCAAACATGGGTTAGAGAAAACTAAGTAAACAATACAAAACAAACATTATACCTTCATTTGGTGGAATGGGCCACCATGTCCTAGCTTGGAGAAGCACCTCTCTCTCTTGGCAATGGGGGAGCTATGGCTCAATGGGAGGATGGATGAGAGGGAGTGTGGGTGAATTGAGAGACAAATGATCTCAAGGCATCCACTCGGGCAGCATAACAGTATGCAAGGGAGAAGTGTTTTGAGAGTGACCCCGACCCCTCTATTTATAGCTTTTTTAGGGTTCTAAGCCCCTGGTCGGGTCTTTAGCCCCTTTTTTGGGCTTTTAGCCCCTTTCACTCAAAATTTAGCTCCTTTTAGGGTTTTAGGCTCCTTTGAGGGGTTTTAGCCCCTTTTTGGAGGATTTAGCCCCGATGAGAGCTATTTAGGCTCTTTTTGGGGGTTTTTAAGCCCTTTTTCCTATTTTTAATCCTTTTTGAGGGTGTGGGGGTCAAATGGGGTTAAATGGGGGTCATGCAAGGGTGTCCTTTGGTGGTGTAGGCCATGTAGAGCTGAATGAGGGATTTTTTGGGTTAACAGATTGCCCCCTGATGTGTGAAGGCAGGAGCTCATCGTATGGCCGATGGACATCATAGGATTTCTATGGAGAGGTAGCGCTTCCTGGGTTGGGGCATGGTGGATTTTGGTTTTTGTATTAATATGGTTCCCATCAATGGGTGAGATACAAATAATGTGTGACATGTATATGGACGAGGCGGGAATCCCCATGCTTGTAACAATGTCAAAATAATAATTGATCTATGCTCTATAATACAAGAGCCGGTCATATACAACTGATGATATAGAGTGTTTTCCTCAATGAGAGGCTGAATACAATACTAAATTGAAGAACTGCTACATTGGACCCATGGCATTCTCATGGAATGCTATATCTTCAGGACTGATAGCTTGTTGGATCTGGGATGGTACATAGCTGCATGAACTCATTGATGGAGAGTCAGAGTCTCTATGGTACAAGTATGTGCATCAATCATAAATCTATATAGAAGCATTGTTGGGGCTTCTGAACACCGTCTCCAGCAACTCAGAAATCATAAGGGACATAACCTACTTAGGTCCCTCGAATAGACTCATCAATGTCCTAGATCAGGTGACATCTAGGGTCTTCGACCAAATACTGCACGAACCAATACCATGTACGAATCTGAACAGTGTGATGATGTAGTTGGAGTCGAGCACGTGAGAAACAACCATCCTGAGAGGCACTAAGGACTCCTCTTAAGTGGTCCAAGGAACTCATCAATGAGGTTAATGAAACCAAGATATAGGGAGCTCTGGGTCTATCCTCTGGAATATGTGTGTTTTCGTCGACAGAGGGAGACCTGCCCCAGGTCAAGGAAATGGTGTTTCCTTGACCAAAAGCATGAGGGAGATAACCGAAATATGTGAGACAATCTGCGGACTGACCCACTGAATGGGGGGGGAGGGAAAAGAGTTGAATAGGGGAAGGGGGAGTGTAGCATACTCAAACTTCCTTTGTTCAATGTATGACGGCAGGGCGGACCAGGTAGCAAATGAAACTGACTCATGGGAATGGGATCATAGCTATTAATACCAGGAATGTCACTGCAGATGGGAAATACTTGGGGGAGGTAGATACTTTTGGTACTGATGGGATCCAAGGAAGACACATTACAGAGTACCTGAACAAACGTGACCCAAAGTGGGAATGCTTCCAAACTGTTATCTATGGGGTGGTGTCTAGAGACAATGTTGTGGTACGATCTCATGGATTTTTAGCGAGCCCGAGAAAGTAAATGCTCGATGGTGCTCTCAATTTTAGAGAGTCTGAAAGCACGAAGAAGACTCAATTGGGGGCTCTTTTTCATTGGTAGTCGCATGTGCCTGAAAAGGGATAAAAGTATACATAGGAGAGCTTGCCCATCCTATAGGGGATGAGAGACTTCTTTACCATTGGTAGTCTGATCAGGCCGAAAAAGGTTAAACCTATACTGAATGGACGGTCATTCAGATACTTTTACAAGCATGAATGAAACCAAGTTTGCTTGGAAATATTTTCTTGATGAGAAGGCTGGAAAAGAGCTTAACAACAACCTCTGGTGAGATTTTTCATAAAGTGCGGCCCCCCTGCCCAAGAAAGCATAAAATTATGCAAAGGGGAATGGTCTTGGCTTGAATATGCCAAGGTGGTCCTTTTCATTTGATGGTCTACATAGTCCACAAAAGGAGATAAATGAGATGATGTAGATGCCCTTTCATATACTTTAATGAGCGGGAAAGGAAGCAGCTGCGCTCGGCAATCTTTTCATTCTTTTAGAAGTCAGAAAAGAGCTTAAAGGAAACTCTAGTATGGTCAACCAATTACAGTGCCACGGGCGGTGCCCCATGTCGGGATGATGGACAGTCATCCAAATGTCATACACGGAGTATGGACGGAGCAAGTGGCTCTTAAACATACCAATACATGCACAAGATAGATCACGGCAGAGGCACGCGAGTCGGTGCCATATAGGCACGCAAATCGAGGTGGATCTCGAATAGAGGTCAACAGAGTCGTGTGTGAATTGTGGTGGACGGACTTGACTACATGTGATGTGAGTGCAAGTCCGAAGGTAGCTGTATTCCAAATACATGCAAAGGAAATGATCCGTCTTCCAGACGATGGTCCAGATATATGCATAAGGTGTGGTGGACGGAGTAGACGACTATATTCTTAAAATAAAAATGATGTTCCTTATAGGCGGTGGCCCAAGAACCCGCATGAGTGGAGGTAGGCAAGTGTGATGCAAGTACAGGTTTGCAAACACTTGCATCACCATGATGTGGCTTGTAAATCGAGGTAACTTCCGGGGAGAGGTCCTGAAATTTGTTTGTTAAACATGAGACGATGGTCTCATAAGATTATTTGAGCCCAGAGGTGTGAGAGGTGTCTCGAACATGCTCCGGGTGACTCTGAACTAGTAGCTAATCATGCTACCCCTAAATGGGGGGTTTCTGATTTGTGGTAAAAATGTTGCAAAACAAAAAGGGAGAAAACTACGCTGTAAGGGACTCATAGTGGTGGTATTAGGCATAGGCTCTCTTGAGGTGGAGCCCATTACATGGCTTCTTCAAGAGGCAACCATCTGAGTTAGTGAATAGGTATGCCCCCTTTCCGAGACAAAGGTCATTGGCAAGGCAGGGTGACGGAATATGGTATTTTATGGGAAGAACCGATTCCACATTATGGTTTAAAGGGAACGAGGTAAAACCAGAGGTAGTCTTACAGATCTCTCTATCATCACGTAAGTGGTGCTGGGATAGATCAGATGGATCTTCCACGACCAACAAGATAGAAGGGAAACTAGTGCTAGAGATTATGTAAATGGTATTGGTTGTGGCTTTGGTGGCCTTGCCCCTAGTCTCTATTGGAGGAAGAGGGGCAGGCCTGGAGATGAGAGGAGTCTTTAATGGACCTGGAGGTAGGTGCAACATCATCTCAATTGGATGGAAAAGAGTCAACACATCTTGGGGCCTCAGAGGTAGGGTAGGTGGTTCAAGGTACCACACAAGAACTCCTAGTGTGAAATCCTGTAAGTTACGGGTTGCCAAGACAGAGTTACTCACGATCCCGAATCGTAGGAAAAGGACCATGTTGATCGAGAATGAACCCCAATGTTTCCCTAGTAACTGAGGTTGCGGCTGCGGATGGAGCTGCGGTTGTGGAAACAATGGAAGAGACGGGTCTAATGGACCATTGGTGGTGGTGGAGACAAGAGGGTCAGTAGAACTAGACATCATGTAAATGGACGTGGTGTACAAATAAGGAGGTGGGGGCTGAAATTTTTCGATCAGGGTGATCTCATATTCAAGGGAATGTTGTCGAAGGTTGGCTAGAGCCATTCGGAACTCGAACAAGTCTTGGCAGTGGTGAGAATAGTGTCCATACAAACCACAAAGGGCACAAGCATGGTTTGTTCTCAATGATTTGTTTCTCACTATTGGCGTGCTTGGAAGCTCAACCACGGGGAGGTTTTTGGTTGTATCCATGGAATCCAAATGCGCGTGGATTATAGGAATCTTAGGGTATTTCTGAGTTGGATGGCCCTATTCTTCGCAGACAGTGCAAGGTGGGATCTATCGAGGTTCAGCGGTAGCTTTCACATTTTTTCCCCTCGCCCTTTTTGGGCAGGGTGGTGTGAATGTGGGTGCGGTGATTGGTTTTTTCGAGCCGGGTTGGGGATTAGATTCAACCGCAATGGATTGCACGGGGGTTAAGACTACCTGGGTCATTGGTGGTTGAGATGGTGGATCAATATACCACACAGGAATTCCCAATGTAAAGTTGGGTAAGTTCAAGGTAGCCATTACTGGCTTTCTCATGACACCAGGTGGGGGAGAGAGGAAGGGAATTGTGTGGACTGGAGAGGAGCCCAGATAAATACCTAATGGTTTTATGTGGGGATGTGGTTGTGGTTGTGGCTACGCGTAATGTTGTGGTTGTGGATGATGTTTCGGCTGCTATTGTTGTTGCGGTTGCGAACAGTTTTGTGGTTGCGGTTGGGGCTGTAGCTGCGGTTGTTGTTTGGGTGCAACGGTGTTGGATGAGAGCATGAAAAAGTCCTCAGTCTTGTTTAGTGTTGATGGTGGTGACACTAAGGGGAAAGAAGCCATCATGGTGGTATCGGCAAACAACCAAGGGCCCATATTTAACAATGGGGAGGCTGGTATGTTGTCAACCATGGTGTTGACCATAGGGATGATATTGGCATGTGTAGTCATCCCTTGCATATCAATGGTGTTGATCTTAGGGATAATGTTGGCAGGTGTTGTTAGCCCTTGTGGATCGTGATAAGTCAATTGGTCAACTATCACGATTTTCCCCTCATGGGGGAACATCATGAGACAGAAGACAGTTGATGCTGTAGCTCTCATGGCGTACATATAACTTCTTCCAAGGAGAAGGTTATAGTCCAATTGAGTGTTGACAACCTCTATGTCAATCAGAACTATCTTCCCAGCTAATGTGATGGGGACGTGGGCGAGGATTCCTTGGGCTTTAGTGGGATGGCCATCATAAGCCCACAGAGTTGTGGAGGATGGTTGTAGAATTGGGGATCCAAGTTTTTTCCAGACTATGGTAGACATAATGCACATGTATGTCCCCTCATCCACTATGCACTGGTGCATGACCAAATTCTGGATAGACACCAGAATTTGAAAGGAAATCGTTGATGGCATTCACGATTCTCCATTCTTCGTGTTGAATGTGATCAACTTGGAGTCAGAGGGATCCACAGGCCTGAGGGCGGCTAGTAAGGCTTTCCGCTACATTGGGCAAGTTTTGAGTACCTCAAGAGTGGACATGGCGGTAGGCGTTTGTGCCAAATCATCCACTACGCTATAGATGACAGCAACTCTAGTCATGGCGTTGTTGGAAACCCGGCGTATGGGGAGGCATGGGAAAGGGGGTAACTGAAGAGGTGCATTGAATATTTTAGACATAGATGTCGCTGATGTGTCAGTGGGTTCGGTGTTGGTTTCGTATTGATTTCATATGGTTTGTAGATTGACCTCTTCAGTTTTCATTGTTAGCAGGTGGTGGACACCTGTTTCTTTTGTGGGAGGTTCCCCAGGAGCATTGGGATTGGGTTGGGGAGGGGGTGCGGTTACCACCAATCCTTGGACTAGTAATGGGTTTTGGATCACCATAGGAGGAGGTCCTTGTGGTGTCGAGTTGGGTTGGGCTTGGTCCGTTGTATTGGTGGCATGTTGAACCTCATTTCTAGTGGCTTGTTTAGCACAACCCATGAAGGGACACTTGAATGTGTAATGCCCATAGACCTCGCATAATGTGCACAGTTGGTCTATCTGCAATGGAGCGTTTCATTTCGGTGCATTTGGTCATTGAGGATTTTGGGCTAGTCGGTTCGCCGGGGCATTGTTGGGAGGATTTGGTTGTTGACCGCCTCCCTATGGTTTATTGTTGCCTTGGTTCTGGGGTCGGTTATTCCTAGCTTGCCCTTGTTGATTATTGGGGGCTGGCTAGTTGGGATGGTTTTGTTGTGCAAACACCTGTCCCTATGGAGCGGGTTGAGTAGGGGTAGGGGCTTGAACCGCTTGCATCGGTGGTGCATAGTATATTTGGGTGGGTGGAAGTGCCACAAATGTGGGAATTTGTCCCGCGTATTGCTGTGTTGGCCAAGCCAAGGCCTAGGCCTGCTGCGGTAGCGTAGTTTGTGCATAAGAAGTTGTGGATCTAGACTGGGACATCATTCTTGCATAGTCCAAACTTTGGTTTTGGTAGGAAACACTAGCAGTGTTGCTTGGTTGTGGTGGTACTAGAGGTGGTGTTGGACAGTGTTGTGGTTTGTGAGAGATAGAACCTATGATGCCATCTACCGCATGGGATGCCCTTGGTGCATCCTGGTAGGAGGTGCCTGCACGAGGAGCGTCTGGAATGATGGTGTAAAGGTATCCAGACTATGCATAGATCAGATCAAACTGTTGGGCTTTCAAGATGGCCTCCTCTTCATATTAGGGACATTTGGATGCGATGTCCTTTGCTATAGGTGGGAGAAAGGTTTTAAGGAACCAATCCAGGAAGATCATGTCATCAAGTTGGATCTTACACAAACTACGGCGTCGTCGCCACTCATGGATGTGGTCAGTTATGTGGGTCATAGTATTCTGGTGGCAAGATAACAAGATCTGGTTCAGACTGATATGGGTCTGAATCTGAATCAGAGGCTGTGTGGCCTTCTGATGGTGTGGAAGGTCATCGAGAATGGTCTCGGTGATGTCATTTTAATGACCCAAACTATGGTGGTTCGCCTCTTAGGCGTGAGGAAGAGCGTGAGGGATCAATCATGTCAAATTTGTATGTCAAAATGGTGGTAATGATTTTTGGACCCCAGTTTCAATGGCTTCCTATTGTCTATAAGTGGTCACTCGGCCACCAATATTGCCAGAAGACAGCGCTTGCCTTTTTCCTCATCGGAGTGCTACTCAATCGATGGGGTTCGTTTCCTGTTTCACTTGGCAATTCCTCTCAGCGACCAGCTACTTTGGGGTTCCCATGGTAATCCTCACAATGAGTTTCTGGGCTGAGCCCAAGTACTTCCCATGGTTAAGGCAGTCAAGGACTTATGTCCTCAAAGACTGCAGATGTTTAACTTAGTGTAAATTGTAAATTTTACTGGCTCACTCAGCGTCATGAACTGAGTTGGGTTGATTTATATGGTATGGTGTGTATGCCTTTTGTTTTTCTATTATATCCAGTGGCTGCTTAAATGGTTTATGAATATTCCATAGAGTTCATATCATTGTGAATGAAAGCAGTAAATAGTAATCAGAAAATCTTTTAGACATGTAGCATTTGTAATCCTGAATTGTGATAGCCTGACTAGGTGACTACCTTACACCTATATTTCTCTTCAACCAGGAGAAGGTGTTGGGCTCTCAACACAAGGGGACGAAGCCCATTCGTAGATCCACAAGTCACCCTTCAAATACAAGGTTGGTTAATAGGGAGGACGCTGAGCATCGTGAGAATCCCTCCTTCTCTACCCCCTCTACCTTCCAAGTCACCCATTTTTAGTGGCTTCGAAAAATATTAGGTGAAGTGCCTATTACTATACGAGCTTCACCCTTTGTCTTATCCCAAAATACCCCGAAGGGTGATGACTGGGTAGAGGAGGAAGGGTTATGCAAGATGTTGATTTTAAGTATGTTTTAATCAGACTATGTTCATTAACCCATTAAGTATTGATTTACACTTTGATTTAATTAATCTTTGTTCTGTAAATGAAATGGACATAAACAAAAATATAAACAGAAATAAACACAGTTTGGATGGATAGAGGTAGCTGAGCCACACTAACAGTCCTTAACTATTAAAAAATCGAACTCTAAGTGACAGATCGCACTTTTTAGGTCAAATGTGGTGAGGGGGGCGCTAAATTTTTCTAGAAATAGGTGAGGGGGTTGCTCAAAATTTGCAAACAGAAGCGGGCTAACATATGGAAGGGGGTTGCACCTTTTGGGGCTAAATAGGCTATCTGGTCACACATGTGAGGCCAAAATGAGTGACCTGGTCCCCTTTCTGGGCCCGATAAGAGCGACCTACTCCAGAAACTGAAATGTTTTTGACCCCGAGTCAGATCCGGCCAAATGGACTCGGATTTTCCTTGAGGAGGCTCGACAGTAACTGGAAATGTAAATAAACAAGAATCTAAGTTAGATTTTAACAGAAAATTAAACTAGGGCAAATTGAACTAAAAATTGAAATTTTGAAAAAATAAACCCAGGGATCCTGTGGGATCGACCTGGTATGGTCACTAGTTCTGTAGTAGGGATTTCTCCCTTGCTACAGGGAAGGAATGGCTACCTTTTGCCTATAGGATGGAAGGATAGTTTCTTGGTGGTGAATGCAAAGAAAAATAAGCAAACAGAACAGAAAAATGAAATGAAATGAAAGAAAAACTAAACCCATCTGCAAACAAGGTTAGGGTTTAGCTCCAATACCCTACAAGAACATGTTAGAAAACCTGCAAACAAACAATGGAAACCTGCAAGAAAACATGGGTCAGAGAAAACTAGGTAAACAATACAAAACAAACATTATACCTTCATTTGGTGGAATGGGCCACCATGCCCTAGCTTGGAGAAGCACCTCTCTCTCTTGGTAATGGGGGAGCTATCGCTCAATGGGGGGATGGATGAGAGGGAGTGTGGGTGGCTTGAGAGACAAATGGTCTCAAGGCATCCACTCGGGCAGCATAACAGTATGCAAGGGAGAAGTGTTTTGAGAGTGACCCCCACCCCTCTATTTATAGTTTTTTTAGGGTTCTAAGCCCCTGGTCAGCGATTTAGCCCCTTTTTGGGGATTTTAGCCCACTTTTCTCAAAATTTAGCTCCTTTTAGGATTTTAGGCTCCTTTTTGGAGGCTTTAGCCCCTTTTTGGAGGCTTTAGCCCCTATGAGAGATATTTAGGCTCTTTTTGGGGGGTTTTAATCCCTTTCTCCTATTTTTAAGCCTTCTTGAGGGTGTGGGGGTCAAATGGGGTTAAATGAGGGTCGTGTATGGGTGTCCTTGGGTGGTGTAGGCCATGTAGAGCTGAATGAGGGATTGTTTGGGTTAACATATGGGGCATAATGTGGAGAGTGGGATCAATGTTCATATGGAAATAGTTTGATGGGTTCTTATCCCAAGAAATTTATATTTGTTTACAATGGGGTCTTTGTTTATGTTTCCTAAAATGATGGAGATAGCTAAAAATAGATCAGTTGAAAGGATTGACCGATATTTTTGTTCTACTACACTGTTGGTTGAAAGGATCGACCGAAATGTTTTGTCTACTACACTACCACGCTAATATAGTGTACACATGGAACCATTTTTCTATGAAATTTATATTATCCATTTTAAACAATATGCTGCAAAAGGAACGGATGCTCTTGCTTTTCTTTTAGAATTGATTTATATTAAATTGAATCAAACAATAATAAATTTATAATGGTGTTGTAGTCTAGTTTATACCTTGAAAACATTACCCAAATCTATTTATGTCATGGATCATTGGTCATGTATGATGAGAATTAGAGTTGCATGAAAAGGGTAGTGTATATACAATTGTGTAATTTTATTGATGATTTATGCCATGATTAAACATGGTAAATGTAGTGACGAAATCCTTCTGTGGTTGTGTACATGTAGTGATGAAATCCTTATGTGGTTGTGTACATGTAGTGATGAATCCTTCTAGTTGTGTACCAAGTAGCATTCAATTTTGAACCCTCCAAAACCCTTCCATGGATTTCTAGCATGTCCCAAAAGTTTGAAGGCTAAAATTTCCCTTGCAAAAATTATTAAAATTCTATTTTTACCCAGCCAATTAAGAATGACATAAATAATAACATCATATCAAAGGAATGACAACTTTTTGAATTACATGTCATTATGGATTTCAATTTACAAAGTGTGTTTCTAATAAAATCATCTTTTGTGGAGCATGATTCCTTCAATTCTTCAATTGGTGGTATGTCAATCGACGGAGACAACTCTTCTATTGAACAATATCATATTATCACTTTTGGTACTAAACAACATCAATTTTTAGCTTCTCTTTCAATTTCTTCGAAAAGAAAACACTAGATGCTGATGAGAAAAGAAAAATATATGTCAAGAAGAGGCCAGCACCTTTGGTCCAACATTTGATAATTTGTCTTTAGAATCTTCATTCCAAAGGATGCTAATTTATTAGGAACCCACTATCTCCATTCTCAACAGGAGACCAAACTCTCGAAGACAAGGAGTAGAGAATCAACGAACCTAAGAAATGAGGATGAAGCATGGAAATTGGACCCATATAGGGTCATGACTTAGTCTTGGCTTACAGGGAATCACTCTGTCAATATCCAACAGGATGTAGTAGTGGAAAAGAAGGGATTAATAGAGTGATATGTGGCAGGAATCCCATGGGAAGTCCATTGTCTCTGAACATTGATATTTCACAAAATGGTCAACTACCATGGCTATTGGTACTCCTGCCGAGGATGGAGCATCAAAATATTCAACTACAACGAATGGGGCTTCGGAGAGATCAATAGGGTTCTCTAGAGAGAATTAGCCATCATCTCATATAACATAAAAGGAAAACATACATGAGCTGGTCGAACAATTTGCATGGATTCAACAAGACGATGCATGGGAAAAATGATTGTGGGTAACAAGGTATGTTATGTCTCATTTTTATAGGTGTGGAAACTATGATGGGTGGCATTACGTGTGGTAATTATTGGATATGAAATGATAGATTGGGTGCGATTATGGTATAATGATCTTCATGTTGGCCCTCATACAAGTTGGAGATTACATTTTAGGGAATCAAACATGCAAGAATTGGATAACGATGAGGGATCCATCATGTGGATGGGACAACTAGGTTGTGGTATAGATGGGATGCTTGATCTTTACAATATGTCACATGAACTGAGATGGAATGGCTACAACTTCAGATTATTGATATAATTGATGGATTCTTTGAATCCAGGTGTTTTTATCCTGATGTTTCATATAGTTTGGGTGTTCCATCTCCAGGTGTTTCTTATATATTAATATATTTACTCCCAATTAAAATAATTTTTGTGGAATATATGAAGTGTTATGTGTGGAATATATAAAATAAATTATGTGTGAATTAAGTAAACTGTTATGTGTTGAATAGAAAATTAAAAAAAGATAAGTGTATTAATTTAAGTGTTATGTATTATATGAAGTGTTGAGTTTTATTGTATACATTGTTTATTCCTCTTCAAAATGCATATTATATATATTTTTTTGTATATAATATTAATGGGGTTTGGAAATACAAGTTATTTTTATTAATGGTGACATGCTACCAAGTAATCCTTAACAAAATCGTCTAGGAGGAACACTATTATAGACATTGTTAAGTATAATGTGGATATTTAATATTATAAACATTGTACTCATACGATTCAAAGATCACAAATTTGGAAAAGAAAAATGGACATTTCAAATTGAATTCACACTTTTTGAATTAAAATTAACACTTTCTAAATTAGAAAGTGCACTTTTAGGGTTCAGAAGTAGTAAAAAAAACATTAATCGAATAGAAAAACACACTTTTGAAACCCAATACTTCCACTTTTAGAACCTAATTTTGCACTGTAGAAAGGTTTATATTGACACTTCTAAAGGCTAAATTCACACTTTTTAAGTCTAGATTTTTCCTAAAAATTCCAAGTTTAATAAAATTGGTGTTTATAAATAAAATTGTTATTATGGAATTTGTATTGAATTCATTATCTTCAAACACAATCATGTCAAATAGCCATGGCCATGGCCTACATCCTATTGTTAGGAGAGTAAAGGACATGAGATTTAATGGAAATATTATTTGTAAGAAAGCATGATACAAGATGCACAAGATTCGTTAAATCACACTCTATAACTACCTACAGTATTCCCAACATGGACAAATAAAAGCCATTCATGTTATACCAACAAATTCAAAGCATGTGCACATACCATGGAATCCATAGAAATATTGCATAGAATTGTCATGGATAATTTATATTTTTCACCAAACCAAACAGGTCAGGTTGAAGAAGTTTGAACCTCTGCTCCCTTAATATTGTTTCCTTAAACTTACACATAAATTTCTTTGTTAAAGAAGATCAATTAGGCTCTTCGAAATCTCAATTATCCATCAATATCACAACCAACAATGAGAAAGATATGGATAACTCATTTTCAAGAGGTGGCATCCTTAAATAAAACCAACTTTAGTAAATGTACTATATGTATCGTGTTGAAAGCACAGATGAAATCAATGACTAGAAAAGAGTTGGAAGAAAAGGCATGAGGTAGACTAAAAAAACATAACAAGCAGGGATGATTTTAAGAGCCCCTCCCTAGATTTGTATGTATAAAAAATGGGTGAATCTCTCCGATATATAGGAAAATTTGAAGGTGATTTTATCAATAATATAATATGTATATATAACTTTTTTGGAAAATCTTTCTTTTTATTGTATAATGTTGTAAAATCTTGGGCAATATTTCACTTCATTATAAACAAATAGTAAAAACTGGTGAATATTTCATTGATCTATAAAATAATGTAAAAATAGAGGTACAACAACATTAGTCAAATAACAAGAATCACATCATCATCAACAAAACATGTGGACTCACGAGTTACAACTGGAAGGTGTCAGTGAAACACAATTGCACTGAGTAGATTCAGGGAAAGTGGGGACTTCACTTGTTATCTCATCGCTTAATGGTCCAATGGACATGTGGGGACTTGAATCTTGACAAACTGATAAACTAATAGAATCAGACATTGTGCTCAATCTTGGCCTCCACTAGCCAATTGAGGTCATGGAGGCCAATACAATTATGCATTGTAATTATTCCAATAGATTATTGCATTAAATGAATCTTGGTCTCGTTCCAATATTTATCCTATGATCAATGCATAGGAACCTAGTCCATATACCATTTTTCTCTTCGCTTATCTATGTAGAGGTCATTTTTTTTAATAACGATAACTATTTACAAAGAAAATATACAATCAACATAAAAGAATCGAAAAAGTGAAGACAATTAATTCATCCAACTAAAAGGAAATAAAAACATATTTTCTCAAACCCTGACTCTGTGGAATTGACTACAACCACTCTTGATTCAAGTTATAACAAATCGTTAAATCAAGCATCAAATGAGAACTAGAAGAATTCAGGGGACTAACACAAAGCTTTGGACTACAAATTCTATGCAAGGTAACGTCTTGGAAATTCCAAGAACTTGTTAAGATGTTGGAGATGCAATCATGTTGGACATATTGTGAGATTTTGTTACACTGTAAAAAGATACAACTGTGATGTATTTGGTCACAAATATCCATACTACATGAAGTCAAGAATTCCCTCAATTAAAGGAAGTGTCCCATATATGGCTAATAAGGAGTCCAACAAAATCTGGAAGAGAAAAGAAGATGAAGAAATGCATCATTCCGGTAAGAAATAAAAACATATTTCCTCAAACCATTGAATCAAAGCAACTCAAATGAAATCAATGAAGCTACTACAAAGGTTTCGGTAAAGCATCAAATAAGAACTAGAATAATAATGCATTCAAGGGACTAACACAATCTTTAACCAAAATAAACCCAAACTTCCACAATCAACAAATACTACAAACATAAACAGTAAGAAAACCATAGAAATTTTCCAAGGTACAAAGCTAGACATTAGCATGGTTTCATGTACTAGAATTAGCCCATTCTTGCTTAGCAGAATTCGTGTTAAATTATTTATTTATCCTTTAATACTAGGACACTATCTATCTGAAAAGATAGGCCCTAGCTTCGTCAAATTACAACTTCATTTCCTATCACAAACAAGAAAGACAATGTAATAGTTAAATATTGAAACATGAACCTTAAATAACCAACATCAAGGAAATGCAGTCCCAATCATCAATGTTACAACGGAAAACACAAAAATATAGAATCTATTTTTAACTTAAATGCAGCCTCAAATTGACGTATTAGCAATCTTCCTACCATAAATACTTTTCAACCTACTTCAAAAATAGAGGAACAAAAACATTAGTTAAATAACATGAATCGCATCACCAACAACTAAACTCGTAGACTCACAAGTCACAACTGGAAGGTGTCGGTGAAACACAACTGCACTCACTAGATCAAGGGAAATTGGGGACTCCACTTGTTATTTCGTCCCTTAATAGTCCAACGGACATGTGGGGACCTAAATATTGACAATTCGATAAACTGATAGTATCATACATTATGCCCGATATTGGCTTCCACTAGCCAATTATGGTCGTGGAGGCTAATACAATAATGAATTGTAATTATGCCAATTGATTATTGCAATAGATGAATGTTGGTCTCATGCCAATATGTATCCTACAATCAATGCATAGGAACCTAGTTCATAGACCATTTTTCTCTTCGCTTAGCTATGTAGAGCTCATTTATTTTTTTTGAAGAATGATAAGTATTTACAAAGAAAATATATAATCAACATAAAAGAATCGAAAAAGTGAAGACAATTAATTCATGCAACTAAAAGGTAATAAAACATATTTTCTCAAACCATGAATCAATGGAAATTGAATAAAACCAATGTTGATTCAAGATACAACAAAGGGTTAAATCAAGCATCAAATGGGAACTAGAATCATTCAAGGGACTAACACAATATTTAACGAAAATACACACAAAATTCAAAAATCAACAAAATTCTTCAAACAAAAGCAATAAACAAACCATAAAAATTTGTCAAGATATTCATGATAAACACCAAGATGGTTTAATGTACTTGAATGATCCCATTCTTTCTTATTGAAAGTGTTGTAAAATTAGTTATTTATCCTTTAATGTTAGGAAACTGTCTATGTGAAGAGATAGCTCCTAGGCCTAGCTTTCTCAAAATCTAGCGTCATTTCCTATCACATACAAGAAAGAGACAATATAAGAGATAAATATCAAAACAACAATCTTAAAATAAGATGCATGAAGGTAATGTAGCTCGAATCATCAATGCTACAACAAAAAAGTACAATGTAGAATTATTTTTACCTAAAATGCAACCTCAAATTCACATATATCAATCACCAACAAGGGTAGATCGAACACCTAGACCAAAATAAGACTCAAGATTCCCTCATCTGTATTAGATAATATACAATCTTAGGTGAAATCCATTTTCCAATTCACATTTTGGACCTGTTCCTCATTTTTTACATTCTGAACACGACCTTCTCTAGATGAACCATCATTATGATCATTCAAAACGTTATGTTCCACGTCAAGTTCATTAGAGAAATTTGTTAAATTGTTTTCTCCCCTTATTTCATGATCTGGTTTCCAAAGAGTTAATGCTCTTTCATATGGAAAATTGTCAACCTCATATTTTGTTACATATAATCTTAAGCATGTATCCATATTTTTATCAAGCTTGTTCCTCAACTTTGACTTCAAGAATGTTAGTGCACAAGACATTCTCTCATCCTCCACTGATCCAAAAATCATGGTTTGAGATAAATATGCTAATTTGAAATATTCTGACATTCTTTACCATAGGATTTCGCTATCACTGAGCTTAGTCCATAATCTTGTAAATGCACCATATTCTAGTTTATTATCCAACAAATAAAATTGGTCCCACATTGTTGTAGCAAATCATTAAGCTTGATCTATCATTTTTCCTCGATCTAAAATACCTTGAATATGTTATCCTTGTATCTTGGCCTCTTGGCATAAATGGATCTGCAAAATATTGCATTTATCTATAAATTCAACCTTTAAAGTATTTGAACATTGACTATCGTTCCAATATATAGGGTAACGATAGACATGGCCTTCAAAAATTCATCTCGGGGAAACCGTTTTCTTATCTCCGATGATAGTGATTTTTCAATTTCTATAAATTTGTGTCTCACTGAAATATAACATCGAGAAATCGTTCTCTTGACACAGGGAACTATTTGGTGGATCTTCCTATATTATCATTATAATAAAGGGGAGCTATATGCCCATGAACTGCCATACATATCATCCCTTTTTCATCAAACTTCAAAAAAAAAAATCATTTTCTATATTGATTACCTTACTCCAATTTGTAAATGATAGACCTATGTTTCACCTGCAACTGTTTCCCCAAATTTTCAAATTTTGGACCCCCTTGTTAATTTTTTAGCATTTCCTAGAATCGTTGGGATCCATGAACTCTTTTTTGTTTTGCTATAATTTTAGACTATTTTGAGGACAACTCTCTTCATTCTTTCCGGAAAATTGCCTATGTTTGAAACTGCTGTGGGTTGCGGAATTTAGAAGTTTGGGTTTTTCCCTTTGAGCCGTGATTTCTTGCTTTGTTCTCGGAAGCTTATTTCTTATGCTAGCCATTGTTTTGAAGGCCATTTAAACACCGTATCGGAGCCATGTTTCCTTAGGGAGCCTCCGTTGTAGAAACTGAATGATGATTATTCTGCAGGAGGATTTTGACTTCTCCGATGTCGCGTCGTATCGTTTGACTTGTTTATACTATCGGAGTTGGTCGAAGTTGAGTCGAGGTATTTGATCTTTGTGAAGCCATTGTTTTGGAAGTGAGACAAGTTTTTGGACCGCTGCGAGACCTTAAGTTGTTTCGAACACCTAGCGTTTTACATTGTTTTTGCGCCATAGAAAAAGTTATGGTTTGGATCAGAGGCTGTAGTCTATTTATTTTCTGCCCTTGCGGCTCCCAAGGGAACTAG
Source organism: Pseudotsuga menziesii (assembly GCA_001517045.1). Lineage (NCBI taxonomy): Eukaryota > Viridiplantae > Streptophyta > Pinopsida > Pinales > Pinaceae > Pseudotsuga > Pseudotsuga menziesii. The sequence goes on from LPNX010882174.1 coordinate 354,974, forward strand.
GTATCCGCCATATAATCGCTCCACCCACCGATGCTTTGTCTGGTTTTCGCCGTTTGGTATTTGGACCGGGGGGTCTGTAGTATTTTCCTCCTCCACCCTTGCGCCTGTGTAATGCACTAATTTTCCAACGTTGATGTCTTCCGCTCGTCGACTGGGAGCTTTTTCGTCCAAAGTTTGGGTTTTATCTCTTTCGACTCTGATAAACTTAACGGTCTCATGGAGCCCGTTGCCTGTTTGAGACCTGCTGATGCGGCTGTGAGTGAGACCACCTGGCCAATGTTTTAATGTTTCAAGCCACCGATAAGTTTTTCTCTTCCCGTCATTTTGTGAGTTTTTTAAACCCTTGTGTGGGCGACAGTGGTTTTGGTGCTTGTTAAGATTTTCATGATGAGAGCGCAGTACAGGGCCTCTTTTCATGACTAGTCGGTTTGTTGATGTATTTTGATTTTATTGAAAAGATACAGTCCTAATTAATGATAAATGTCGTTTAATTGCAGACGAACTCAAGATATTTTTTTTAGATTACTACTGCGAGAAGGCATAGCTAGGAGACAAAGCAGTAGAAAGTTGGCGGGGCAATGTTAGGCAGAGTTCGTACTGAAATCAATGGGATATCAAGGAGGACAAATGAAAGACAAGGCAGAATCGATGGTGACAAAAGCCCAGGCTTGGAAATATCCGTCAGTTACTGAACAGATCTTGTTTTGTTAAGTACTCATAAGTTGAAATCTGAAAATGTAACGCATGAAGTGAATCATGAGTACTCACGGAAAAAACAAAATGGTGATATTAGACCGTTTTGAGGAGCCCAAAGGTCACACGACTGGGGCAGCCCAAGGGTTTGGTTGATTTGGTTTAAATATAGGAAAGTTAGAGTTTACAAGGGCTTTTTCCCTGGAAAAATTTGTGAACTATTGTTTGTAAGAGGAACTACTTCGTTTTACAATAAGAAATTGCAAATTTCGCTTGTTGGAGAAGGTGTTGTGTGGAATGTTCAAATGTGATAAAATGAACAATGTTGAAGGGGAACTATTTCATTTTCAACTGTGTTTCATTAACAGTGAGAGCGTTCTAACTTTCTAAACCTATGTTCTTGCCTGAATGTTCTCTAGTATATTCTGTGATATTTTCCACTATGAGTAATGGAGGTTTTAATTGTTGATGAGCTATCTTGTCGTGTATATCTTTATTCATGCTTATGTGTTCGGTTCTAGGAACAGCTATTTGTGATTTTCCGTAACATGTGAACAGTATTACATTACTCATGAATTAATATCTAGCTCTCTAGAGATAGCTTAGTTAGTATTTATTTTCTAGTTGTGTGTCATTTAGATGTGAGAGAGTTTAAGACGAGAGGTAAGAACCTGCGCATCACATTGTGAATACTCCTTGCATTCTCAATCAATCTGCATGTTAAGTAGGCACTTGCACATCATACTTAAAATAAAAAATACAAAAATATATACGGTGGACAAGGCCGCAACCGGTTTATTTTTGTTACTTGACCTACGGTGGCCGGACCGCAAATCGGACAGATTCCATACACCAAACAGTCACGGGCTAGTTGGGAACATTGACTAGGGAGAATCCCTTGCTGTTGTTGCCTGTGAATTTCTAGGCCTCAACAACCTATAAAAGACTCTGCCACAATATAAAAATTATCCAATTCAAGGCATGTTAATTTTCTTGCTCTTGTGTATTCAACAACATACATCGTGTGACTCTAAGCCATCTTCACGAGGTTATTCATTTCATGAAGCATAGGAAGAATGCTAGCCAATGTTAATAATATCTGTATATGAGTTAGTAGAAAGAGAAGAGTTTGATATTTTTCTACACTTGAGTGATGTTCATACATCACCCCTACAAAGAATTCATATTCATTGAATAGTATTTTAGTTGGTCCCTTCAGTGATATCCATCTTTTATCAACATCTTTAAATAGTTTGTTTTTCCATTTGTAACACCATCGGAAAAAAAATTAAACTCTAAAAATCGTTTGGGAATCCGGAAAAAGTATTCATGATCCTCACGTACAAGATATTCAACCTTTGAAACCAATGAAAAGTTTCTCTCTATTTTAAATGCAAGATTCATCATGTGAGCCATACAATGAATACTAAGCATATATAGTGAAGCCCAAAGTTGTAGTCTAACACAGAGGCCATTCCTTTGTCCTTGCATTATTGATGTCCATCTACTCCAACACATACCAACGTTTTTGCAGTCATGGAATGATCCATACCACCAATTTCCTTCAAACTATCAATAACAAGTTCATAAATATTTTATGTTGTAGGACTTTTTTCCATTTTATGAATTCCAAGTAGATAGGAATGCTTGATATGGTCATAGACCATATAAATTCTCTTGCAAATCCATGAAGTATTATCAATAGTTGTAACTTCATCCAAAGACAGTGACAAAAATGTAGCATTTGCAATATTCTCTTTCATATTGTCCTTTTCTACTTGAGCTATATATTTTCCCCATTCCTAGCCACATGATAAAGACCAATTAGAAGATGGAAAATTTGGCACTCAAATAAAAGATATATATTTCTTCATTTTGGGATAATATATCATAGGATGAACATTGCATAGGATGTGAAATACATTGCTTAATTGTATCGTGTTTAATAACAAATTTGTTTCCATCATCTTTCCAAGTTGAGATGTGATGGTTCCTCCACTTTCTTCAAGTTTTCTCTTATTTATTAAGAATTTACTACATTCCTCTTCAAATTGGATATTTCAACATTGGCTAAGAGATTTCCATCTAGGAGTAAATTACTTCTCATCATTTGCAGCTTTCTTATCATACACCTTTACAACATGCTTCTCTATTGTGTCTAACTTCATCTGCAACGTCAATACCTTGCCAAGTTTCCAAATACATGAAATGCATTTAAATTCTAGCGAGGTCTCATTCTCATTTGTTGGAGGTATTGGTTCAATAAATGGTTATCTTGAGACCCATTCAAATTTGAATTTTTTCCCTATGTCCCATTGGCCCTTTTTCCTTTTCTATGAATACATTGTGTCACCTTGCAAGGAAAAATATTCAACATTTGAACTACCAATTTCAAATGAAAATGAATTTGTTTCACTTTGATAACTACAGGAATATATTCTACCATCCATTGTATGGGTTGCAGATGCATTCTAAAAAATGTTGACATTTCTCTCATCGATACCTTGCTTAAGAGAGCTTGAATCAAGAATAGGATGTGGATTATTGGATTGAGGATTTTGAAAATATGACATCACATCCTTTTGTCTTGATGTTTTATTTTTATTTCCACAATCCATGTTTGACATCTTACTAAATATTCCAAAATTAAAATTCCAAATCGATATAGAAACTAGAAGTGAAACCTACATCAGAAAAATGATATAATATTAGTACAATAGCACATTATCAATTTATAATGACCTGACTTTAAATGAGTGTTTACATTGAATCTTTTAATGACATTTACATGACCAAATAAATCAACAACATCCCCCAAAGAAGGAATAACACAAATACAATAAAAGTACAATAAGAATATCTTCGTAAGTTACATTTTTCAACATATTTTGGACATGAAAAAACAAATAAATAAAAAACAAAAAGTGAAGACTCAAACCCTAACCCTAAAACTATCACTCAAAACTTATAAATTTAACATTGAAACCCTATCCCTAAATTGATGAATAGTAATATAAATTTTAATGTCCCCTAAATTTTTATACACATTTAAGATAAAGGACATTACCATCAAGAAGAAGGTATGGCCCATGACCCAACAGAAAAAGGTATGGCCCTCAAAATATTTGCATTCATCAATGATCATAATATATTGAACTTGTTAAAGGCCTACTCTATATATAAAACCTTATGAGCTTGTAGTTTTATTTTCACATGTATGTATTGAACTAAGGAGAAGCTCTCCAAACTTGAGTATAGCTCAAACCTAAGTATTTATTTTAGTAGGGAATAATACGGCTTTAAAACATAAAAATGCAAACACGCGCTATTCAAACTACAAACAAAAACTAAAATGATAGAAACATAATTCCTACCAAAGATAAATATCATGCACACAACATGATCTACTATGAGACATGATCTTGGGTGTGTCCATGTATGGTGTACTTAAAATTGTCAACATCTGTACTCCCTGAAAAATTAAAATAGATAATAGCACCTCATTTATTAGCATCATATCAAATAGCATTCCTTTCAATCCATTCAAAGGTGAGTTAAAAGAAGAAGGAGAAGGTGGTGATGCAATTGTAATTATGCAGTAACGGCTTCATAACCAAGATTCATCTAAGTCTTTAAAATAGGGACCAATAGCATAATATTTAGCTAACAGTAAAACACAAGATCTATATGATTCTTCATAAGAGATACTGGTGGGAAAATCTATAGCTATAAATATACTAGAAGTTGAACCAAGAGTGTTCAATATAATAATAATAAAAGTATCTCACATATGATATCGAGTTGTAGCTCAAATCCTCATTACCCAAATCATTGCATTGCTCCTCCTGCAGATAAACTATTTTACCAAGGCCAATTGTTACCCTAAGTTGCTCAAAAATTGTACCAATTTGAAGTTGTATTTGATTAGATTTAAAAAATCCAATAAACTTGGCATGGATTTAAAGTCTCCTTGTGTTGAATGTGGTACTTCTATGCATCAGAATATTCCTTACTAATATACTATTACAGTTATGTGAGCAGTAAAACAAGCATGATGTTGATGGAGACACAAAGAGCCATTCAAGAAGCCACTGTCCACTACAAGAATTCCAATTACATTGATTCTAAGTAGTGTGGTACCATCATTTTTCTACTCTATTTAGATAGCTGTTATTTCTCTTAATGTAGTTGATAAAAACAATCTACTCTGATCTCCCTAAAATTCATTATGTTATCTCCCTTTGACATAATAATTATTTCCTAATTACTGAGTATCATCCTATAAGATAATATTCTCGCATGAAGGGTCTATACATGTTACATTATTTTTTCCAAATTAACTGTATAGAAATTTACAATTCATATTTAACCATTTTTTGCATCTTAAACTTGCTTCACTCTTTTGTTTTGTTCTCTCCTTCAAACTATAATCAGTCTGCCAACTAAGAAAGCCAGGTTGAACAATATTCCAAATTCTTGTCAAGAACATAGCACAACACCTAACCCATCTGAGTCATCATGTAATATGTATAGCCTCTTCATGTGAGAATATTGGCTTATAGAAATTTACAGTTTAGATTTAACCATTTTTTGCATCTTAAACATGCTTCACTCTTTGTTTTGTTCTTTAGAGATTGCCATGTGATTGAAAGACAAGATTGGCTCCTTTATATCTGCTCAATCTTTTTTCTTTGCACATAAACAGAAAAATAAGTTTCATTGTTTAACATCCCAATTTATCCTCCAGATAGTTGAATGAGTTTCTTATCTCTCCTTCAAACTCTAATTAGTCTTCCAACTAAGAAATCCAGGTTGAACAAGATTGCAGATTCTTGTCAAGAACATAACAAAAATCTAACCCATTTGAATCAATACCCATCTAACATAAGGCCAAAACCGCCAAGGAAATCTTCCAAGTGTGAGGACCTTAGATTATCATGAGCTTATTACTGAAAGCAAAGTGGGAAAGCAAGAGAAACAATTTANATCCCCATCTAACATAAGGCCAAAACCGCCAAGGAAATCTTCCAAGTGTGAGGACCTTAGATTATCATGAGCTTATTACTGAAAGCAAAGTGGGAAAGCAAGAGAAACAATTTACTAATGGATTCAAGCAAAACATTCTTTCAAACTTTGATGATCGCATGGATCTTAGGCCTTATCGCTTACCTGCAGACATAAGGGTTGAAGGTCATTTTCTGACCTTTGAAACCTCTTACTCTTTTCCAATATGTACCTGTTACTATGGTTTTATAGGCTCTAATTGGTAAAGTTTTGGTTAGGTTCACCGTTCGGGTTTGATATAAAGAAAAATCAAATTTTTTATACTTTCATACATGAGACAGAACTAAAGCAAATCTATATATAAAACTGTACTACTCTAATAAATTTAAAACATACTTTTCATCTCTTTCAACTTTAACACTCCAATCATCCAATGGTCATTGTGTTAAAGTTCGTCATTGAGATGATTTACCAATTTCCATAAACAATAAAAATCAATGTACAAGAAATAAGGTAGTAATAGCAGTACTAAAGAACACTAACAAATTACAATGCTGAGTTTTTCCTTAGTAGTATGCTCATTATTTGTGAATTTATACCACTCTCTGAGCATAAAAGTAATGTTACAGTCAAATGTCATCTTCAGTGTGTTATTGCAGTAGTCCATGGTCACATGAAGGGGGATGTTTTAGTAAAAAAGGGGTTGTATGTGCATTGTTATCTACAACAATGAACAAATAAAGTGGAAACTCTTTGGTGGATATCCCAAGTTTGAAATATCAATGTAATTCTAAACTGTGTGGCTATTTAGAAGGTTGTAGCAGTCATCTTAAACAAACAAACGAACATGATTCCATGTAGGTATAGTAGATTAATTCTAGTAATACTTTGATTGAATCAACAAATCCTATCAATTAATACCTACAATGGATCACTATGGTTGCATGGTTTACCTTCTTGACCATGGTGGGAACTTTGAAGAGGCATAATGCTTTATCTATAGAATGAAAATGAATCCTACTACTAAGGTGTAGACATGTTTTTTTTATACATGTAGACTACCTAACAACATAGATCTAGGAGAACTTGTGGAAGAATAGATTTTGCAGCTAAACCCCCAAAATTGTGTTCCTTATGTGTTGTTTTCAAACATCTATGTTGTAGTTTTCAGGTGGAATAGCAATGAGAAGGTATGGAAAATGATGCAATATAGGTGTGTTAAAAACATTCTTGGTTTTGGATGGTAACAAGCAAGACAACTTTCTATATGTATCCCTTTCCTTTTAATCTATATTCTTCCTCCTGTTACCACCTAAGTTGTACTTAGTGGTTTTTATCAAGTGAGCCCAGTGAACCGGATAGGGCTAACTTGTTTGAACTTCAAAAAGACCTTTGGAAGTACTTCTGGGAAGTGCTTGTTGTACTATATCACATATTCATACCCCATGAGGGAATTGTAATAAATGTTCTAGCATGATAGTGTTTGTAAAAGACTCCGTCTCTTAGACTTTATTTGTCAATCCGATCAGCCCAGGGTGTTTTTTTCCCTTGGTTATTATTGGTTGTTGAACAAACGACTGATAATTCTTGAGTTTTTCACTCCATACCTCCAAAGTTGGGGTGGTCGGCTTGGCATTTAGGCCTATTGAGGTTATTAGAGTCTATGTGTCAATGTATAAACATGATAGACATCATTTTTGAGTCATATGAACATGTCTAAGTCCCCCTAGGTGTTTTTCAATTTTTCAATTTTTTAGTTTTTTCAGTGTTTTTTATTAAAATTTAATTTTTCCAAAACTTAGGCTATTTTTTAATAGTTTAATTGGAAAAATTGATTTTGTAATAAAAGTGGGCCAAATAATCAGTTTCAGTCATGTAGGTGCTCATTTTCAAGCTAAGAGCACCATGTAAACCCATGGACCCACTGTTTCCTAGTTTTGAGTGATTTTCCATCACTCAGGTCAGAAAGCCCCAAAAATCAATTATTGATTATTTTAATTAATAAATTGATGAATAATGGAGCAAATTGAAAATCATAAATCAATGGATTCTCAACCGATTTGATTGAAATCAGTCAGATCTGAAGCAGATTGACTGGATCTGACAAATCCTTGACCGAAGGAGGTAATCAAATCAGATCCAGAGTTGATCTTGAGCATCCTTTATGAGGAATTTCTCCCTCCCTCTCTCCTCAACACGTTTTTGGCTCAACTGGATGATTTTTGGTGGATTCTTCAGTCAACAGGTTGAGGTGTCAGACAGATCAGCCCCCCGATTGATAGTTGCACTCAGTAAGACTCAGATCTGGCTCAGCTAGACACAGATCAGGCATTGATGGACTCTCCATTAGTTGATTTCACTTGATTCCATGAGTAATTGTACCCCCCCTGGGCTAGATGGCCTGCAAATTGTATATATCCAAGCACAGCCTCCTCTTCCAAGCTAGTTAGAACTGGGATTGAGGTGTTGTTGCTCTTGTGCTGTATTGTTTTTTCATTCTGGAATAAAGAAGCTTTGGAGGCAAGATCTATGGTGTAATGCTCTTCATGTGTGGATGTTGATTGTCAAATGCTTATGAGGTATAATCTGCTTTTGTTTATCATTGCTTTGCTGGTTAATTGTTGGCCTTGAAGGAGAGAGCTCCCTCTTGTTAGGGTAAGAGTTTATTCTAGTTTGATTTATGATCTTACTGCTGCTTGTTCTAGATCTATTGGATTTGTATGTATTTTAAGTTTAATTGCATGCTTTCCAATCATCTCTTTCGGCAGCACCTATGTTTTAACCATCTGTCTATGCAAGGATTTTTAAGTTGCAGATGATCTCGCTGGTAGAAGAGGTTGAGCTGGTTTGAATCTTCCTCATATTCAGTATCTTACGAATGACATAGTCCCTCGGTGTTCCACCAAAGCGGAATCCAAAGCCCAACATTTCCAGGCTTCAAACACTCTTTCTCTCTCTTCCTCCTTTAAAAATTATTAAACTTTCCTCAAACTGGTTACTTTAAGGTTTCTTTTTAAATCTGATATATCTTATCAAGAAAAGAATGCATAGATCTAATTATCAATATCCCTTCAAATTTCTAGATCTTAGTTTCATTGTGCACATAAAGTTCAAATTCAAGAGATCTAGCTAAATTGCCTTAGTTTCGCAAGTAGTTTATTGAAAAATTCATAGCTTGCTGTTGAGGTAGTTTCATTTGCTGTTCAATAATTTCAATATTATGCAATCAGTGCTTTTAATTGGCTGCACAAACAGAAATCCAATATCCCAAGGAAAGATTGCTTTCGTTGGTTCCGTTTTCGTCAGTTTAGCTAGTTTAATTTCATCAAATTTTTGAGATAAAGTAGGCTGACCCAAAGGCACTCTTAAAGTGATTTGGGGAATTTGTTATTCTAATTCACTCACTGTAATTTATCAGGTCTGGCATAGAATAATGGAAGCTGCTGTCCAAAGTGTCTTTTGGAGCGCTCAAATCCCCCCAGGGGTCTCTCTTTTGTCACATAATTTGTAATTTTTTTGCATAAACTGTAATATATTGGTTTCAGCCTGTATAAGGACCAAGAAAGATTTATTTTATCAGTTCTTTGATGTTGTAAACTCTGTAATAAAATCATCCTTTGAATAGGCTCTTTCGAGCCCATTCCCCATCCCCCCTGGGGGGATTCGCGTCGGTGCCATTTTCGTCATTTTCTGCTTATTTCCTTTTGCTAGAATTGATCTGATTTGTAGGGTAGTATATTTTATCTTGTTGTTAATTCCATATTCCATATCTTACTTTCAAAAGTAATCATAATACTTACCCCACGATTTCTCGAGTGACCCGAAAGGGGAAAGAGATTCGTGGTAGGATTAATCAGAAAACCATATTTGTGTAGTTGTGTTATTTTTTCTATCTTTTGTTTATTAGCAGCTTTAAAATTAGCCCCTCCTCTATTCCCCGAATGATATCCACTTGGATCGAAAGAGGTTCTTGGAGGCTTTTCTTTTAAACAAGAACACATCTCTTAATAACTTATTAAAATTTACAAGACTCTAGTGTGTATGCTCTGCACTTGGCTGCAGTTCATCCAATCAGTCAAGCTGTATCAAAAGCACTTGGGTGACTAGCATAATTAGGACTCACCCTCCCCAATTAACAAACCATCAGGTGAAAATCCAACACCTCGATCAAACCTTTACGGTGGCAAAATACCCAAAGGAAGCGGGAACCTACTGAAAAGTGACCTCGGGGCGCTGATCTCTGTCACACCCTAACAGGTGCATTACGAACACAGCCCCATAGACTCCATTTCAGCCCACATATTCCTTGCGGGTAGCCGTATAGGCTTTGTTTTGGACATACTCCAAGTACTCTCGGGTATATCTGGAGTCCCCCTTAAGCCTAATTTAAACAACTCATACTCCAATTTTAACTTAAAACATACCAAGATGCAATTCGCAAAACATTTATTCCAAACACATGCAAGCACACTGATCTCTTTTGACTCCATTTTGAAGGCACTGGTCTTTTTCTGCTTCATATATATATTGTGTATCAACTTTGTGCTTTCGTGTGTATCTTCGTATCTTGTCATCTTGATTGCTTATAGTTAAAATATTCAAACTCCTAAATAACTGATTCAGTACAACATCATTACACTAAGAAATCATCCTTAGTAACTTAATAGGGTCTACCCCCCTTGGCTTCGTTAGGAGTTGAGCCTAAACGGAGGAGTCAAGAACAAGGTGACAGCCTTGACTCGAGACTTGCCCCCAAGGACACACCGAGTGGCTTGAAGATTTCTTCCACATGATTTAGGTGTGTGAAAAGGCGGAAACACTTTTTGGCGCCGTTGTCGGGGATAAATATTTTTATTCCCGAGTACGACTTAGCTTAACTTTTTTCTAAACAACTAAAAAGATTAAAAAAACTTTTGATTGATCTAGTCTTTAAAAAACATAAAAATTAAAACTCGATCCATCTGGCGACTCCACTATCTAACATCCCTTCAAGAATTTCTACCCAAAGAAACCATCGACAATTATTCAATCCTCTCCCTGATCCCGAAAGGTTTATTAGGGAAAGATTGAATAGGAAGACTTCTTGTAGAAACCTTGAGGATTTAGGAGACCAATCCATCTCAGATATCCATCACATATTTGTAGAGAGTCATGTTCACTAATCTCAAGAAATGATGGAATTTTACAAACCCCTTGACTTTTCTCAGATAGCAGGTGCTCCTCATAACATTCCGAAAGATGCTATCAAGTAGCTCCCCCGATTCGAGGGAAATAATGCTACCACTGCCAGGACTCATCTCCGAAAGTTTGAAAGGCACCTAGTCAGTTACTGTGATGATGTTTCCTCTAACCATGAAGATATCAAAATGAAGCTCTTTGCTTTATCCTTAGAGGATGATGCTGCGGAATGGTATGAAAACCTTGGTGATGATTCATATAAAACCCTTAATGAATTCCTAGTAGGTTTTAAGAAGAGATGGGGGGAAAAGAAAGAACCAAGACATTTGCTTGCTGCCCTTCATAATATAAATAAGATGGAGAGTGAAACCATGGATGAATTTAATACTAAGTTCAGGAGTGTGGTTGCGGACCTCCCTAGAGACATCAAGCCAAGCGATGCCTCCATCTTGATATATTACATCGAAGCTTTCACTGGTGATTTGAGATACCAATTAAGGGATAAAGATCCGGTCGATCTAAAAACTGCTCAAGATCTGGCCGAGAAAATAGAAAGGAATATGCAATCTTCGAGCAAGTCCAACATTCCGGGTTACACTAGGGGAAACACTTCATACAACGAAGAAAAGGGAAAAGCCTTTGAATCAGAAGAAAAGGGAACCTCTAAAGACCCCATGGAAAAGATAGCTAGCATGTTTGAAAAAGTGATGACTAGTCAGGACCTTTGTTTGAATCGAAAGAAGGCCCAAGATATTCATTTTCAAAGGACTATCCAAGTTTATTATATGATGGCACAAACATCTTTCCTTCTTCAATAAAGCTCAGAGAATCTCCAAGACTATATTTGGACAACAGATAAATTTCAAGAAATTTTGTCGAGTTGAAAAGTAATTACTCCAACATGGACACACCCAAGATCATGCACAAGAACAGGCATTCTAATGGATATTTGATAGAAATGGAACATCAATGTAGTGAAAGAAATATTTATCTAAGTGTTGTTGCTCGTCTGATGGGATTAGAATATATGTTGGATAATTCAATGGTTAACCCCAACTTCTCAAAGAGTTGTCACATTATATCTGTCACAATATGAAGAAAATAATGGTTTCAGAATTCCTCTAGAGGTAGGGAAAAGTTTCCAATATCGCAAGGCTATGGAATCTTCTAAACAGACTACAAAAAAAGAAAATATTTTATTGGATGCATGGAAGAAGCACCATCTCCAAACTTGATGCAGTGATGAGCGATCAAATCTTGTTGAAGAAAAAATTGAAAGACCATTGGGATCACCAAGAAGCATTCAAAGTTTGAAGTCACCTTAGATTAAGCATATTGATACAATTGCAATTCCATAGCCAATATTGATGCAGAGGTGTCCCATTGAACCTTCCCCTTAGAGACAATAGGATGGTTGTCATAGTTATCAAAGAAAATATTTTGAATCTAAGAACTTCTTAGGTGTGCCGAAAAGGAATGAGAGGTCATCCCAAGATATTTAGAGTGAAATTGAAAAGAGGATGAAACAAATTGAGAATGAACATTATGGTAAGGATATCAAAACTCTCAAACAAATTATGGAAGAAATGCACCATATGGTAAGGATCTAAAAACTCTCAAACAAATTCTGGAAGCAATGCACCATAAAGGTCTTCTGACTCTACAAAAGAAAAATTCAATCATCATGAAAATGATTTTGATTGCACTCCTAGTTCTAGAGTCTCTCAAGAAAGAAAAATTGTTTATAGATCACATGAAATACTGTTTATAGCCATCATGTAGGGCATCCACCATCAAGGCAAGATATATCCAATGCCCTAAAGAAGAGGATTGCACCAGTTGACAGTAATCATATATTGTCTTTTTTTGTATAGAGCATAAGGCCACATACCATACTAAAAAGAAGTTCAAACAAACTAATGCAATTTTTCTTCCAAGCATCTCACATGTCCTTAAAACACATGATTGAAGTCGTTCTAGACCATGGTACATTCACTAGTATTATTAAAGAAATATAATGTATTTACAACTTTCATTGAACTATAACATAGAAAGAAATGACAACCCTCGTTATCCACAAGAATAGATATAGGAAATTGACTCAAAATTATGTAACTAGCAATTTCATGAGCATTAATTGTAGAACATGAAGTTTGATAATCTATTGAAAAATAGTTGCATACCTTACCCTACTACCTAGTGATATTTTATAATTTAAAAATGTAATGAATCCTTGTCCTAGTGTTGTTATCTCATTGATAAAAATATTCAATCTTTACCAAAGTGAATTTATTTATCTTTAATCATATTTTCTAATTATTGTAATAGAACAATCCAGACTTCACATTCCAAACTATGCACCTAAGGTTAGAGAGTCACAAATCCATGTGTGCCAAGCACCCTAAGCACTCCAAACACAAATCCCTAAGTATTTCACTTAGGTGGTTCTCTCTCCAAGTGTTATGCAAGTATATGGTTGCATAACCATTTTTTTCAAGAACACTTGTCCAAGCAACAATCTGAGTAGGGCATCCCACATGTGCCAAGATAATCTTCTTTCAAACAAACTCCATTTCCATGTCTGAGTATAACACCCTTACTAAAAAATTTCACCCAAGGTTAGGAAGGCACAAATTCACATGTGTTAATCACCCTAACCACTCTAAACAAAAATCCCTCAATATCGCAGTTAGGTGGTGCTATTTTAGAATCTAAGTGTTAAGAAATTAGATGGTTACATAACCATTTCCGTTGAGTGCACTTATCTAAGAAAAAACCCAAGTTAAGTGTCTTACATGTTCTAAGGTGGGTATGAACATTCCCGCATGTGAAAACTCATCCACTCCAACTATTTTCATGCAACATGTGTGCCCTTCTAGCAATCTATCTCTAATTAAATGTGTCATACTTGTCCACGTGTCAAAAGTAGATGAAAAAGTGCTACAAGATAGAAACACCCATCATAAAGAATCTCTTCCATGAAACACTCTCTCACTAAGTAAATTTCCCCTCACACACTAAGTGCTCATAAAATTGAAGGATAATGTAGAACAAGTTCTAAGAATTCAGACCAACAAGTCCATTATCAATGCTAAATTGTGTCATTCTCCAAGATACTAATTAATAGTCACATTACAATTTTTTAATTCAACCTAAGTAAAACCCCCGTCACAGTCTCAATCTCATCAGGGGAATGTATGTGATGGAGATTGAATGATTTGGTCTTAAGCGCTACATCCTAGATGATGATTCCCTAGTGATGATGCTTCATGGAGTATGTGGATTTTTTGGCGCTGAACTAGGGACTTATTTGAAGTAGAATGGATCAGCAATGGAAACATTCATTAAATCTAGTAGTTTTGTGAGTTATGGCATGTTCATCTCAAATTCTAGGCATACTCCAGCCTTCAATTAGCAACAGTTATCTCTATTATGGCCCTTGGACAACACTAAGATGCATCTTTGGGTAAATCTAGGCACATTGTGAGTTTGTGAAAGTAAACATAAGTAAACCCCATTTATTCCTAATTTTGGGCAGTAAGCACCGTAATTCTTGAAGCAGCACTCCACGTTGGGTTGTTTCCTAGCATTTTTGGGCATTCTAGATAGTTCTGGGTATGTTTTAACCATGTCTCAACCCTCCAAACAATAGTAAGATCGGTCCTAGGTATAATATGGGAATCTTCCTTGTAGTGGCATCCTTGATTTAGCCTCAACCAACAACAAGAAGTAATTATGGGAAATTTTTAGGTAAATAACAACAATAAAGGTCTTAAATTCTCACGTTCCTAAAATTAAGCTACCATAATTAATTTCTACACTTTTGGAATACTCCAATCCTAGGATATAATGTACATGTTTCTCACATTTCCATACTCATAGAATTAATAATATTCAATCTATGTTTCCATCATAATGAAGTAGAAAATGGTGGAGCCACGGAACTTGAAAGTAACAAAGTGGAAAATTCATAAGAACCAGCAGGCATGTGTGTCAACAAGTAAAAACTACACCCTCATTAAGCTATAGAGGAACAAGGTCATGAAACATATCCAATTATAGATATTGATGGAGTAACTAAAGTTGTTGAGAGCCTTGAAACTATGAATGGAACACATATAATGGATGTTCAAGATCTAAAAGAACTAGAAAGAAGAATCCTTGACAAATAGGAAACAATATCATACCCATCATTGGTTGATCAAACAAAAGAATCACACAGAAATCCAGTTAGTGCTTCAGTTACAAAAGTTTATGGGATGTTTCCAACAAATAACAAGGTGCTGACAACAGACTTGACAATAACAACAAATGAAAAAAATGAAGAATCCAGTAGAGCTCCAGATGTTAATGTGAGGATTGAGGAAGATTCAAGATTCTCTACTCTCTATTGAAACAAGAGAGGCTAATGGTTTGGAATATGAAAGGAATATGGACGAAAATGCAGAAAGGGAAGAAAGCACAAATGTTGATCTACAATCAACCTTGTCTCCATGTTTGGAAGAAGAACATGAACATTCACATATATTTTCAGATATCAATGAATCAAATAGAACTCCTGAAACTATTCACAAGAAGGAAAATTATTAAGAAGCAGACCTAGTGATACCTTTAGAAGAACTGCATGACCAATTACATACAACAGTGAATAAAACAAAACTAGAAGTTGGCAAGTTTATATAGCTATCAGTGGAGTAGAAAAGGTTGAAGCCACGGAAATTGAAAGTAACAATGTGGAAAATACACAACTAGTGTGTTTTTGTGTCAACAAGGAACAATCACACTCTCCTCCATCTATATAGGAACAAGCTCAAGAAATAAATCCAACTCTAGATATTGATGGAGTAACAGAAATTGTTGAAATACTTGCCACTATAAATGAAACACGAACAACATCATCGAGAGAATTCCATAAAGTGGAAACTTTCATAACTTCATCCGTAAATGAAATAAGTAAGGAATATGTTCTAGCTACTAACATAGTAGCAGAAGTGGCAGAAATTATGTAATTTTAATGCAAGGATGTTAAAAACGAAAGAGAGCACGAAAGCAAAGATGCTGAGAAACACGAAGGTGTTTCATCTCTATTTTTGAAAGAAAATTGTTATGAAGCAAACACAATTCATTCCATATATACAACACCGGAACTTTTTGAGACCTTGTACATAGAGGATGATGTAGTGGTAGCAAAACAAATAATGATATTGGAAGAGCCACATGAATAATGCAACATAACACTTGACAAGGATGCAATAACAGAGATAGATATTCTACTTACTGATGAAGTAATAGACAATGAAAAATATTTGGAACTTGAAAGTAATGGTTTTGAAACTGTAAAAGAGTCAGAAACCATACATATTGAGTATAATGACCAACATCAAATAGTCATGTGTCAATGTTCATAACAACAGCATAAGGAATCATACAGTAATCCATCTAGCATTGCAACAACCGAAATTGTTGATACCCTCCCAACAAGATATGATGCAAATACAGTAGACTTGGCAGTAGTGGAAGAACATGATAAAGAATCTAGTAGAGCTCCAGCTAATGCTGCAACAAAAGAGACAAATTATTTTATCATTGATACGATGACATGGGACAAGGATGTAGAACATGAAAAGGACAATGAGAAAAATTCAGAAAATACTAAAACCACAGGTGCAGATGAGTAACCTTTAACCAAATCTCCAACTCTAGAATAACAACATGAAGAACCACAGGAGTATCCATATATAAATGTACGAATAGAAGTTTCAAATACCATTCACACACAGGACAATGAATCAGAAGCAGAACTAACTATCGCTTCTGTAGCACTGCATAAATTCCCAGACATAACAACTTCTGAAAGAGTAATACAAGTGTAGATGTTACAGCAATCATTAGAGTAGCTCATAGGGAAGTGGAGGAAGTTAAAAGAAATAAAGTGGATAAAGCACAAGAACCGACATGTAAATATGTTTACAAACAACAATCACAATGACCTATAGCTATGTAAGAACAAGTTGAATCAGATATGGCACTAGATACCAATGTAGTAAATGATATTTATAAGAACCTTTCCATGATGGATGAGGCTAATAAATCATACAAACAAAAAACCATCTTAAATGGATAGATTTTCAATTCTATTAAATAAAAAATACACTTCAATATATTGCATGGCCACATACAAAGGAAAGGCTATGTCTTAGACTCTTAAGATAATACAAGCTTGAACATATCATACAAGCCTTTCCTCTCCAAGATGAAGTGCAAAAGAAAAAAACAAAGTAGACCCACAACAACATTTCTTGTGCGAAGTTATATAATACTAAGAGAAAAAATATCTAATTGGATACAGAAAAATTCAAATAATCCAAGAAAAAAAATTCCTCTCCCTTTCAGTTCCATCTTCTTTCCCAAAACTATAAATGGATCAGAAACACTAAAAGTGGATCCCAAAAATATACAATCTATATCTCAACCTCAAAGAATGTAGCTGAGGTAAGAATTTTTTGGGATTAGCCGACTAGTGTAGAAGATTTGTTGAGGGCTTCTCAAAGATTGCAGAAAACTTGTCAAAACTACAATTAAAAGGGTTCAAGTTCCTCTAGACAACCCTACATGAGGAAATATTTAAGGATATTAAGAGAATTCTCATGACTGCACATGTACTCATACTTCTTGATTTCTATTAATATGTCTTAGTATGCACCGACACTAGTGGAGAAGGAATTGGAGGATTAGTCATGCAAGAAGGAAGAATAGTAATATATGAGTCAATTGAATTGGAACTCTTTGCAATAGTGCATTCCCTTAAAGGGTGGTGGCATTCTTTAATTGGTAGAAAATTTAAACTACAACCACAGATATAAAGTTTGAGATACTTGCATAAATAACTATAGTTGAACACTAGGCAATGTTGTTGGGTATAATTTATGACCAACTATGACTATGACATATTGTACATAAAATAAAAGATAATTTGGTAGTAGATTCCTTGAGATGGAGACATAATATAGACACAATTTACCAAGCTCAGTCAGATGAACCAAATGGCCGAGTAAATGGCCATTTCTAGTTCAGCTTTTTAGATAACCCTAATCTCCCCTTTTTACAAGAGTTGATTCAACTATCAATTTGGAGTGGTTTATCGCTTTTCCCTAGTTCCCTACAATGGTTGGAATTGACAAGTGTTCAATGATGATGATCAGATATTGAGATTTATTAGGGATGATGAATAATATTTAGAATCATTAGATGGTTCTAAATATTGGAGAACCAAAACCTTAGATCAAAACCTTACATTGGTAGAAGGAGTAAGGAGGGTCAAATAAAATTACACAAAGTATGATCAAACTTGGTGACTCGTGATTATTATCTCAACGATGGAACTAGGGAAAGAAGCTTAATTAGAAACTAGGGAAATCCTTCACATAATGATGGTATTCCTTTATCCAACCATGGACCACCTATTATTTAAGTGATATGTGGTTCCAAGTAGTTAGGGAGTGAGATAAAGGTTGCACAAGTCTACAACCTCGGTGATCTCTAGTTGAGGCCCCCACATTATGCACATATTTCATAAGGAATCGATCCTAGAAATCACCCTTTCTCAAAATCTAGAACAAATGATTTCTCTGAATACTAAGACCCTAGTTATAGGATACATACAAAATTTCATGTTAGTAGAAATGGCACAAGATCTTAGAGGTCGTACCTACCCAAATCTGGGCGATATCCATTTAAAAAAATGCTTCTCATATCGAATTACAATTAAAACTAAGTTATTGATAGCAAAATATTGAAATCAACAATTGTAATCAAGCATCCATACCTTTGGTCCTGCGCTTTGGAATCTTTGATTGTAAGAAAACCTAAAAGCTCAAACCTCGAAAGATGCAACTACCAAAATTCTAGAACAACCTTTGAAATTGAAATTTGAAACCCAAATTTTAAAGAACTCTTGAACACAAGAGATTTGAAACCTACTAAACTTTGAATGTTGATTATGTAATTCTATATAGGGACAAAATCATTACTCTATTCCCCGAGTCCATGATATATGGATGAATTTATGTTAAAAACTTATGCAAATAAAATAATCCATGGGCAATGACAGTTGTATCCTGGATTTACAAGAAAAATATAGGGCGAAACTATTATTATTAACCTCCATGTCCATAAATCGGGGGAGATTGAGGCGTCCAAGACAAATTTAATTGATTTACATGGGAAAATGGATGATTTTATAGAATTTTTTGGGGGCGAAATCCATTTTCGAGTGCTCTCCCTCCTAGAAAATGGAGGGCGATTTCCATATTAAATAATATTTTTAAATAAAACCAGGACGATTTTTTTTTTTTTTGCATATAAAAATTCACCCATGAAAATTTGGAAATCCCTTTAAATTCACCCATGTTCTAAGATTTGCCCCTAAAATCATCCTTGATAACAATATTATAAAGTGTGAAATATATTGCTACTATGCACACATAATTATGTCAGAGCAGTTTTCAAAGGATTTTTTGAGCATTCTCCATGACAAAATTAACAAAACAAAGACTTCAATCCCAAGTTTACATGTCAAATTAAAATATATTGTAGGAACAAACTTGGGTTTGTCATTGATAGGTATGCTAACACATGGGAATAACACGTGAGATTTTGGTCATTTGTCCCTACCATTTGTACACATGGGATCACAATTTACCATTACATGTCTTGCAAAGTGCTTTAGGGACCTTGAAGACCCACACCTTAATATGTATGGTGAACTCCTTTATGACAGTGCAAGTTCAAGAAACCCACTTTTAAATGAATTACTTGAAACCTCTATTTACTCAAAATGTAGAGTGTACAAGGATGAATTTTTATACCATAGAATATAAAAAAACTCAGAATGTTGATTTCAAACCTCTTCCTCCAGATTTGTTGTTACAGTTGGACAATGAATCAAGTGACAATAAGAATCATTATGTTTTCATGTTTCTATCACTATTAACTGCACTTAGTGTCTTCATCACTATTGAGGTTGGTTTCTTTCTTGTGGGTCACACCCATGAAGACATCAATGGAACCTATGGAAGAATGTTGTTTCTAGACACTTCATCAATGCATACAAAGAGAAATATCTCTAGTCCAAATGGTTTGGATCTAGAAAAAAACTTGAAAGAAATGCAAAATTTTTCCTGGATCAATCAAATTACTTTATAATTAATAGAATCTATACCTCTTTCAAAACAAGACTCTTGGCATTTCCAATCTCTCTCTTTCTTACTTGTTGAGAAGGAAATAACCTGCAAAAGATTCAGGGAGAACACAAAACAAATAGAAACTACAAGATAAATAGATATCTCTAAGAAAATAACCAAGGAGAAATGATATCAATAATATTTAAACATCATATATGGAAAAACAAAGCCATTATTGTATTAACAATAAAGAGGGAGAAATTACAACCATGCCAGCCTTGATGTTACACTTCTTCCAAATGTTGGTTGTGGAGCCTGATCTTCCTGATCCAGAGATGTTATTTCAGTTGAGTTTGGATCCTAGCACCTGAAGAGGGAGTGTGGGGGTGATTTCTTCCCCACTATAGTCATCAGGTGGGTTCACGGGGGGGAAACGCCCCCATAGCAAAAATTTCAAAAAAATGCCTTGTAAAATGTTGTAATTTCAAAGTCATGACTTGGTCAATAATGGGTGATTTACGAGCCCATGGTTTTGGGTAGACCATGGTATTTTCCCATGCTATTCCATTTATAAAAGAAAGAATTGTAATACAATGTGTATTGTATTTTATCATGGTAAAATAATCTCTGTGATTGTGTGAAAGAGATTGTGAGAGAGTGAAGGGGAAGTGCATCATGTGTGTTTCATGTTGTATCCCTTCATTTTGATGCACGTTATAATAATAAAAGGACTGGTAATTTCTGTGTGGATGCATCCCATCTTAGGTGAACCACGTTATATTGGTGTCTCTCTTGTAATGTTTTATATGTTCTAATATTTGCATCTTTCTTATTTTTATTTCTCTATGATCATGTTTTCTAACAATTGATATCATAGCCAAAAGGTCTATTTGGTTGGTAAACTCGCAGAAAAGAAGGGTTTCTGGTTTGAGTGGGAGCAATGGCGAAAGAATGAAATTTTAGGGTTGATAAATTTAACAGCCAAAACTACTAGTTATGGAATATGCAAATGGAGGACTATCTGTACCAGAAGGATGTGTTCCTGCCATTGGGTGAAAAAACAAGATAGTCGACAACTATGAAGGATGAAGAATGGGTGGTTCTTGACAGAAAGTCACTAGGAACAATACGGTTGTGCCTCACTTAGTCGGTAGATTTCAATATTTCATAAGAAAAGACAATAGAGGGTTTGATGAGCACATTGTCTAATCTCTATGAAAAACCCTTGGCTTCGAACCAGGTATTTCTAATGAAGAATTTATTTAATATGAAGATATCAGAAGGTGGATTTGTTGCTAACAATTTAAATGAATTTAAAATAGTTAATAATCATCTAAGTTCTATAGGAGTGAAGTTTTATGATGGGTTAAGGTCTATTTTAATCTTGTGCTCATTGCTATAAACTTGGAATGGCTTGGTCATGGATATTTTTCAAACACTCTTAAATTTGATGATGTTGTTGGTGTTATTCTTAGTGAGGAAATGCGAAGCAAAAGAACAAGTGAGACATCAGGTAATGCGTTGACCATGGAAATCAGGGGAAGATAAAGGGAGAGAGGAAAGAGATTGAGTTATTGAAACAAGTATAGAAAGGGAAGATCCAAGTTTAGACTCAGAAAGATAGAGTGCTAGAACTGTGGTAAGAGAGGACATTTGAAGAAAGACTGCAGAGCTCCAAAGAAGAAAGCAGACCTGCAACAAGAGACTACTGAGGAAGCTAATGTAACAAGTGATGTGCTACAAGATGATTTGATTCTTGCATTAGATAATACTAGTGATTATTGGGTAGTAAATTCAGGGGCTTCATGTCATGCCACACCCCATAGGAAATTCTTTCATGATTATGTTCCAGGTGATTTTGGACATGTTTTATTAGGGCGTGATGAACCATGTAAAATTGTTGGAATGGGTAAGGTACAGATAAAATTAAATAATGGAAATGAATGGATGCCAAAATATGTAAGGCATATTCTTGGTATGAAAATAAATTTTTTATCAACACAGAAGTTGGGAGATAGTAGTTGTTTGTCTACATTTGGAAAAACGTGGTTGAAGATCACTAAAGGAGCATTGGTAAAAGTAAAAGGAGATAGGATGGGTACGTTGTATTTATGTCATCATAATATTGATTATTTTATCTCTATAGATTCCATAGAAATAGGTACAACATTGTGGCATCATAGGCTTGGCCATGTGAGTGAGAAGGGGATGCATATTCTCCACTCAAGGAAATTGATTCCATATAAGAAACAAGTAGGTTTGGAATTTTGTGAGAACTGTGTTTATGGAAAACATAAGATAATTATATTTCTCAGGGTTGGGAAACAAAAGAAGAGTGAAAAGTTATAGCTTGAGCATACAGATGTATGGGGACTGACTCATGTACAATCTCTTGGTGTCTCTCATTTTTATGTTACTTTTATTGATGATGCAACTATAAAAACTTCGGTTTATTGCATTAGATAGAAATCTAATGTGTTTTCAACTTTAAATATGTGGAAAGCTTTTGTTGAGAATAAGACAGAATAAATATTGAAGTGTGTTGGATCTGATAATGGAAGTGAATACTGGATCAAGGAATTTTATAGTTATTATTCATACAATGGGATTCACAAAGAGAAGACAATCCCATGAACACTACAAGAAAATGATGTGTCAGAAAGGATGAATAGGACGATCATGGAGCATGCAAGGTGTATGAGATTGCATGAAAGGTTTTCCTTACAATTTTGGAATGATGTTGTAGATATTATTATTTCTTTAATAAACATAGGGCCTTCAAGCATTTTGGATGGTGGAATTACAGAGGAGGCATGGACAGGTAAAAATTTATACTACTCATTTCTCATAACTTTTGGTTGTGAAGCATTTGTCCATATTAATAAATAAAATAGAACAAAGCTTGATGCTAAATCCAAGAAATGCACCTTTATTGGATATGGGGTAGATGATTTTGGTTATCTCTTATGGGATTATCAAAAACATAAAATCATTAGGAGTGGAGATGTGGTATTCATGAGAAGGTTATGTACAAATATTAGTTACAGGGAAAGAAAGAAGAAAACGAAAACACATAATACATAGTGCTTGATGAAATTAAAGAAAATGAAGTTCTAAAGGTACCAGAAAATCAAGAACAATAGGAGTACCTCAAAATATTGCAAGAGTAAGAAGATATACCAGGTTAAGTAGACCCATGAATGATTCTCTCCTTCATTGTATTATTTATTGATGACTGATTCTAGTGAATCGAAATGTTGTGAAGCAGTAATGCAGGTGGAAACTAGAAAGAAGTGGTAGAAAGTCATGAATGAGGAATGGACTCATTGGTAAGAAACTAGACTTGGGATCTGGTATAGTTTCCTACCGGTAAAAGAGCATTGCGGAATAAATGGGTTTACAGGTTGAAGGAAGAACATGGAGGACAGAAGCGATATAAGTATAGACTTGTTGTAAAGGGGTTTACACAAAACAAAGCTATATATTTTGATGAAATATTTTCTTATGTTGTTAAAATGAATTCAATTAGGACTATTTTAAGTTTAGTGGTGGTAGAATATTTTTATCTTGAACAGATATATGTAAAAACAACCTTTATCCATGGGTATTTGGAGGAATAGATTTAAGTGTAACAACCACAAGGGTATGAGGTCAAAGGTAAGGAGAATTTGATTTGTAGGTTGAAGAAGATCTTGTATGGATTGAATCAAGCTCTGAGGCAATGGTATTTAAAATTTGATAAGTTTATGACATAAGAAGGTTATAGTAGATGCCATTCTAACCATACTATTTATTTCAAGAGGATAGATAATGGAAGATATATTATCTCGTTATTGAATGTGGATGACATGCTTGTTGTAGGGTATAACATGCAGGATATAAGTTTTCTCAAAGGGAAACTAGATAAATCATTTGTGATGAAGGATTTGGGTGTTGCAAAGAAAATCCTTGGTATGATAATAACAAAAGACAGGAAAAATCACAAATTGGCATTGTCTTAGGGTGAGTGCATAGAAAAGGTGTTGGAGAGGTTTAGAATGCAGAATGAAAAACCAATTAGTACACCTTTTTCCAACCTTTTCAAATTAAGTAAGGAGATGTGTCGCAAGACACAGGAATAGATATAATACATGTCCAAGCTTCCCTATTCATAAGCAATTGAAAGCTTGATGTATACCATGGTGTACACAAGACCATATATTTCACATGCAGTGGTAGTTGTGAGCAGGTATATGAATAATCCAGGTAAAGAGAATTGGAAGGTAGTATAGTGGATTCTCGGGTATCTTAGAGGTACCACTTCTCATGCATTATGTTTTGGACATTCATGCACTATTCAACATGGATATGCTGATGCATATATGGAAGGTGATAAAGACAGTAAGAGGAGCACCATAGGGTATTTTTTTACTATGGTTGGAACAACAATAAGTTGGATTTTGAAACTACAAAAGGTTATTGCACTTTCAACAATGAAAGTAGAGTATGTTGCTACTACAGAGGCTAGTAAAGAGATGATTTGGTTGCATAGGTTTATAAAGGAATTGGGTAAGAAGAAGGAGAACAGTAAGTTGTATAGTGATATCCATAGTGACATTCATATTGAAAATAACTCATCCTTCCATACGAAGTCTAAACATATACAACTCAAGTACCATTTCATAAGATCTATTATGGAAGATGAACTGTTAAAGTTGGAAAATATACATACTAGCTAGAATCCTGCAGACATGTTGACAAAGGTGGTAACCAGAAAGAAACTGAGTTCCTATTTGGTTTGTGTTAGCATTCATGCATGAAGGTGAAGATGAGAAATTTTCCAGGTCCAAGGTTTAGAGCATAGTCCAGCAAGTGCAGTAGAAGTGGAGTTGTTGTGATCAGTCTCCAAGTGGGATATTGTTGGTTGTAGATCCTTCCTCTTGATTCAAATATGTTATTTCAGTCGTGTTTGGATCCA
Organism: Pseudotsuga menziesii; assembly: GCA_001517045.1. Taxonomy (NCBI): domain Eukaryota; kingdom Viridiplantae; phylum Streptophyta; class Pinopsida; order Pinales; family Pinaceae; genus Pseudotsuga; species Pseudotsuga menziesii. The sequence goes on from LPNX010882174.1 coordinate 379,988, forward strand.
AACACTCGACAGGGGGTGTGGGAGGGACTCCCCCCCCAACTATAGTCATTAGGGTATCCATAAGGGGATTTGGGGGTAGTGCCCCTGTAGTGAAAATTTAGAAAAAAATTGCCTTGGAAAATGTTGAAATTTCAAAGTCATGACTTGGTTAATAATGAGTGATTTATAAGACCATGGTTTTGGCCATCCCATGGTATTTTCCCATGGTATTCCCTTCATAAAAGGAAAACATTGTAATACGGTTGTGTATTATATTGTAGAATTGTACTACAATATATCTGGTTGTGTGAGAGATATTGTGAGAGAATGAAGAGGAAGTCACAGTGGGTGTGTTGCAGGTTGTATCCCTTCATTTTGTTAGATGACATAATAGTAAAAGGACTATCAATTTCTATCTGGATGTATGCCATCTTGGGCGAACCACGTTATATTGGTGTCTCTCTTGAAATGTTTTATATGTTTTAATATTTTCATATTGTTTATTGTTATTGTTGTACATTATTGTTTTCTAACACCAACTAGCCATTTGCCTCAAAATTCTAACCTTGCTTCTAGTAGAGTTTCACTTCTAGGAATATTTCAGCAACATATGGGTGTTTTTCTGCTCCTCCTTCAACCATGAGGGTGGGCTTGTATTTACAGGTCAAAATGGATAAAGGGAGTTGAGGATTATTAGAAGAAGGTTAAAGGATCATCCCAATAGGTTAGGGGTTCGACTGCCACTTATGCTAATTTGTTGGGATAAGCCTCAATGAAAGTTCTCTTCTAGAGGGATCTCGATTCTTCTCTTTTTTCTTGTTAACGAGCACCAACACACTTTGTGAAAGGAAACATGGCATTAGGAAAAGGTGACGCCTATTGTACAAATAAAGAATGTGTCACCGATGCACATTGTCAGTGTTGAAAGTGTGTCGGCATAGTATGATTCCTTTTGGAAAGAGGCAAAGTGTGTCAGTGTTTTCAAAATTAGAAAATTATAAGGAATAACCTCTTTCCAAAACCATTTGACACTAATACTTCAGGGATTAAGGAAAAATCAAGAATACATCATTCGTAATTAGTATATGATGATATTTTGGTGTAAAACATTCCCCCCAAAGCATGAATCTAGAGGGATAGGCTAGGTGAAATAATTTGATAGATGAAGGTTGAAAATCGAGGAAAAATACCATTGGTTGAAGTGTTGAATAAGAACTATACAGTATCATATACTTTGAGATGTGTATCCAAAATGAATCATAACATGGCTTCCAACAAGTACAATGTAGATCCATGCATAGATATTCAAGTCATGGCTACCAACATACAACATAGATCCATGATGAGAAAGAGTCAAATTTGGACACAGATATCAAGCATACATTGTAGATCTATAACACCATGACTTAAACTTGAGCATATCCACCAAACATACATTGTGGATCTATGCAATGACTCTAATTATCCATCGCATCCTAGGGAAACAGATAATACAAATGAGTGCACTTAGGATCTTCATTCCAAACTCCAAAAGGTACGATCTATCCATGTGAATAGTTTTTTTGATGTCGAACATGGTATAAACCACTTGATTATCCTCCATTGTGGTATATCATTAATGAGTGTGAGGGATGTCACCATTGATGTTGATGATTCCCAAGGTATCCTAGTACATTCATTGAATGTGAATTAATGAGTTGAAGTCAAAAATTTGAAGGAATCTTCCAAAAAGAGAACAATGATGTAAGCTTGTTGTTGAAAGAGAGGTAACCTGCCATTGAGGCATGAAAGCCCAAGGTACTTATTATATTTCTAGGTTTAAGACTTGGATGATACGTTGAGGTCAAAAAGGATAGACCCGTTAAAGGAGGTCCATGATGTTTCCCTCGTCATCAACATGAAATAGGATCAAAGATTTTCTCGAAAAGATTTGATGGTGGAGTGACTTTGGGACTATCTTAGTGATGACCAAAATAAAGGAAGGAAGGATAACTACAAAGGATGATTAATATGGTAGACCTATATTGAAAATTTAAAACAAAATAGGTGACCTAGAAGAATTTGCTTAAGGACACTAAGACCAAGACATAATACAATGGGACACCAGTGCATTATTTGAAAAAATCAAAGAAGTGACATGACTCATAAAAGTGTATCGCCTTGAAGAGAAGCTGATGTAATGCAGGTGAGTGTTATATTCATGTTTAAGGATAATGACTTATTGCCATAAATATCTGGAAGAGGGTAAAAAACACTCGATATAGCTCATATTTTTTAGATGAGTCCAATCTCACATATTTTAAGAACCTAGGAGAGGAGGGGTTCAACCCCCAAAATGGTCCTTCATTGTTTGATTTTAACGAGTCCAAAGAAGGTAAAATTGATGTCACTTCGGAGTCTAAAAAGACTAAGAAGACTCTGAAATGAATTTTTCATAAATTTAGTCCCCAAGGTCCGAAAAAATATAAATAATACCTAGGAGAACTCTTATATTTAGATGTTGACTAGATTATTCCTTTTTCGTAAATAGTTCAACCTGTCCGAAAAAGGGGTAAACTACCACCATAAAGAGAACCTTTCTATTACTTTTACAAGTGTGAAAGAAACAAGTTTGCTTCACAATATTTTCTTATTTTGGGAGTTTGAAAAGAGATTAAAGGAAACTCCAAGGGGCTTCCTTTTTCGTAAAACTTTTACAAGTCCAAAAAAGTGATAAAAGTATACTCGACACCGTTTTACTTGATTTTTAAACGAGCATGACTATGGTATAAAATGCACTCTGAAGCTTCTTCATATTTAAAAAGGAGTATGAAAAATTCAAAAAATGATCTCTGCCATAACCAATTATGCTTCAATTTAACCTAAAACCTACAAAGTAATGTTAGAGCTTCAAAATATTAAAATAAAATATTATATAACCAGATTAGTAAACACAATTTTAAAATATTAAAATATTTCATCCAATAGTATAAAAAGGGGTGAAAAGGAAAAAGTTTTAACCATTGTGTTTTTTACCATTTGGAGTGAGTGAAAGAATCATTTTCTGGTGTGTATTTGCAGTGGATATTTCTGTAGCATTGAGCCATTGTTTCACATTTTGTCATATCTAGGTAAATTTTATCTCTCTATTATTTATTTTCACGGTTAATTTCTTGAGTTTTTGTTGGTTTTATATGATTTTAAGGGTCTATTTTTTAATGTTGAAAACATTCCCTCGTCGACGCTTTTCTCCCTTTTGGGAAGAGAGTCAAATGTGACTCTCATTGCAAAATGGGAAAGAGTGCAATCAATGCTCTGTTGATACTAACGGAGTGTGTCAGTGGCTGAGCGACCCAAAAAAATAAAATGCAAGCAAATTTTTGGAAATATTTTATTTGAATCTTTCCTAAAGCTTGTCTAAAATCATTTCATGGAGGTTTCATCAATCAAAATGGTGATATGTAAAGATAGATAGCATTAATTAGATGATTCGCAAGAAAATAAAGACCCTAACACTATAATGGATCTAAGGGAGTGTGGGATTTTAAAATTATTTCAAATTCCAAGAATGAGGTCTCGAGTTCACATGTTATAACACTTGATCCGGATGTGGGATCTTGAACAACAACATTTCCAAGTTGGGGCACATCACACATCCTTAATTTGGATGTGGAATATATTTACTTCCTTACAGGACTTTAAAAGAGACGGGATCCTAGCTCACTTTCAGGACCAAGAGGGGGCGATATGACCATATATGATTTGATTGATTAGTATTGCACTCCCAGTACTTAGTCACAAGGTGGAAAAATATCCATTAAACATGTGATTGATTTTCCTTTACATATTGTTTTGTTTACTATCGAGAGGGTAGCATGTAGCATAGATGCTCACTATACCATGAGAGAACATATGCTTTATGCACGAGAGTGCATGGATCCAACAATGTTTAACTCGTGTGAGGATCTTTTGGTAAGTTTGAAAGAACAACTGAAAAAATGGTGGAGGGGAGACTTGAAACAGTTTGGTTAAGGCTCTATTATAGTATCCTTCTTCTTAGAGTGTGTCCCTTTACTTTGTCCACAAATATCTATTACTGATCTTGGTCCACGGGATCCGCACATGTTGTGGTGGGTTGAACGGATGGCTCGACACGGTGGGGGTGGACCAATAACCACTTATGCGTCATATTTTTTCAGATGGCTATGTGTCCAACTACTCATGATTGATTATTATTCCTATGTGGGTACTGAATTCAGAGTTGATCTGGGTCTAGAACTTCCTGAGGGGGATCAATGGGGTGATCTAGTTAAGAATAAATATTTTTTATGGTTTTGCAATATTTCATTTTTTTTTGTTATACTAAGATTCTATACTTTACTTTGTAGACATTGGAAATACGATACCAACTGGGTCTTCTCATATCTAGAGGAAAGGATTCAATAGAGTAGTAGCGATTCAAAACTTTGAGGTAGAGGAGGAAATCCAAGAGATCGAGGAGAACCTCTAGCGATTGAATTTAGACATTCCAAACATATCCATAGACGACTTACCCTGGCCTTATCAATGCCATACAATTGGAATCTCTAGTTGTTTTGGCTGACTACTTCGTCAAGTGGCTCGAGCAATTATGTGTTGTCATGAGCACTAGTAGTAGTGTCTTCTTATAGTATATAATATTGTATTGAAATCCATGAGCTTCAAATTTTGTTGGCTTAGTATATAAAAGCTATGAGCTTCAGTTTTTTGCCTCAGTACACTTTTTTTTAAACATTTTCTATGCTTAGTATAAAAGAAACTTTTTACAAGTTTATAATGTATTTGTACATGGATCTCGTTTTAAAACTATTTTATTTACATGCATTATATACATGCGTTATTTTAATGAATTTCTAGGAATGAGAAATGTACTAACTTAAAACATAATTGGATAATAGATCATTAGTTTCATTCATTTTCCTTGGAATATTTTGGTATCGAATAAATTTGAATGACCTTTCAAGAAATTGAACTATTTGAAAGAGATGAAGAAGTACCAGATTCTGAATATCGTAAACTTGATTTAACTAGGAAACTACCAGTTTTGGATCAAAATACACAACAATTTGGCTCACAGTATTAGTTAAAGCATTAGTTAATAATCCAACCATCTCATGATAGTCAACGAGATCATTAGTTGTGGGACCTAGATAGGTTCCACATGAGCTTATTAATTCACTGACAGGGGAATAAAGTACCCAAGTTGTTGATGTGATATTTAAGGTATGTATACTAGCACCATTTGTGAATCCTGAATAGAAGGTCATCTGTGCATCCAACTATGACATTATATAAGAAACCTTAACTAGGATGAGATATTAAGCACATAAGAACAAAAATTTCAAACCACACCAAGACACACTCTATAAAAAAAATGTACAAGTTACAAATGCAAAATTTCTTAGGTATAGTATATTTTGAGGTACATACCATTTTGGGGCTCACCTAAATTTATCCAATCATATTCTACCAATTCATAGGATCCTTTTTCCGAAACTCGACTAACTATGTAAGGGACATGGCACATAAACTCCACGGGGACTTCACTTAGTGAACCTCTCACATAGCACGTGCGATCGTGGGATATTAAAGAATACCCTTAATTTCCAGAGATATTGACACAAACTCTTTTTGTTGAAACCCCCTCCCAATAGTTAAAACCTCCTCCCCACCCCTTTTTATACCTCAATCCTTATAAACCACCCTACCGACCCCCACCTTAAACCCCTCATCCCCCCAATACTTGCAATATATTGGCTCAATTTTTGATAATTTTAAAACCCACAATATGAACTAATGTGATAGGATATTGGTCAATAAGTGAAGCCCTCATGATAGACTCAAGCTTTCCACCTCCTAATTTATCATTTTTTTGTTGTAAGTTAAAACCAAATCACTTTCATTAAAGACTCGAGGTTGAATTGATCTAGCATATCATTCCTTGATTCGTCTCTTATGTATCTCATTAATGAGGGATACATCTTGACGAGTTTTATCAAGATTAGTGAGGTATAAAAAACCTTCTTCCTCTACAGCAGTGTTAGGTAGAATCTTGACGACGAGTTTTAGTGATGGTATTTCACACTCGATAGGTAAGGTTTCTTCCATTCCATACACCAATTTAAAAGGTGTAAACCTGGTTGTTTTTATTACTATGGTTCGATAAGCCCATAATGTCATTTTTTTTTATATTTACATCTAGATTTAGATTCTCCTACCATTCATTGAATCGTGGTTTTAAAAAGTTTATTAATTGCCTCAATCTATCCATTGGCATGAGGGTAGTAGGGTGTTGAGTTATCATGACAAAACCCAATTTACCACTTAATTATAACATCCTCTGGTTTCTAAAATGAGAACCGTGATTGCTGATGATGTCTTGAGGAACCCCAAATCTAGAGATAATGTGTTTGAACAAAAATAGGGCAGAATTTTTTCCATCCTCAACATATGTAGGCATATCCTCATCCCATTTAATAAAAAAATCAATCGTGACAATGACATAACCATGCCCTCGGGCTGAGGTAGGCTTATAATGCATGAAATCAATACCCCATTTAGAAAAGAGCTGACAACAATGGTGGGGTGTAGCAGAGGAGGGTGGGTAATTTTTTTGGAGTGAAAAATTTGACAAGGTGGGAATTTATTGACAGCCTCAACACAATATTTAAAATAGAGGGTCAAAAGTAGCCTACGTGTAAAATTTTCTAGGTTGTATCCAACCCAAAAAAATGACCGCCACATGCTCCAGAGTGATAGTCATTCAAAACATGTTCATCCTCTTCATGAGTTATACAACGTTGAAATATACAATCAATGCCACGACAATACAAAGTATCATTAATGATAAGGTATTATTTGGCGTGGTGCTGAATACAACAATGATTATCACGAGATAATTAAGGCTGAAAACATTGTGTTTGGAGATACAAAATTATATCTCCATACCAGGGGTCATACGTACTAATGAGAAACAAAGACTCATCCAGAAAAGAGTCAATGGGATTGGATTCTTCCATAGTATGGAGAAGGATACACATCAGCTCAACAAAAACTAAAGACTTCTTTGAACTGGATATGGAAAATTCTAGATCAAATTTCTGCAAGATAACAATCCAGTGGGGATACTTTCCCCCCAACACTTGATGACTGAGGATGTAGTACATGGGATTGAATTCTACAATAAAAATTGTTGTGTGAAGCTAGATGTAGTGACAAAATATTTGGGCTGTGATAATTGTAGCCAAAGATAACTCCTCTACATGTGAATAGCATGTCTTGGAGTCAAGAAGACTCTTAATTAAGAAATAAATAAAATTCTCTTGGTTGTCATTGTTTTCTTGTACTAAACCATTTTGATTGGTACAATTGGATGTAGAAATGTAAAGGAAATAATTCTTTGTATAATCGAGAGACTGCAACACTGGAGCATGTGTCATAGCATGTTTGATATTGTCAACATCGTATTGCACAAGGTCATCTCAAACAAAAGGAATTCAATTTTTGAGTAAATGCATGAAACCATGAGTTAAGTTTTCCATAGTTACATACAAAAACTATGCAAGAAGTTTTCCTTCCCTTGCAATATTTGAAGTTCCATTATTGTTTTCATTGGTGGTAAGGCCAAAATAGCCTCTATTTTCAATTAATTAATTCGGATGCCATCCTTAGATACAACGAATTCCAGTAGTCATTTATTATCAATACAAAAAACACATTTGCGTGGATTTAAGTGAATGTTATACTGGCTACATCCAAGAAAAATATCTCTCAGATGTGCAATATGGATTTCTTGGTGTTGCGAATTAGAAATTAAATTGTTGAGGTAAGGTTTCACTATATTTTTTATATCATGGAAAGCATAGGACATGGATCGTCGGAACGCAACTCCAACATTCTTGAGGCTAAATGGTAAAATTCGGTAAGAAAAGGTTCCTCATGGGAATAAAAAATCTGTTTTATGTTGATCGAAAGGGAGTATCTCGATCTGATTATAGCCAGAAAATACATCCATGAATGAAAAGATGACACTCCCAATACAATTGTCGATTATTTTATCGATATATGGAGTGGGATAGTTGTCTTTTGGACAAGCTCGATTGAGATCTTGAAAATAGATACAAACCCATATTGTTCCATGTTTTTTGATGACATGAACATTATTAGAAAAACATTATGTCAATGGCATAGGATAGATGAACCCATCTTTCAGAAGCTTTTCAACCTCTACCTTAATGGCTGTAGATTTCCATGGATGTACTTGACGTAATTTTTTATGGACTAGCTTAGTGTCAGGATATGTTTTGATCTCATGAACAACAATGTAAGGATCAATCCCCAAAATTTATTTGTAACTCCATGCGAAAACATCATGAAAATATTTAATTATGGTTTTATAGGATGCTATTTCACAGGGAGAATAGTTTTGGCCCAAATGTACGTGCTCAATAATACCAGGTTTCACCAATATTCCAACTGCAATACTTTTTGTAATTTACTCAAGTTTTCTTCACATGCAACATCTTGTGTGAGAACAGGTGATTGAGTATTAATGACAATATTAGATGAAATAAAAGCATCAAACTCGGCTTCTACCAATTGAGAATTTGCAAAGAAAGAAGATCGATAGTGTGTATCTTTCCATGGTAAATTATCTAAGGACATGATTTCCATTATAGATTCATTAGATGGAAATGTCTGTAAAATATAGTCCAAATACAGTGAATGAGAATCTAACCAATATGGTAGATGGTAAGAGTCAGATGCTACTAAAATATTATTATCAGGGTTGCAGTCATCAAATACAGATTGGATTGCTTGATACATAGCTTTAGATGTACTAAGAGATGTTGAATCATAAATTGATTTACCCTTTAATGGATTGCTAATATTTACAGAGATCATATTGACAGTAGAAACTTGTGATTGAGGAGTAGGAATGTAAATCAAAAGACTCCCATCATAGGGTTCTTTAAGAAGTTCTACTCTTATGTTTTGATATTCATGGATGGAAGATCCCAGAAAAGAAACATTATTCGCAGAGTTGGAATTAATGTTGGGGGAACATAAATTAAGCTGATTGATTCTAACAATATTTCCTTGGTGAGGAAACTGGACTACATGAAAAATGGAAGACACAACAACAATCATAGCATAAAACTAGTTTCTTCACAATAAAATATTATAATCTAATGGTGCATCGACAACTTCAATCTGAATGGATACATATTTTCCCACTAACTCTATAGAGAAGGATGACAACAATCCAGAAGGTTGGGATCCATGACCATCGAAAGATTTCAAATTAGTAGGGGAACGATTGAGTTCAGGAGAACCAATGGCTCTCTAGCAGGATAGATGATAGAAGTGGAGGCGCATACATCCAAAGTGGTACGATGGATCTTTTTCACACGTACTTTCATATTAATTTGAAAATCTAGCTGGTGAGAAATCCTTGACTTGAAATCTTCTAGATTAAAATTAATGACATTAGAATTTTCTTGATCCATGGATCCAAGTACTAACAACATATTTTTATGTTGTGTCAAAAAAAATTTGAGTACTTAACACTGTAATGTTGAGTAGTATGTGTGGTAGGATTAAAACTTAACTTTTGAAAAGTAATATTTAGTGGACGCTAGAATGTGTCAGAAGTTGTTTTATCTATCTGAATGCCATTAGTCATAGGTGGAGTAAAAGAGGAATATATGTCTGTAGTAACCCCTTCACTCTTTTTTTCTGGAGGTAAGTCATAACTCTGCAATCCAGTTGTTATGTGAATCGTTTCACTAGACATCATGTTAACTTTCCTCAATAGAAGAAGAGGGTCCATGCAAGGATTCATGATAAATTAATTGGTGTTGTGTAGGGAAAGGATCAGTTAACACTGTCGGGATGGATGTGTTTTTTAGAAATTTATTAATTTCCTAATGATGAGGGAACTCCTTTGTAATGTGATCACCTCCACATATAAGGCCAGGGAACTTATCCTTTCTCTTAGGTTTTGATTCAACATTAGTGGTCTGTGATTTGGTGTCTTCCTACTGATTAGTGGGATTTTTAGATTTTCCTTTACCCGTTTTCTTAGTCCCCGATGATTCTGGGGATAACACTGCATTAACTCCATTGGAAACAATAGGAGTGGAAGTTGGTGTTCGAAACAGTCTGGTTATATTATGAATTCGAATGAATTTTATTTTTCATTGATTTAACCATAGACTGTGTTTATGTATACCCTACAATTCCATCGACAGGTGGTTCTATAGAGGGTCTTGAAGGGTCTGTGTTAGGATGAGGGCCATTTGGAATTAAGTCATACAGAGTTCTAGACTAGGAATAAACCAAGTCTAAATATTGTGCACGATTAATAGCTTGGTCTTTCGTCACTGCAGCCCCCATAGAGACATCTCTAGAAATGGATGGAAGAAGAGATTTGGTGAACCAATAAGATAATAATTAATCGGTAATGGTAGATTTAATTCATCTACATTGTCGTCTCCACTCATGAATATGATTAGAAATATGAGTGGAAGTAGACTGATAAAGTCAACTTGAAAGGTATTTACTCGTTTCATATCTAATCAGTAATTGGAAATCCGTAAGAAATTCCATTGATAGGGTATTAAAATAACCAAAAAGAATGTTGTGTAAGTTCAATGTACCATTAAACATATTCCCTAGTAAGAGTTTGTTGGAAAAGCATCAAACGTAGAATCATCCAACAATGATTTCGATGAACACCAAAGATTAAAAGTCATAACATGATTTTTATGGTCTTATCCTTGTTTACCATCAAATTTAGGTATATATGAGGGTAAATTAGTCGGTATAGGTGGCCAAAAAGGATAATGCATAATGGGATCATTAATGAGTTTTGATAAGTTAGACAAATCTAAAGTTGCTAAAAAGGGAAGTTTCCTATTGGGTTGTGGGTAGTTACACCATTTATAAGGTATGGGAGTACTAGTAGGTCCATAATCTTGTTGTGGTTGCATGGTGTAGCCATATTGACTACCCACATGTAGTTTCTAGTAAACTGGAGGATTCTGAGCTAAAATATTGGTAGATGCAACTAATTATTGAGTATCATAACCTACAACAGGATATGACCATTAATTGGTCATACCTCTTGAATAAGGTACACTAGTATACAAATTTGCAGTAGGGGTAATATAATAATTGGGCATATTACCCCCCAAACGAATATTGGGTACCCATGGTAGGTTTTTGTGGCTTCCCCCAAACAAGTGGTTGTTTCTTCCCCAAAGTGAATGGTGGTTGTTGAACACCAAAATATTGTTGAAAAACAACATTGGTTTGATTACAAATTCTACTTGTCCCTGTAGCTAAAGGATTTGCACCTAATATATTATAAAAAGTAGGTGTATATTGGCCTCCTATCACAAGTAAACTTAAATCTATAAAATGATGTCCAATAACATTTGGAGGACTAATAGAAGACAAATGAACTTCCCACTGAAGAATTAGAAATTGGTGTTTAAGCAGGTTGAGAAACTACTATATTGATGACTTGTGGAATAGAATAAGTACAAAGTCATGTAATTTTAGGTGATGGAGGAATGTTAACATTTATGATTTGAATATAATGGATCACAATAGACCTACCAAGAATATCACTTGGTAAAATATATGGGAAAGGTGTTCTATTATATATAGCCAATTGAGGTGTTAACTCCATGCAAGGGACTTGGGTAGTACTCATAGAACCAGACTCAGAAATATATTGGCCTAGGGTTGTAACCTAGAATGGTGGAAAAGGACCAAACATGGTTGCTGTTAGGTATCCTTGTAAAGGTTGGTCAAATACTAAGCTTGAAGAAGGGGGTGGCCCTATATAAAATGCATTAAGAACATAAAGTTGTTATACTACTGAAGGTGCTAATAAATCAGTTATCGGGATGTTTCTAGGAGGAGCTTACTCCCCCTCACCTTCACTAATGGGTATTCCTTCTTTTTCTTATTGGGTTCCAACATCGGAAGATTTATCCATTTCTTGCTCCATATGTTTTTGGGTTATAGGGTCTTGATGTTGTGGATATTCAAGTGATAATAATCATATTTGATGGTATTTTCTTAAATTTTGTTCCTCTAGTATGTTAGTACAAACTCTCTATCTTAAAAAATGTCTTAACTATACACACACAAAAAAGTACTACTAAATCTAATAGCAACAAGAAAACTTGTGGTAGGTGTGGAGATACAGTATGGATCCTCACTGGAGTGTCAATACATCATAACTTATGATATATCACAGGTTCAAATAGTAATACAAACCAAGGAGGATTGGGACCGTACCCTTGGATGTATACCCAACTACCTAGACAGTACGTGTGAACTAGATCCCTGAGTTATGTTCTCAATGTATTTTTCTAACAAGACCTTCGATGGGTTACTCAGTTGGTATGAATATCCTAACGGTGTCTCCCAATATACACAAGATGTGGGGGAGCTCAAATCTATATTAGTGATGCCTAATGCAAAACCATTCGAAAGGGTCGTTTCCATATACCATCAAGTACGTGAAATAACATTTCTATATACCCTTGAGTACGTGAAAATTCATTTGATATACCAAAGAGTACATGGAAAAACCACATAGCCTCCAAGGTGTAGTGTAGACAAATAATGACAGATCCTACGTTTTATGACGTCGAAACACATCTCTAACCTAACACACAATCTTGCTAAAATTTTTATCCTAACTAGCGCTTGGTTTTTTTTGGCAGTTAAGTGAGCAGAATGAGGTGAAGACTTGACTCAGAAACCATGCAATGTTGAAGTGAAAAGTATTTTTTTTCTCTTTCAAAACATTCCCTATTTAAGAGGAGAGTAAGAAATTATTTTCCCAAAATACAAAATCAAACATTTATCCTGAAACTAAATCAAACTAAATCCTTCATTGTTTGAGACCAAAATACACACAAACAAGATAATTACACTTCTCTGAAAAATAGATATCTAATGAAATAAAGATAAAACTAACTAATGTTTCCAAATTGACAAATTTCAACTATATAAAAATATCAAAAAAATATTTTTCTTTAAATATAAAAGTCAAATGCAAAGTGACACTAAATGAATTAAATCCAATTTGTTTAAAAGTTTTAAATAATTATTGAAAATAAATGAATGAAAACAAGAGAATTTTCTATAAGTTTATACAGATTCAACTTAATTTTTTTTTATAGATATTAATAACAAAATGAGATCCGTTGAATCAAACCATTAACCTAGGACAAATCATTCATGCCCAAAAACAAAAAATTCATGAAACTTTGCAAAAGTCTAATGTTTTAAAATGAAGTAAATGATAAGGAAATATCCAATCTTATTTAACATATAGACTGCAAACAATAGTGCATCTACCCAAACATAATATTCAAAATCAAACTAAAAATCTGAGATAAGGGTAAATGAACACTTACAGCGACACAGGTTGTTAATCTACACCAATGTGTCCTCTCCTTGGTGACACTTTCTATACACTATGGAACAGTGACGGTGATGCCTTATGTAGGATGATAGAGATCATCAGTGAATCTCTGTAACTAAAAACAAAATGCATTAGAGAAATAGATACGCTGACACAATACAACCCAGGTGCGTCCAACGCAAAATAAAAATTGAAAGAACAAAATTTACCAGTTAATCAAATCACAGTGAATGAGATGAAAATTCCTTGGATCACCGAGTGACATTGGAAAAGTGAAATTATAAACAAAAAATACCAAATACCATGGTTTCTCCCCAACATGTCCCCAGAGGAGTTGTCCATTTTGTTTCTAGACACTTCATCAATGTGCACAAAGACAAAGATCTTGAGTACAAATAGTTTGGATCTAGAAAAAATCTTGACAAAAATGTAAATTTTTTCCTAGATCAATCAAATTACTTGATTATTAATAGAATCTATATACCTCTTTTAGAAGAGGATTCTTGTCATCCCCAAGCTTTCATTTCCCTGCTTGTTGGGAAGGAAATAACTTGCAAAAGATTCAAGGAGAACAAGAAACAAATAGAAACTACAAGATAATTTGATAGCTCTATACAAATAACCAAGGAGAAATTCTATAAATGATATTTAAACATCATCTATGGAAAAATAAACTCATTACTATACTAACAATAAAGAGGGAGAAAGTACAACCCTGGAGCCTTGGTATTTCATTTCTTCCAACTATCCCTTTGCCTCAAAATTCTAACCTTACTTCTAGTAGAACTCTAGTTCTAGGAATATTTCAGCGGCATATGGGTACTTTTATGTTCCTCTCTCAACCTTGAGGGCTAGCTTGTATTTCTAGGTCAAATGGAAAGACACTATTGGAAATGGGAATTCACCAATTGTTATAGAGGAATGGAAAATAAAGTAGATTATTAGGAAAGAGTTATTGATACATTAGGAGAAACCTACAATGATCATATAGTAATGGATGGAAGTGATTAATATTTTGAGTATTTCTATCCCAAGACACAACAAATTGTCAATCTTGATTGTAATGCACTTAGTGTAATCTCAATTATTATGGACAAGGATTTTGATAATGTGACAGCTGAACCAGTATATGTTGGACCCAAGTGCAACAAGCCAAATCCAATATTCAATCCTATGATTGATGTTGAGAAAGGAAATATGTTGCTAGTTAGATAAGGAAATGAGGATGAATGAGAGATGATTTGGATGGAAAAATCAACCTTAGATGTCTTCAAAGATGATGAAAGTGATCCTCTTCATGTAAAGGTTGATTGGTGGAAACCTACTTTAGGGAAATACAAGGGAGCCTTTTTAGAACAATAATGGGTACCAAATCCAAATGACACAAAAATTGGATCTATTCCAATTAATAGCATAGTTTGGGCATGAATGCCAAAGAAATAACAATGAAAGAATACCAAGATAAATATATTTGGTGTAGAAGTTGTACCTGATCTACTTGAGAGAATATAGCGAGATTAGGTAGAGATGATTCATGAATGTAATTTTGTTCTTTGAAGGACCTAATAATATACATGAAGAAACATGTTTCAATGTTTGTAGTATATTGAATATTCTCTTCTTGTTAATTTTTGAGGAATTTTATATTATTTAGTACCTATATACAAATTTTGGGTTTAACTTCAATGTTAATTCATTTCACAATTCTTTATGCAAAATACATAACACCATTCAATATTTACATTTTCAATGTTTTGTTTAGATCAACATAGCTTTTCACTATAATGTTCATAACCAAATTTAATAATGCATTTAAAAACAACATCATTTAGACTTGGTTTATGATTGAATGCAAGGAACTTTTTTTTTGTAAGAAACAGTAAATTTATATTAACAGAGGCAAAAAAACATAGTACATAGTATCATAGTCCTATTATGAGCACCTAAGACTATTTGGCCACCCGCCTAGTCTGTCAAAAAAATTAAATTTCATATTGGGGTTTTTCAAAAAAGAGAAGTGTCTTCTCTTCCCAGAGCTAGCACATCAACTGACATATTGCATACAATAAAAAAGAGACTATGGACTGAGATGAAAATGAGACATTTGTAGTGACATATATATCCAAAAAAACTGAGAGTCACAGAGGGAACCAGGGATGGGAGTGGAGATTTTAGGATGTAGCATCTTCGTCCGTTGCTTCTAGCATATCCTCCAGGATGGGAAATGGTCCATACTCATCTTCGCGAGTTGACTTAACGAAGGATTGCAGCTCTGAAAGTAGTTGTGCAACAACGCAACTGTTTGAGGCCTTGCGAACACGTTTTACCAGCGTCGATATCCTGGTGTTTTCTAGGCGTTCATGTACCAGTGCGGTGGAGTTTTTTGTGGCTACTAATATCTCCCCTCCTGTGTCATAATGTTCCATGTTTCTGCCACCCATAATGTCATCCTCATTGTGAAAAAGAGTATAATGGCACCAATTAAAATTTATTTCCATGGTGCTCATATGCACTTTGGTCTGGTTGAGACAAGTCCACATGCTCTGCTCCATGTCCCTAGCTCCATTCCACTTGTTTATTAAGTCCTCCATTCACATGCCCATCGGGTTTTTTTTCATCCATAAGTGGTTGATTTTTCCTCCATTTCTCCCAGAGGCCAAATGCTCAAAGAAAACCCGAGACTCCCATTCATCAATCATGCATCTAACTGGCATGGAAACTTATGACGCGTATCTATTTGTAGCTCCAAAGTTAACCTCTTGTCTTCCATTGCCCCGAGTATCGCTACCTCTCCTCAGAGTGTCACATTGGCGTGACATTTTCACACACAGTTCACTTGGAAGGTTTGCAAAGGATAAGAACATTAGCAGCACAAGGCAGAGGATTGGGATAGAATTTTGGAGGTTAATAGGCTCCATAATGTGAAAGGTTGGATTCATAAAACTACAAACCAGCACATGCATGTAATAACTCATATGTGCTACGATCAAAGTTCAAATAGATGTCCCAACTTTCTGCGGAATTAGCTGGAAGCTCACCACCCTAGGAATTGAATGCCTTCATTCCTCCATATGCTATGTTTCCCACGCTAGTGCCATGCGTCCCTTGCAACAGGTGGCCCATGTGATCTACGTGTGTGTCACCCGCATCTAGGGTAAAGGTATGCAGGATGGGCCTTGGTTATATCTCCTCGTGGTGAGCCATGCCCTTGCTCAGGTTCGAGCACAAGACCTGTCCATCATTACAAGTACGACCTTACCACTCCGCTACCTCTGCCGACCTTAATTGAATGCAAGGCACTTGCAATAAGGTTTGAAGTCAGTTTTTCTTAATATTCCTTATTATATTTGATATAAATTGAATCGTACTATATTGCATTCTAATTCATAATAATTTGATTTTGATAATTAAATGGCACAAATAGACTTCTAATATTATTTTTCTTTTGTAGACTTTAAAGTGATGTCAAAATTGTACTAGTATAATAACTTATACCCAACACAGACAAAGAAGTAACATGTGTGTCATTATTAAAATGATTAATACTAGTCACAAACACAATAGTAATATGTCGTTAAATAAATTTATATGTAAGAAATTTCTTACACAATTTATTATTCATGAGTGATGAAATTTATTTTAATATAGAAATATATATATGAACAATTTTATAAATATTGTAAGGAATCCAAGTTTTAGAGGAATATTAATATGCTCTTTTCAATTTAACATGTTCAAACACTACACAAGTAAATAGTAAACACTTGCAATAACTACTTTAGTCAATTTTCCCTCTAAGTTTCCTCTTCTATTTGAAAAATCCACATTGTACTACATTGTTGATAGTATAAATCATAATTGATTTTGATGGTTAAAATAGTTAATTTTGATTGTTAAAATATTTAATAAATAATGGAGAAATTACTAAGATCAATATAATTAAATAGCTTATTTTTTCCTCGGAAAAAAATCACATTTATATTCATAATTGAACAAAAAATACATTCTTCATAATTTCATGGCTGATCCGTCTCCTCCAAAACTATATACAAAATAAACCAAAACAATAACAACAAAAGTTGATTTTGCATCTAGTCTAAAATCCAAAAATCACATAGACTTAAACCTCCAAGGCAATATAATAGTAAGAACTGTCTAAACAAAATTATTTACCACATCTTCTGATAACCTCATACTAACTCACCATCAACATCCTGAATAATATATAGGGTTCATGGTTCCTTTGATAAACCAATCTTTGATAATTGATCTGCAATTTGAAATTTCTCGCACTTTAATCTTTATTCATGAAGTAAACATTCATCAATCGAAATTTTAATACAATAATAATGAAAATAAACTATGTTGTTATTCTAATTCATAATTTATTTTGATCATCATAAGGGTAAAACCTAGACTTTAAATTCATAAAATATTTTCTCTTATCGACTATAAAGTGGTGCCAACTTCCTAAAATAAAACATCATACTAAACAAAAACAAAATTAGTTACTATGATAATAACTAAAATTGTTGTAGTAGCAAATACAATGCCAATATTATATCGTAATTCCACAACATTATAGATCACTATAATTTAATGATGTCAATCTCCTAGACTTACTATGGAAACTCAACCTAGACGCAATACTTGATATAATATCAAATTATAACAAAAATCCAAGTTAATAATATTAATGAACATTGATAATTAATGCCATTAAATAACTTTAATAATATGTAAGAAACTTCTTTCACAATCTACATTAATGATGTAATCCTCAATTGACTTAACTTTTAAGAGAAAAATAAAAATAAAAATAATAAAAATTAGATTATGTTGCTATTCTAATTTATAATTTATTTTGATCGTCAAAAGAATAAACTTAAACATACACCTATATATAATAATTTATCTTGTCAACTATAAAATGTTTCCAACCTCGTAATATAATGGTAAAAAAATAAGTTCTTCTTTGGAACTCTTGTCGCACTCGTTATCTTGTATGGTTGTCAAGTTTGGGGTTGTAGCATCTCTAGAGAATCCTAGAGAATGATTGAGCAAATCTAGGCTATATAGCAACATTTTATAAAGTTTATAACCTCACAATTAAAATCAATAAGCCCTTCCCTATTATCCTAATTGAAGTGGGCCTTTTCCCCATCGAGAGCATAGTTATGACTAGGTTTTTGATGTACAAGTATAGGACAAATAACATGGGATATCATAGATTCCATTAAATTCCCTTAAAATCTAGTCAAACCCACCTTCAACTTAAGAGAGGTTGGTATAAAGACACCATGACTTGGTTAAACCAGTGGGAGATCGACGAAAATGTCACTCTGTAAACTATTAATAACCTAAAAAATATTGTTACTTCTAAGTTTAAAGAGAAAATGGGGTGCGATACGGATATAGATTTTAAAATAAAATTAAGATATTATAAGGAGGTCATTAAGCCTAATCTAGAATATCAAAATTACCTCTATGTATTGACAAGTTCAAAGTAAAAAATTAATATAGCCAAGATAAGAATGAACTCTCATGGGCTCTAAAATGATGTGTGCGAGAAGAGTTTGCAATCTTTGTGGGACTATGAGCATTGCAAATGAAAATCACTTTCTCTTAGAGTGTTCCATGTACACCCATATTATATTTTAGTTTCATAATCTTTGTTGCAATACAAACCTTCCTAGACTTCTTACAAGACATAATTATGGTGAGCTCGGAACACTTATCCTCAAGCTTTATGAGCATATGAATACAACTTTAAAGAAAACTAAATAATTTCTCTTAAGGTCCAATAGACCAAATTTGGTATCAGTCGATATTAACAACCATCATCATCATCATCATCATTGTAATCATCAATAAAATATGGTTCTCGACACATGGAATATTTACTAACTATGTCTATAATTAAAATTGTTATAGTAACAAACACATTGGTATTGTGTTATTAAATAGTTTTTATGTTGGTCATTCTAAAATTGTGCCAACTTTCTACTCGCACAGTAACTTAACACAGACATAGTAGTTACTGTATCAAATTATAATTAAATTGGTTAATCATAATAACATACACAATATTAATTACATTAAATATCTTTAACCAACTTAGCTTTTAATACAAACTATAATTAATATTAATAGAAATAATGTAATGAAACCAAGTTTAAGGCTTTACTCATTTTGAAAAAACTCAATCTAGTTAAATTTATAAATTATAGATCTATTGTATAATTCAATTTTAATGAAATATGTGTTTTAAGTTTTTATTTCAAATACATTATATTCTTTATTCATCACCTAGATTTGATTCAAGAAAATTAAAATGCATTACATATCCCTAACTCTTCACCCACTAACCATATGTTAATAATGTTTTTTACGAAACTGGGGATAGAATGAGAAAAAATCCACTATATGATTTCTGCTATCATAGAGAGGATATACAAAAATCCTTATCAGACCTACAATCCCTACTTTATAGCATATATAATATATTTAGCATGAAAATACACCCTAATAAGAACCTACTTCACCGGGGGATCATACTCTCCAATGAAAAACAATGGAAGAAGATCAAGAAGAAATAGATGACCAACAAAATGTGTTATATGTTTACTTCAAAGAGCATGATGGGAAAATCATGTGATCATTATGACCCTTAAGTATTAGGATGCCCCAGTTAGTCAAGATATCCCTTAGTTATATTAATTTCAAGATAAGGAGTGATATACAGTGATGATAGAAAAGTTAGTGATAGTGATAATTGGAATTTTGGTTGTATGAACTAGGAAAAGACTATGTATCAGGTGGATTTTTCATTTGTCCCAATACATTTGAGGTTTCTTCATGAGATCTAACTGTATTATTAGAACGAATGGCACAACCTTAAGTGCCTTGAGATGGATGCAAATTCTACTAGGTGTATTGTCATTAGCTTAGAATTATTGCAGTAGGATTGAGGATATAGGTTTTGGTTAGATGAAATTTTGTGAAGGTATATGTTATCCATAAGATCCAACAATACAACCTCAAATTCCTCAAGGGATGCAAACCACGCATGGTGTATAGTCTTTACATATGATTTATTGCAATAGGACTGATGGTAGAGATTTTGGATACAAAAATGTTTGTGAAGGTATGTCATGCTATGTCTGTAATGGATAAAATTGCTCATTAAGTTGGTCATTCACTAATTTTTCTTGTAAATTTTGAATATCGTGTTGTAATTACAACCTAATGTCTCTTCTTTATATATATCAAATTTATTAAAATAATAATAATAATTTATTTTTAAGGTCATGGCCATGCCAGAGACCAAATTGATATATGGGGGGGGGGCTTATTTGTGATACAAAGGATCCTCTCCGTGTAGCTATTTCATTGCTCTAGATATAAACATGTGACCTGCAAAGAGGAGATCATTCTTAATTATTAATCCCATGAAAGTTACACCATGATTCAATTGATGACCATGTGTAACATACCCATATGACCTCCTAAACATGCATAAAAAAAACTATTTCTCAAAATTCATGGGCCATGAATATTCCTATAACATTAGTTTTTAATTTTAATTGCTACTGTAACAGTCACTCTACAACTAATAGGCCCTTCCCGCAACTAGAAAAGTCCTTTCTGCAATTCCGCTTCCGCAATGTGGATTGCAGATTGCGGGACCCCATATAACTTAATCAATTACCTTTCCAAATTCCGCATTCTGCAATTGAATATTGTGGATTGTGGAATCCCTTAATTTATAGACAAAAATTCCTTTCCACATTCCGCATTTCGCAATGCGGAAACCCCAAATTTCCACGGTTTAACTTTTTCACTTTCTGCATTCTGCAATGCGGATTGCAGATTGCAGAAACTCTACTAATTTATTATTATTTTTATTTCCTTTTTGCATTCCACATTCTGCAACGTGTATTGCGTATTTGTGGAAAAACCCTTAACAATTTTACAATTTTCCTTTCCACATTCCGCAATGCATATTTACGGATTGCAGAAACTCTTATAATTCATATGTTTTTACCTTCCGCAAGACCTCTTTTGTGCCGTCGATTCCTAGCGGAATCAACCCTGGCCGTCGATCTACTTTCAGATGTGGGTTGCAGATTGCGGATTGTAGAACTTTCAAGTTTCACAAATGAACTTCCGCAATTTCCCTTCTGCAAAACTTCTTCTACACCATTGATTCTTGCGAAATTGACCCCGATCGTCAATCTAGAATATATGCGGGTTGTGGATTGCAGATTACGGAACCGTCAAAGTTCCCAAATGAACTTTCACAATTTTTCTTCCGCAAAACTTCTCCCGCACCATTGATTCTTTCAGAATAAACCCCAATTGTCGATCTGGATTAGATGCGGGTTGTGGAATCCCATAATCTGTTCCAAAGTTTACCCTTCTGCAATGTAGATTGCAGATTGCGGAAGGCCCATTCTTCTTCATGATTTGATCTCTGCATAACTCTGCTTCCATAAATGTGGATTGTGGGTTGCATAACATACACTCAACTTAATAAATTTCTCTTCTTATAACTTTTATATTGTTTTATTGTGTGTTTCCTTAGGTGAAATCCAAGGATGATTCACCTTTGGTGGCCTTACAATCTTAGGCCGAGTTCTTACTCAAGACACGTTCAAATTAGGAAGACATAGTGGAATCTAGTATCTAGATACCACACTCTCCTTCACAGACTTGTATTCATCCAATATCTCAAAGCATTATACAGGTGCTTCTCTTCTCAGGAACAGGATTATACTCAGACAGCACTTATACTTCGTCCAGGGCTCCTTCCAACTGGTTACTAACCGTATACAGTAAAGATGTTCTAGTAACCTTCCATAGAGAAGTGTTCACTACAGTTAGAAGACCCTATGACCAAGAGGAAAAATATAAGACCCCTTAGAGCAGAGCATGGCTTTACACCCTCAAAATCCATATGGCTAAATAAAGACACAAACTTTCATCAAGAAACTTAAGGTAGTTATTTATCATTTCTTCAAAATCCAAGCATACATTCTTACACATACAAACATTCCCTGAACTTGTTAATCAAGGAATTCATACCGCATACAGGTGATTCATCACAAAACCATATTACACCATTTAAGCTACCATTTATCAATGCATTAAGGCAAAGTCATTCCAAGTAGAGTAAGAGTATACAATAGCTCATAAGCAACATTTTTATCAATGAAACTAAAATTGATATTTACAATTTCATGCACATTGAACACATATTTATATGTATACAAAATATACCTCAAGCTCAATAGCTTTATAGAAACAAAATCCAGTAATGAAACTTGTCTTTAAAATGAGCCACAATGAAAGGGGGACAACCACGTTCCACCCAACTGTAGATTAGGCACTGATCGGCTATGTCCTCAATCATATCGGCTATGTCCTCAACCACCCCCGAGATAAACTATATGTTCCAAGAACAGATATAGATAACCTCAGTTCAGAACATCCAGGAAGGAATCACTTGCCTAACACTTACTCAAAGTGCTCACACAAGAAGTATCCCTCTCAACTCTTTCCTAACACTTCATTGAGTTCTCACACAGCAAAATTTCATGCCTCAACTCTTTCCTAACACTTTACAGAGTACTCACACAACAAAAGTTCATTCTTCAACTCTTTCCTAACAATTCACGTAGTGCTCACGCAGCAAGAGTTCATTCTTTTCCCCGCATACTCAGTAGTCTCCTTCCTCATAACATATTCCCCCCCATAACTTGGTTTCCTAAGTATTAATTTGCATCCACAGTCCATTCCCTAAGGAATCCCCGTGAACCACTGCATCCCTTGCTTTCTCTAGGACCTGTATGGTGCCATTAAGGCATTTTTGGCACCTGGTGCACTTCTCTAAGGTTTACTGCTCTATGTCTCCCACTCTTGCACACATACTCTCATCTTTAACGTGGATTTTCCCTTTCATTCATATTTTCATTAAAGGAAAAATGTAGTTTTTACAGCTATTTTCCATGGACCATTTGGGCACATACCACAGTCAACCAAACTCACCAAAACATACAATCTAGAATTTATCATTACAGATAATGTTTCAAAACGTACTGTCTATAATTTAACATTACAAATAATGTTTATGAATCAGGGGATATTACATCCACACCCCCTTAATGCAACATTGTCCTCAGTGTTCGTAGTCTTCCTCCATAGCTTCTGGAAATAAACCTGCATACTTATTTTGCATATCTTCCTCTAGTTCCCAAGTTGCCTCCTTTGGGCTAAAGTGCTTCCATTGTACCTTAACCTGAGCGACGAACCGGTTCCAAAGTATTGTTTCTTTCTTGTCCATAATGCCAGAGGTTCCATTTGAAATTCTCCTTCTAGTTCCACCTGCACCACATTCCAGTCAATGACATGAGTGGAATCATGTATATATTTCTTCAATAATGAAATATGAAAAACATCATGAATCCTCAAGTCTACTGGGAGAGCAAGTTTATATGCCACGGTTCCAATTCTTTCCAAGATCTGAAAGGATCCACGGAACCATGGTGTTAATTTAGTACAACTTCCCAATCTTAGGGAGCTCTTTTGGGGCTTGACTCGGAGGCAAACATGATCTCTGACCGAAAATTATTTATGTTTCCTTTTCAAGTCAGCATAACTCTTTTGGAGATCCTGTGCCACCTTCAAATTCTTCTGAACTTCTCGAACTATATGTTCCATGTCTTGCAACATTTCAGGTCCTACCATCAAACGATACACAGTGTTATCCCAACTAACAGGGGTAGTACACTTTCTCCCATACAGGATCTCAAATGGGCTCGTCTTGGTTGAGGCCTAATAGCCATTATTGTATGCAAACTTTACCAAATGCAAATATTCTTCCCACTTCAATGGGCCTTTCCATGACATACATCCTCAGCATGTCTTCAATGACTCAGTTGGTCTGTTTTATTTGCTCATCTCTTTCAGGGTGATAGCTAGTGCTAAAATTTATCTTGGTTTCCAACCCTGCAAACAATGATTTCCAAACGTTTGATGTAAACTTGACATCCCGGTAAGAAATTACCATCTTTGGTACCCCATGCATTCAAAATATTTCCTTCAGGAATATTTATGCAACATTGGCAGCCTTGTAAGTGAAATTCACAAGAATAAAATGAGCAGACTTGCTTAACTTGTTTACTACAACCATAATTGAATCATGTTGTTTCTAATTCAAAGGAAGACCTGTGATAAAATCTAAAGATATTACGTCCCGTTCCTATTCAGGAATTGGAAAAGGTTGTAAAAAACCTCTTGGGTGCTGATGTTCGGCCTTTACCTGCTAATATTCCAAACATTTAGACAAATAATCCACTAAATTTGTCTTTAATTTAGGCCAAAACAATTGTTTTCTGAGGGTTGTTATCATCTTTGGGTAATCAGGGTGCCCTGCATAAGGAGGTTTGCGCATTTCATTTAAAATGAATAGTTTTAAATATGAAACATTAGGCATGTATATTCTTCCTTTAAACCATATTAACCCTTTCTGGTCTACTTTGAATTCTATCCCGTTCAAGTTTACCTCGTCCTTCAGTAATTTATTTAGTAAATTTTCATATTCAACATCATGGATGATGGCTTCTTTTATTATGTTCACTAGATCACTTTCTGGTTGGCTCATAGTGATCTCATATACTTCGTGAGTTTGTCGATTGAGTGCATTAGCCACCCTATTGTCCTTACCCTTGATATTCTTTAATTCAAAATCAAATTCACTTAATAAGGCCATCCATCTTTCATGTCTGGAATTTATCCCTAGTTGAGTAAACATATTCTTTACACAGGTGTTGTCTATCAAAAAAAGGAACATTTTCCCTAATAGGTAGTGGTGCCACATCTTTAAGGCATGCACCATTAAAGCCATCCACTACATAATTTCATTCATGCTCTTTCAATTTGCGAGATTCATAACATACCACATGCCCGTATTGAGATAAGACTCTCCCCAATCCTTCCTTACTAGCATCTATACATACTACGTAGTCTTTATAGGGGTCATCCACCTTCAATATTGGGGCCATGGTTAGAAATCTTTGCATATTTTCAAATCCCTCTTGACACTTCAGGCACCACACAAACTTTACTCCATTCTTTTGCAAGGAATTAATGGGATAGGCTATCTTTGAGAATCCCTGGATGAATCTCTGGTAGTAACCAATGAGTCCCATGAAGGATCGAATGTCAGCAACATCCTTAGGCACAAGCCATTTTGATATAGCCTTAATCTTTTGTGGATCTACCACGATCCCATCCTCTGAGATAACATGAC
The DNA here is from genome assembly GCA_001517045.1 of Pseudotsuga menziesii. Taxonomy (NCBI): domain Eukaryota; kingdom Viridiplantae; phylum Streptophyta; class Pinopsida; order Pinales; family Pinaceae; genus Pseudotsuga; species Pseudotsuga menziesii. Next base: position 405,751 of record LPNX010882174.1, read on the forward strand.
CTAGGTATTGAATTTATTTCTTAAAGAATTCACATTTCTTGAACTTAGCATACAACTAATGCTCTGTTAAGGTTTGTAGCACAATTTCCAGGTGTTGTTAGTGTTCTTCCTCCTTCTTGGAGTAGATTATGATGTAATCAAGAAATATAATCACAAACTGATCTAGGTACTTGTTGAAAATGCTATTCATTAGGCACATGAAAGTAGCAGGGGCATTTGTCAAGACAAAAGGAATTACTATGAACTCATAGTGCCCATATCAGGTTCTGAAGCTTGTTTCACTTACATCTTATTCTTTAATCCTGATCAGGTGATAACCAGATCACAAATCTAACTTGGAGAAGATTTTTGATCTCCCTACTTGATCAAACAAATCATTAATACAAGGCAGGGGATACTTGTTCTTGATGGTTACTTTATTCAGTTGTCTGTAATCTATGCACACTCTTAGAGTCCCATCCCTATTCTTAACAAATAAAAACATTGCTCCCCAAGGAGACACACTAGGTCTAATGTAACCCTTGTCTAATAACTCTTTTAACTGAATTTTCAATTCAGTTAACTCAGGTATGCTCATACGATAAGGTATATTAGATACCAATGCAGACCCATGCACAATCTCAATGGAGAAATATATTTCTCGTTGAGGAGGTAGTCCTGGTATCTCTTCTAAAAACAAATCCATACACTTGCTTAAAACAGGGTGGTATTTTACCTATGTTTGACCTTCATTAAGGAGCAGGTCAGTGACCTGCACTGCATAAATCTTATATCCCTTTCTCATACATTTCTTTAATTGCATGGCAGATATTTGTCTTAAGGAAACTAGTTTAATGACACCTTCTACCTTCCTAACAATTTGATCCTTGGACACATAAGTAAAGGTTTTATCAAAACAATTCAATAGTACTTTATGCTTTTCTAACCAATCCATGCCAATAATCATATCATATGACCCTAAGGGAAGAACATTCAGATAAATCTTAATCACATGATCCATTATTTTAACTTCACAATCAACAACAAATTCAGTTACCTTTCTCCTTGCCCCAATGGCCAATTGGATTGACAAGGGTTTTGTATGCCTTACCTTAGCAAGCCGACAGTCCTCCATCACTTTGGGAGTGATTTAACTCAAAGTATCCCCTAGATCAATTATTATAGAAAGGCTCAGCTAGAGATAGTACCTTCAATATCCACAATTGCATATTGATAATCTGCTTATCAATTTTCCAGGGTTGCATTAATCTTGGTGGTAACTTTTCCCAACCTCCCCAACAATGGAAGCTTCTTGCAGGCTGTGAACAACCTTATTTGATTGGTTGAGGCATGGGAAGTTCCTTCGCAAGTGAGGATACCCACATTCCCAATGCTTCATGGGTTCCAATGGGTTCTCTAAGGGATACAACAGTCCCCTTTGATCCAAGGTTCACATACTTATATTTCTTCTATGGAAGTTGTTCATTTTTGTTGTAAGAATTTTCTTTTGGATTTCTTGGCATGTTCCTGAATTTTGGGGGTTGGAATCTCTTCTTTCGTTGATTGAAATTTTCTTGTTCTTTACCCTTCGAGACCTTGGATAGGTCATTCCTCTGTTTATACTATTCAAAACACAACCTTTCCTTTCTTAAGGCTTCATCCAAGTTTTTGGGATTTTTGAATTCAATTTTGTCCTTATAAGACTGCAACAAAAAACTCAAGAACCTCTACACTTTCACTTTTTCCTCTTTAATATATGACACGAACCGCAATAGTTCTAGGAATTTGGTAATGAGGTCCTCTATATTCATTTGGTCGAGCTTTACCTTATAGAATTCTTTGGTATTTCTTTCATAGTATATTTCTAATAAGTATTACTTTTTGAAGAAATCCTTGAACTATGACCACTCTAGGTTCTTCTCTTTTATCCCCTAGGAAATCTTAACATCCTGCCACCAAATGCTGGCTCTTCCCTTCAGGTTGTAGATGGCCATTCTCACCTTCATGTTGCTAGAGTAACTATAAATTTCAAAGTAATTCTTCATATCTAGCAGCCAAGCCTCTGCTTCTTCTCCGGCCTTGGATTCCCCATCGAAGCTGGTTGGATTGATATTTTTAAATTCCCCTTCCAGATGATCGATCTTCCTTTTCTCAACCATGTTTTCTCGATTCTCATAATTTTGAGTTCCATTGGAGGAACTGTCCTTTCTTTCGGCACTTTCCTGAACTTCCAGGTCCCTAACAATATCGGGTTGGGGATTTTCCCCATTATAATTATCTTGCAAACCCTACAATAATATCTCATTGATCCCCTACTGATTCTCTGTATCCTTCTTCAACCGCTCATTGTCATCCTTAAATCTCTGAATCTCTACAATCAGATTCGTCATTGTTTCCAGTACTTGTCTGGGTTCAGGGTATTCTTGTTCTGGATGTGATGTGCATGATGCTGGTGCAACTTCTTCAAATCGATCCTCATTCTCACTCTGTGGAGTCATTGTTGTATTTCCTCCCTGTTACAGAACAATTTAACATGTGCACAAACATTCCAACACAAAACATTATGATTAGAACAGAGTTTTCCATAATTCAGCAGAACTAGATGTTCCCAAAAGGAGACAAGGTTGAAACCTATAGCTATGATACCGTGTGTAACATACCCATACAAACTCCTAAACATGCATAAAAAAAAATTATTTCTCCAAATTCATGGGCCATGAATCTTCCTATAACATTTGTTTTTAAGTTTAATTGCTACTGCAATAGTCACTCCACAACTAACAGGTCCTTCCCATAACTAGAAAAGTATTTTTTGCAATTCTTCTTCCACAATGCAGATTGTGGATAACGAGACCCCATATAAATTAATCAAATACCTTTCTACATTCCATAATTGAAGATTGTCGAATCCCTTATTTTCTAGACAAAACTTCATTTCTGCATTCAGCAATGCGGATTGCGGGTTGCGAAAACCCCAAATTTCCACAGTTTAAAATTTCGCTTTCTACGTTCTGCAATGCGAATTGCGGAAACTCTAATATTTTATTGATTTTTTTATTTCCTTTCTGCGTTCCGTATCCCGCAATGCAGATTGCGGATTTGCAGAAAATCCCTTAACAATTTTACATTTTTCCTTTCCACATTCTGCATTCCGCAATGCAGATTTGATGATTGCGGAAACTCTTATAATTCATATATTTTTACCTTTCGCATTTCACCTTCCGCAAGACCTCTTCTGCGTCATTGATTCCTTGAGGAATCAACCTTGACCATCGATCTACTTTCATATGCGGGTTGGGGATTGCGGATTACGGAACTGTCAAGGTTCCCAAATGAAATTCCGCAATTTTCCTTCCACAAAACTTCTTCTGCACCGTTGATTCTTGCGGAATCAACCCCGATCGATGATATGGATTAGATGTGGGTTGCGGATTGCGGAACCGTCAAAGTTCTGAAATGAACTTCCACAATTTTCCTTCCACAAAATTTCTCTCACACCGTTGATTCTTGCAGAATCAACCCTGAGTGATGATCTAGATCAGATACAGGTTGTGGAAACCCATAATCCATTCCAAAGTTTACCCTTCTGCAATTTCTCTTACGCAATGTGGATTGCGGATTGCGGAAGGCCCATTATTCTTCATGATTTTATCTCTCCACAACTCTGCTTCCACAAATGCGGATTGCAGGTTGCAGAACACACACTCAACTTAATAAATTTCTCTCCTTATAACTTTTATACTATTTTAATGTGTGTTTCCTTAGGTGAAATCTAGGGATGATTCACCTTTGGTGGCCTTACACACTTAGGCAGTGTAGTTACTTAATACATGTTCAACTTAGGAAGACATTGTAATCTAGTATCTAGCTACCACACTCTCCTTCACAGACTTATCTTCATCCAATATTTCAAAGCATTATACAGGGGCTTCTCTTCTCAGAAAGAGTATTATACTCCATCAACACTTATACTTCCTCTAGGGGTCCTTGCAACTAGTTACTAACCGTAGCCATTAAATCAATTCTAGTAACCTTCCATAGAGAAGTATTCATAGTAGTTAGAAGACCCTATGACTAAGAGGAAAAATATCAGACCCCTTAGAGTAGAGCATGGATTTAAACCCTCAAAATCCATATGGCTAAATAAAGACATAGACATTCATCAACAAACTTAAGGTATTTCTTTATCATTTCTTCAACATCCAAGCATACATTCTTACACATGCAGACATGCCCTGAACTCGTTAATCAAGGAATTCATACCACAGATAGGTGACTCATCACAAAACCATATTACACCATTTAATCTACCATTTATCAATGCAAGGCAGAGTCATTCTAAGTAGAGTAAGAGTATACAACAACTCATAAGAAATATTTTTATCAATGAAACTAAAACTAGTATTTACCATTCCATGCACATTGAACACACATTTATACGTATACAAAGATACCATGAGCTCAATAGCTTTGCACAAACAAAATCCAATCATGGGTTCATCCATGGAGGTGGGTTACAATTTTTGGCAAGGAAATTTCAGCAAAAAGCGAAAAATGCACCCTCGATCTAGGGTTTAACAAGCACTCGATCGAGGATTTTTTTAACCCTCAATCGAGCTAGCGATAAACCCTCAATTGTGGTATTTTTATCTCGATCGAGGGTTACATAAACCCTCGATCGAGCTTCGGACCTCGATCGAGCTTCGGACCTCGATCGAGCTTATGAGCTCGATCGAGCTTTCAACCTTGATCAAGGTTCCTATTAAAAAAAATTATAAAAAAGGACGTGGGCAGCCACGGCCATTTTACCTCTTTTTTTTGCACAAAAGAACCTCGATCGAGCTAGGAGAGACCTCGACTGAGCTGTTGTGTCCCCGGAGTCATCCATCGAGCTATTGCGCAAGACACGCCCACCCCTACCTTCCACCACGATGTCGGAGCAGAGAGGTAACACTCAAACCTTGGTTTTGAAATGTAAATGAAAGTTTAGTTTTTTTTTTTAAGTTTTAAAATGTTAGGTTAAATTTGAAAAAAGTTATTGATATAGATGTTTTTAGGTTACTTTTTTTTGTCTAATATGTTTGCAATGTGTGCCGGCACGCAGAAATGCTACCGGATTTTTATAAAATTGTAATTGAAATTTGTTATTTATTTAAAATTTAATTTTTTGATTTATATATATTTTGTCAACCGGTAGAATTTATGCTACCGGTTTAATTTTTAAATGTGTGTCAAGAAAGCAGAAATGCTGCCCAAAATTTTTCAATCCTCCAAGAATACACAGAGGAATGAAAAAATTCAAATTTGTTAAATTTAAAATTTAAATTTATAGTTTGTATAAATATTTCTATCAACCAGCAGCGTTTATGCTACCGATTTAATTTTGAAATGTGTGTCAGGCGAGCAAAAATGCTGCCCAATTTTTTTCAATCCTCCGAGAATACATGGAGGATTGGAAAAAATCCAAACCCTAGACGTGAGACAATCACAAACCTTAAACCGCTATAGGCATTTATCTAAACAACCCATATATTTTACTTTAAATATTTTGATATATATTCAAATATATATATATATATATAAACTATTTAATTAAAATAAATTATAATTATAATTAAAATATTATATTAATTCATATTTATATTTCTTATAAATATTTTTTTCATAATAAAATATTATATGTATGTTTTCACTTATTAGTTGACATATTTTGATTTTAGTTTATTGAAAAGTGTACTTGTGTATTTTAGTTCTTTTTAAGCTCAAACCAAAGTACAATGAAAATGTGGATCTTCTTTTTTTTGTTTTTGTTTTTTTTAAGGAAAAAAAAATTAATAAATAAATGTGTAAATTTGAAAAAAAAATCAAATTAAAAAACTAATAGAAATCCATAATTTAAGATAAAAATGTATTTTTATATGTTTTAGAAAAAATATATAGATTTATATTCAACATTTTGAAAATTATAAATTATAAATTTAGAATATTTTAAAATAATAGTAAAATATATTACTAATCAAATATATAAATTTATACATTAAATTATGGAAAACTGGAATTGTAATTTATGGTATGTTAGAGTCTTTAGCAATCATAGTTGTAGCTAAACAAATTTCTTGGTAATAGTTCCTTCGTATTCATATTGGTCAAAGTTCCAATCAGTAAGTGTTCATTTGTTAGTTATATTTCCTATCAATCATATTTCTCATTGGTCAAAGTTATTGATGATCATATAGTTCATAGCTTCCATTGATCATATTTCCCTATTCGACATTCTTAATATCACAATTCCTTGGTTATAGTTTGTTCTTTCAATGTTCCCGTCAATAAAATATCCTAGTTATGAAAGTTCCTTAAAACTCTGGCCAACATGAACTCTAGACAACATTCATATCGGTAATAGTTCCTTCATCGATTTCTTGTCATTTAAAGTTCCTAGTGGTTAGAGTTTGTTTGTTAAGTATATTTCCTATCAATCATATAATTCATAGAATCCTAGCCAATGTTCCATTGAATATGGACTTTCTTGCATCAATGTTCCCTACATCAAAGTCCCTACTAATCATATTTCTAGAGTCGCCATTAATAATAGGTCCATATTTAAATTTCCTTGTTAGGAATTTTACCTAGAATGATGACCAACATGAACTTTGATTGTTATATATACTAGCATTATTTTTTGTAATTGTCAAAATTCCAATTCTGATAATGTTAATTGTTTCAAAAATTTATTGATCATCGGTTTAGTATTCCATACTATGGCCAATAGAAACTTGGATTCCTTAACTATGGTCGATAAGAAACACTACCTTTGTTAAAGTTCCTATCAATTAAGGTTCCTACCAATTAGAGTTCCTATCAGGCAAAGTTCATGCCAATCAGATTTCTTTCCAGTCATAGTTACTTCATCAAAATGTTTGTCACAATTCCCATAAGTAATGGTTCCTTTATTAGTCAAATTTCTTGTTGGAAATGGTTCCCTCATAGTCAAATTTTTTAGTTTAGAAATTTCCTTGGAATTATGATCATCGAGAACTCTAAGTGATGAGACCAATGCCAAGAACATAATATTTTATTTTTCAACATTAATCATCATGCTCGTAGCTATAAATAATATATATCAATAATAACTTTGATCTTGGTAATTCCTGATCGATAGAAAAGAAAATGAATGTCATCAACCAGTGGCAGATGAATCAAATGAAATGACCATCTCTCAATTATTCTTTAATACTATTTTTTAAATTGAGTTGTTACGTTCCCTCACCTTTTCAAGTCTATGAAATTGTTTTGTGTTCAAAAGTTAGAGACTGTTACTGGATTGGGATGAAAATTTAGAGCTTCGAACTAAGCAAAAACTATGAGTCCCAAGAGCACTTTTGCATTCACACACGACATGAATGATCAAGCTCAACTATCTATGAAAAAAACCTTTGCATGTGTTGTTTCCTTATTGATTGTGATCACACTCATGATCCTTTTCCCATTATTAATGTGCACCATGTGATGATATATTAATCATCTCAAATATACATCTTTACTATTGACATATTTATCATTTATCTTATATTGTATGCTGACTGCATTTATTATTCCTTATTTCATGCAGATGCATCTCTACAACAGGGTTCTTCGGTTCGTCTAAGGCATAGCACTAGTGGATCTGCGGCGATTCCTTGCCCCAGAGGTTAGCAAAGGACTCATAAGTATACAATTGCACATGATGTACTCTTTGTTGTTAGTTACATCAAATTAAATTGTTTCACATGTGTATATTTAATCATCAACTTGTATTTCTCTATTTTCACAGGTTTGCCTAGGCGTTCTACGTCGACACACGCTCCTGTTGGGGAGATAAGTGGCAGCCACTCTGGCAGTCGCTCTGTGCATGCGAGCGACGATGAGGATACTGTTGGTGTCAGTGGGAAGGTTCCCTATGAGAGAGGTACATTATATA
>LPNX010882174.1:421891-483954 GCA_001517045.1 Pseudotsuga menziesii
ACTAACCCACATTAGGTTAAAAATTGTTTTCAATTCTTTCACAACACATACCATTATTTCACATGTACATAAGTGGTTTTAGAAGGTTGTATATATACATGCACATACAATGTATATAAGCTTATGAAAAAATTACAAATTTACAAATTTACAAAATTATAATTAAATTCTAAACAATTTAACATATATATATATATATATATTATGAACTAGAACACTATGAAATTAAATATATAAGAATATGCAATATGAAATTAAATATGAATATGTGAATATGAAATTATACAATTTGCATACAATTATGAATACATATATATTAATTCATACATGCACATACAATGTATATAAGTTTATGAATTAATTACAAAATTATATTTACGTTCTAAACAATTTAACATATATATATTATGAACTAGAACATTATGAAATTGAATATATTATGCAATATGAAATTATATAAACTAGATCACTAGGAAAATGAGATTATATATATGAATATGAAATTGCATAACTTAAATAAATTATACCAATACTGTTAGCAATGGCATTTAATTCTCCAATTATAGGTTGATTTGCAACTTCTTCTCATCTCAAGATTGCTCTTTTTTTTCTCTTTCTTTCTCTATCTTTCTCTCTTATTTCTTTGGTGTTGCTTTGATTCCTAGAAGATATTTTACTTCGACGCTTCTTGCTTCCCATTGTGATCAAGATCAATAATCCAAATTCACACCTACAACAATATCTAAACACAATACACAATGCTAAATTTGCATTAGACCACAAGCATTGTTTCAAATAGGTTAGTCAATTGTGAAGGATAAAATTAGTAACATGTTTATGTATTATGTTTTATGTTTATATAGAATTTTGTTTAGGAATTCGGGTGGGAAATGTGGTTAGGAGGGTGGTTGGAATGACATTACTGCCATCAATGCATAAGTCCATTCCCGGACATTTTTGTATGATTTTTTACAAAAGTCGAAATCGTTGCTCGATCAAGGGTTTCAGAATTACCTCGATCGAGGGTTTAATAAATCCTCGATTGAGGGTTTGATTAAACCCTCGATTGAGGGTCCATTAAAACCTCGATCAAGGTATTTAAATACCTCGATTGAGCTTCATACCTCGGTCGAGGGCCTAAAAAATAGAGAATTATCCCTCTTACAGGAAAATCAATGTTTATCTGTGTCTTCTAGGGGTGTAAACCCTGCCATTCATGGCAAACAACTGAGCGGATTTCATACCGATATATTCGTCACCGAATCCTCTATCCATTGAGATATCATGCATGCGTTTTGGAATTTATATGTTTTTTTTTAAATTAATTCTAAAACTTACACATAGAGAACCAGACAACAACTTCAAAGCAGCTCACAGAAAAATCCGCATGTTAAAATATACACATCAAAAAATTTCTTAAAAATGCTTAGCCTACACATCGACATGTCATCTTCAAAAGGGTATCTTTGGTTTTTCAATTTTTGAAAACAGTGAAAAAAAACTGGGATGGACACACGTGTATAAAATGATGCTGAAATCAGATGTGGTCACTTTCAAAAAATAATAAATAATTGTATATTGCAAAATAAATTAACAAAAAAATATGCAGACCACGGTGCATTTTGTGTAGATCATGCTCATATATATATATTTTAAATTATTAATGTAAGATTGAATTATTGGTGTTGGACACGAGCCACTTATTAACTTCTTCAAATTTTTAAGGTCACACAGTTCATTAAATGCAAAATTCCACACATTAAATGACATTGGAATATTTTTTTTTAAATATCACTAGGAAGCCAACATAGTGTTCTACAATTTGTTTTTTTACTGCAAGTCGAAATTCACATGGCATATATGCGTTTCAAGGGCTTCTATCTAGCACATGAGTAAAACCTTTGGTTTTCATCAAATTTGGCCAAAAAGTGTTACCCACCTTCATGGAATCACCCTAATGAAAGTTGTCTTTAAAACGAGCCACAATGAAAGGGGACCAACCACGTTCCTCCCAATTGTAGATTAGGCCCAAATCTGCTCTATCCTCAATCACCCCTGAGCTAAACTATTGGTGCCAAGAGCAGAGACAACCAACCCTAGTTTAGAACTTCCAGGCAGGAATCACTTGCCTAACACTTACTTAGAGTGCTCACGGAGCAAGTATCCCTCTCAACTCTTGGCTAACACTTCACCAAATGCTCACACAACAAAATTTGATTCTTCAACTCTTTCCTAACACTTCATAGTGTGCTCACACAACAAAAGTTCATTCTTCAACTCTTGCCTAAGACTTCACAAAGTGCTCACGCAGAAAGACTTCATTATTTTCCCCGCATACTCAGCACCGTTGGCCTCCTACTCGTCTTGTTATCTTCCCCTAACAAGGTGTTGAATTTCCTACCTAATCCTCTAGAGATGGATATCACCTTGAGACGAGACGAGGCTGTAATATATTTCTTCTGATGTTAGAGTGTATCTGTACTCCCTTTTATTGAATCATGAGGCCTCTCTCCCTAGGAACCAAGATCTGGATGTTGTCTCCGGCAACGACTATGGAGTTTGTGTTCCTTCTGAAGTATTTTATTCATTAGGTCAGTCGACACTATCAGTTTTTTTTCTCATATCTAAGCGACCTACCACCCAGAAAGGGCACATGCTACACACATGGTTCAATCTAGAGCAACTCATCCGGGCCCATGGCAATGGAATCACTCTGAGCAAGGTGCCGAGGACACTCCAGCAAGGTGCCTGAAAGACACAGGAAAAAAACAATGTTGTGTTGCTTCCAGCTAAAAGCGAAGAATTGGAAGGCTTTGTGGATGTTGTGGAAGGATTGGCTATGGTACTCTCTTTTCATATGTCAACTTTACATGAGAATTGATAATCAATGACCCACCCATTGCCATCTCTCTCTTCATATGTTAACTTTATGATAAAATTTATAAAAAATATAATCAATGTTTTAGCATAATATTTACTGATATTAAAAACTGGATGATATCATATTATATCTTAATGACATTTTAGTATGGAGGAGCTGTTGATATGTTTACCAGGTATATAAGGTAACGTTGTCATGTTTAATTATAACTTATTAAAATAATAAAGAATTAACAAAATTCATGTTGGCTCATAAAACTAGCATAAATCCAATTTGTTGAGATGTAAATTTTTTCTTCATGTGTAAAAAATTTAAGATAAAAATATTTAAACCTCAAAAAATTGCATCCCTCTTAATGCTTAATAAATCCAAGATTAAGATAGATCTATATTGGTACTTATTTCTAATCATAATTGTTAATAAACACTTACATGTTATGATTTAATCTCTAACATTTAATCTCATGAAGAAAACAAAACCATTTCCACTAATGTGGAATTTAACATATCTTAAAACTCCAAAGTGATTGCATATTTTTCACTTGATTTGCATAATTGATTTTAAGTTCTCAAGCAATGCAAATGTCATTTACAAAATATTTCTTGGTAGAGCTAAAGAGTAAGAGGATATGAAATGTTATTTTCTATATGATATTGTTGATTAAATTAAAAGGTTGTGTGAGATGTAAGTTACATAGATATATTTTACTAAATTTCCCATTTCCATGTCAATATTGAATGATCATATGTGAGAATAAAGTTTATATTATGTGCTATGTTTTTCAACATAATAAATCAATAAATTATAGTAAATAGAACTAATGGTGTAAGGGAAATATCCAAATCATAGACGTGGTTTATTCAATTAGATAGGGTCCCCTTCACTCTACCCTTTCTCTACCTGAAGGGTAACTTCCTAGTTGATTCCACTCTAAATCATGTACTTGCCTGAATAATTTTCTCAACCAACCTTATTGTAACTCTCCTTAGATCCTTTTGAAATGAAAATTTTGAGTCTTTGATATGCAAATTTGACCTCTCTTTGATTTGCAAGTATGTTGCATAGTGTAAGAAACAATTTTGTATAGTATCTAACTATCCATTTCCACTTGCTCAACAATTTTTCATACCACAATTCATTGGGCTATTCACATCTTCTTGTTTCACATTGCAACCTATGTGATTTGATTCTTAGTTGTATTATTAGTTGTTTGCCACACCATCAACGTTGGGATTGAAATAGTTTTGCACTTTGATCTTCTCTTATTTGTTGAATTTACCTAGATGTAGTATTATTGTTTCCTTTTTCATGTTTCTCTATTTCCCCCCTTATAGCCTTCTCTACATGAATTATCATCACCTTTTTATCGGCAAACATCTTTTTTAGATTCTATATCCCACTCTTCAAAGAATTTTTTTCACTAACAATTACACGTTATTTTCCTCCTTTTAAGATCATCTTTGTTGTTTATAACAATAATTATGGTGTTATCTATGGTTGTGATATTTTGTATATAAAGAATTGTTGTTCCCAATTCCTTCAATTCTATTTTGTATATTCTTACGTCAACTAGGAGTATCTTGTAAGTTGTGGTGTACTTTCTCAATTTGATTCCATCTGTTGTTTTTGGGTATTCTTGGTCCCTATATTCCAAATCCAAAAATGTGTATTAGAGTTTATGAGTGTTTGAAGAGGGAGTGTATAATTTATCAGCACCAAATCTCTATTTTCTTACATCTATTTGAAGAAAGAATAACTCATTCCAGTCACTTTGTAGTATTTTCCTCAAGTATGTGTGCCAACTTAGCTTTTCATTAAAATCTAGTCCCAAATATTTATGGTTTTGGGTTATCTCTAGTGGCTTACCTCCAAATTTAATTCCCTCGTTTTTTTGTCTAGTTGATGTGTAGGGATGGTGAGCCACCCTACCACAAACGACCTAAGAAATAGGAAGGGGAGAGTGGATTCACATCTTGGTTCTATGGAAAAACTAAGAGACCATAAGGGAGGCAAAGAGAGGAAAAAAAAGGGAGGGGAGGAATACCTCTAGGTTAGTTGGGGTTTTAATCTTAATTAGTTGTCTAGGGATGTATCTTAATTAGGATTTCCAACAAGCTATGCAAGTCATGGTATAGCTAGGAAAATCATGGTTCACTTAGTACATTGAGACCAAGGAAGGTTAAATGAGATTTGATTCATTTGACCCCATAAATATAAACCCAAATGAATTTGGACTATCATGTACTTGTAATGAAGCACTCAAAGTAACGATGAACCCAATTCTAGGGACGTGTGCCCCAAAATGGACCCACAGAGTATGGAAATACCCCAAACAAGTGCCACTAAGGATGAAAGTGAACCAAATTACTGACCAGGGGTCAAAGGATAAGATATGAAAGGTGGTTAAGGACCTTCCCCAAGAAATAGACTTCCCTAAGAGATCAAACATGTAATAGTAAGGTAAGTGGAGTTAAGGAAGGTGGTCTATAGTAAAAGGAGACATCCCTAAGAGTTCAAACATCTAAGATAAGGTAAAAGGAGCTAAAGAAGGAGGCCCAATACAAAAGGACAATAAAGAGATATCATTATCATGACTTGGTAAATCACACATGGACACAACATAGAAGAGGCGAAATTATGACATCCCTTGTGGGTAGGTGTATTTGAGTACTAAAATGTGATTTCCACATGCAACATTTTTTATATTTTAGTAAGAAGATTGTACTATCTTAGTTTTTATTGTATTCATGTCCATCCCAACCTGCATGTAAAAAGGCTCTAAGGCCTCTAGGTGATCTTGATTGTTGCATCACATCCTGGCTATTTGTGTCATGTTGTTTACATACAACAAGATCTTTATGATAATCACCATTACGTTAATCCCTCCCCGTATCTTTCTTGTTTATCCATTTTTCTAGCTTATCTATGTTAAGACCAATTAGTGTGAGGGACTAAAGAGGGAAATCATGTTTCACCCCATTGTCACTGTTGAAACTTTTAGAAAGATCCTTTGTAGTTATTATTTTAGCATCTACTTGCTCATATAACCTTCACATTAGTTCCCTCCAACTATTCAAGACCCTCATTTACGTCACCCTCTCCCATATTTTCTCTATCAAGTTTGGTGTCAAAAGGCATTTTGCAATAATAAAAAATAACATCATAGTTCTTCATCTTTGTTTTCCCTCTATGTCTTTTCTATTAGGTGGCTAAGTGTGAGGCAATGGTTGGCAGTGGGGTGTTTTAGTTAGAAACTAAAGTCTAGTTTTCCCATTGGTTCTATTGCCCTTTACATTTCCCATTTGTTCAAATTTTTGTCCATAATCCTTCCTATAAGCTTCTTATACACAATGTTGATTATAATTATTTTTCAGTTCCTAGGGTTGTTTTTATCTCCCTCTTTGAATATGGGAAAAATGAGGCTTGTCTCCACATTGCTTGGGAAACCCTCTTTAACCATTTGATTAACTAGGGTTACACTATGTTGACTAGGGAATTATTCCCCATTTTAGGCATTTTCTTGCAACTCTTAAATCTCTTTTGCATTTCCCAATGTTATCCTTTTGACACCATCATGCATCCTATTCCATGACAACTTCTTCCTCTATATTGATTTTCTTGGCTAGTTTCTCTCCACTCTTTCAATACATATTTATATCATGAGGTAACCACTGGGCTAGTGTGTTATCGTTGCCTCCCACTTGTTTTTGGGTTCACAAATTGCTTTGAAAGGATTTTATGTTTTTCTTGACCATTTTTAAACATAGTTATCAACTTAATGAGAACTATGACCTCAAAAGGAGAAGTGTGACCCTAAAAAACTATATTTGTGGATTAAAACACTAAAATTAATCCCTGAATTAAAAAATGGTGCTCCTATAATCCCATAAAACGAGGTTATAATTAAAAATCAACACTTAATTAAAAAATGGTGTTCCTATAACACCCATTTATTAAGTTAAAATCACAACATGTTTTAGCCAATGAAAATGGTTTCTTTGGGAATCACTCATTTATTTAGGGGATAAATTTACAACTATGACATTAATGAGTAGAACACCATGGAAACAAAAACTTTAAAATCAACCCCCAAATAAAATAAAATAAAAATTGTGATCCTCCCATCATCGTTTTTTTCCTTTTTAAGCTAAAATTAAAACTTGTTATAACCATGACCTTAAAATTGCAATATATTTTATTAGTACCATTACAAACAAAAACCTTAAAATTAAGTGATAAGTTGAAAATAATTAAAGATAAACATAATTTAAAAACTAAAATAAACACCACAATGTATACATATTATGAAAATAAAAATAAATAAATAAAACTTTATACTCTTTTTATTTTTCTTAATTTACAAAATTAAAAATTAGTTAATCTTAAAAATATAGCTCTATTTTAATTTAAAAACTTTAAAACAAAAATTGTAATCATTAATTAAATAAAATAAAAAAAATCAAAATAGGTAAGGAAGAAGGAATCATGAAACACCCCGCACCAACTCTTCCCCACCCACATGCATCTCCGAAACTACTTTGCCACCCTTTGCTTATATATCTCCCGATCCCTTTTACTTGAATGACCGTACGAATGGTTTCCATGGTTATAAAACAAGCTGCAATTTTCATTTTAAGAAGAAAAATAAGTGAACCTACACACGCCTTTTCAATTCGAAAATTGATTTGATAGTTTTTATATTCGAATTTGCAATGATTTGATGTGAAAGCCTAGCTTGTACCACAATCCACGAAATTATACTTTGTCTATTTTGGATGTGGTCCTGGTGTGGAGTTATAGTTACAAGGTAGCTATGGTTATATACTCATTTGATATTTTGAATTCACTAAATTATATTTACCCATTTGATAGTTTGGATGTAGAGTTATAGTTACAAAGAACATATAGTCATATTAATATTCTTTATTTGATATTTTGAATACACTAAATTATAGTTGTCCATTTGATATTTTGGATGTACACTTATAGTTACAAGGTATATGTAGTCATATTAATATTTTTTATTTAATACTTTGATTGAATCCACTAAATTATACTCGTTTATTTGATATTTTGGATGTGGAGTTATAGTTACAAGGTACATGTAGTCATATTAATATTATTTATTTGATACTTTGAATCCACTAAATTACACTCACCTATTTGATATTTTGGATATGGAGTTATAGTGGATCCATTCCCACTACCACTATAACCCTACATGCCCCACATCCGCCGCAAGACATGGGACACGGGTAAACTCGAGTGGGATTGATCTCGTGATCTCCAATTTACAACAAGTGACTTCATAACAACGGAACTGCCAATGAACCACACCCGTGCGGGCTGGATATGGAGTTATAGTTACAAGGTACATGTAGTCATATTAATATTCTTTATTTGATACTTTGAATCCACTAAATTATACTTGTCCATTTGATATTTTGGATGTGGAGTTATATTTACAGGGTATATAAATTATACTTGTCCATTTGATATTTTGGATGTGGAGTTCTAGTTACACGGTACATGGTACATGTAGTCATATTAATATTCCTTATTTGATTCTTTGAATTCACACTAAATTATACTAGAACATTTGATATTTTAGATATGGAGTTATAGTTACAAGGTACATATAGTCACAAGCAGCTCAAAATTATTTTAAGTTAGTAATTTGGTTTTATATTGAAGACTATTTTTATCTTGATGTTCTAGCTTTTCCATTTTTTATATTTGCATCTCGTTAATGATTTCCTGAGTTTGAATAGCTATATAAATGCTTCCTTTACAAACTGTTTTTTTATTTTTATCTATTACTCCTTGACTAATGTTATAAGGATGATTAGTTTCTTTGGAATGTACTTCTTCACCAATGGATTATAACGATGATTAGTTTCTTCGGAATGTAGACAATGTATATCTTAGTTTCAACTTTTTAATATAAAGGTAAGTTTGTTTTCACCTAGTCCACGTAGTCACATAAATAACGGAGAAAAGTCATATTTCGTTACTTTCAGTTCTAAATTATGTTCACGGTACTAACTGCGAATTAGAAGAGAGGTGAGGCTGCTCGAGTATCTCCGCTAAAGATGTCATACGAAGCTACTTTTGGGAAGAGAAGTGAGAATGATGGCCGTTGTTGGGTTCAACCAGGGACCCTCTAAATAGGTTAGAAGATGGCGATGGGAAGCGGAGTGGACTCGTGAAGTGTGTTGCAGGCTGTTGGTCCCTCCGTGATAAGTATTCCATTCAGAAAAGAACACGTCAATCAATCTCAGTCACTTTCTTTTCACTGATGTTATTCTTAAAGTTTACCCCCACCTGGTACAAAAATATTGGTGGGTGCGGAAGGGAGTGGTGCTTGTACTTAGTTTCACGTCCTGTCCATGTCACTTCATAGGCATCATCGGCACGTGGGATGTCTTTTTGACATGACCCTTTTCTTAATCAAAGGCTCCCTTCTCAAGGGTAGGAGCCTGGGAGTGAGGGGACGCTGCGGAGGGAAGGAGCCCATTAGACAGGTACCTACCCTACCTTACCTAAGCACGCTTAAAAGGAAAATAAAGACCAATTCCTTTCAACGGACCTGCCTGCCCGACTGCCCTTTCTCGACCCCTCAATTCTTCTATTTTTTGCTTGCTTCTCCTCGGTCAGTCTTATTCTCTATGCTGGGTTTGGGTTTCCTGAGATCTGATTGACGTGGCTTGCTCACTGACCGGCGGTGGTGGCGGTGATTTCACGAGATTCTTTATCCGGGCGGAGGAAGGGAGAAGAAGCTGCTGGGCTTGTTCCAATGAGACAATGAGATCATGTTTCAGTGTTAAGAACATATGAAACAGGGTTGTTGAATGGTTTCGAGAATTCAAACCGGGCGATGCAAAACAATGCTGGGGGCTACGAAGAACCCAGCGTGGACGTGGGCTTACCCCAAGGTCAGGGGATTCTGCCCCCCGGAGCGCTGGGGTCATTCTTCCTGCCATTACCATGGCTTGCTCTACGTCTTTGGGGTATGTAATATTCGTGGCTTTCTTGTATTAATAATGCTTTGTTTCCTCGTGTGCTTATGCCATTGACTGTGCAGGGTTGTTACGGGGGGTTGCACTTTGGCGAAGTGGTGGCATTGGATTTGAAAAACTTGGAATGGAGAACGCTCCAGACGAGTGGAGAGCAGCCAGGCATCCGAGATAGCCACAGCGCTGTCATTGCCGGAGAAAGAATGGTTATATTCGGAGGAACCAATGGGTCCAAGAAAATAAACGAGCTCCACGCTCTTGATTTGCAGAGCGGGGAATGGACGCAGCCGGCTGTGGAAGGAAATCCACCGAGTGCCCGCGAGAGCCACAGCGCGACGCTGATTGGCGACAGTAAGATGGTGATATTTGGTGGTAGTGGGGAGGGGAAAGGGAATTATTTGAATGACGTGCATGTTCTTGATTTCAAGGCCATGAAATGGGTTTCTCCCGAGATCAGAGGAGAGATGCCTGACAAACGAGACAGTCACACTGCTGTTGCCGTTGGAACCACGCTGGTCATCTATGGAGGTGATTGCGGAGATCATTATCTGGGAGACGTCGATATATTTGATATTTTTACTTTCACCTGGTCAAGGGTAAGCCTTCACTCAACTTCTTTTCTTTGTAGGTCGGTTTTTCCCGATTGCTAAATGCATTTTCGGTTCTAGCAGATGGTGGTCCAAGGTTCGAACTCGCCAGGCGTACGAGCTGGGCATGCGAGTGTGAGCATTGGTAGTAAGGTATAGACAATTCATTTCTGTTATGCTTTTTAAAATGTCCTGTGCATTAATAATTTAAGTGCTGCGCAGGTTTACATAATTGGCGGTGTGGGAGATCGGGAGTATTACAACGATGTATGGATGTTAGATATTAATTGTTGCACATGGATACAGCTTGAAGTTTCAGGCCTGGAACCGCAAGGTCGATTCTCTCATACTGCCGTGCTTGCCGAAGGCTTCATTGCGATATACGGCGGGTATATGGGCAAAACCTATTCTCTGTCACTTGTAGTTCAAGTTAATAATTTTTTTCTCGTGACTTGTAATTCGTGAATTAGGCATATTTACAAGGTGTACAATAAACGGCGAATGGATGTATCATTAAAACATTTTTGTTAACAGTACTGGATCGTTAAGGCACTCTTTGTGTAAGATCATAGTTGTCTTTGGGCAAGGCCATAGATTGTGAAGGCACTCTTTGTCTAAGGTCTCTTTGCATAAGTTTATAGATTGCCTTTGGGTGAGGTCATCAATTGTTAAGGCACTCTTTGGGTAAGGTCACCCTTTCAGAACTCCAAAGATGCTTGCTTACCAAAAATAACTAGTGAGTTTGACATATTGCTTAAGGTTATAGATTGTCTTCTTTTAAGGTCATCAATTGTTAAGGCACTCTTTGCTTAAGGTCATCGATTAAGGCACTCTTTATGTAAGGTCATATATTGTCTTTGTCTAAGGTTATCCATTGTTAAGGCACTCTTTGTGTAAGGTCATAGATTGTCTTTGGTAAGGCCATCCATTGTTAAGGCATAAGATCACCCATTCAAAACTCCAATGAGTGTATTGTTAAGACATTTTTTGGATAAGGTCATTGGAGTGTATTTTTTGGGTAATGTCATTGGAGTGTATTGTTAAGACATTTTTTGGGTAAGGTCATCAATTGGCTTTGCTTAAGGTCATCCATAGTTAAGCACATTCTTTGGGTAAGGTCATGGATTGTCTTTGCTTATGGTCATTGATAATTAAGCACTCTTTGCTTAAGGTCATCAATTGTCTTCGCTTGAAGTCATCAATAGTTAAGCACATTCTTTGCTTAAGGTTATGGATTGTTGTTGCTTAAGGTCATCAAGCACATTCTTTGCTTAAGGTTAGGTTATGGATTGTTGTTGCTTAAGGTATAGTTAAGCACTCCTTAAGTAAGGTCACTGGCCACTCCAGTCGGTATATTGTTAAGACATTTTTTTGGATAAGATCATCAATTGTATTTGCTTAAAGTTATCAATAGTTAAACACATTCTTTAAGTAAAGTCATAGATTGTCTTTACTTAAAGTCATGAATTATCTTTCCTTAAGGTCATCCATATTTAAGCAATTTAAGTAAAGTCACACGTTCAAAACTCCAAAAATGCTTACTTACTTAACCAACAAAAAAGAAATTGTGAATTTGACATATTGCAGGTGCGGAGAGGACGAGCGTCCACTGGACGAGATCATTTTCTTGCAGATAAGCCGCGATTTTTGTATAGAGGAGTACAGTAAAATGATCCCTACCACCGTCGAAACATCGCTGGAGGAGACCGGTTCTGTTCCTGTTATGATATCAAATGACGTAAGTATATGACAGTGTTTCCTAGATTTAGGAAAATGAGCTTATAACGTGCATGATGTCCTTACCCGCGTGTTGTCAATCTAATCGCACCCAGGTGAAGGATCACTACAGTGAAAATGAAAATTATAGAGAGGCTGAAACGGATTCCGAGCCATCTTCCTTTGTGCAGAGTCCTAATCAAAGAAAGCGGCGAAAGCAGCTGCATTTGAACATCAGACTAGAAGGAGACCAAGTGGAACAACAGACTCAACAGTCTTCTCCTTCGGAACAGTCTCAGCAGGATCCCGTAGTTGGAAACAGGACGTGCGGGGTTCAAGTCTGTCGGCAGCAGCAAATCTTGGGCGGCAATAACCAGATGATCTCAGCTAGTTCTCATATCCAACACCAACAATTCGTGCGGTTGCCACCCGCTGTGCAGCTGCTGCACATGCGCGTCCCACAACAAGGAGTCTCATCACTTCCGGCTCCATCATTGCAATCTCTTCTAACTGTTCACAGTCACAATTCAAGACGTGCAGAGGTCGAATCCGTCGCCGATCAATCGCAGAGACTGTCGGTGGTCGCAGTCCCTAACTTGGTAAAAAAAAAAATGCTGGACCTGTGGGCCGTTGCCTGATGCTTTCGGGAATACACTTTCCCGTTACGTACCCTGAAATTTATGATTGCTATGTAGGTGGGAGCGGAGGTGCAAGGTATAGTAGATGCAGTGTTCGATTCCGGGTACCTCATGACAGCTCATGTGAACGGCCATCTTTTCCGAGGACTCCTTTTCAGTCCTGTAAGCATTTGTCCATGATGAATTGTCTCTCTCCTATTTTCTTTCTCCGTGATTTTTTCTTGCAGCCTCATTATATAATTCTCATTGGACGTGTCTAGACAGCCTCCGGGAGTTGTTCTGAGGGAGCCGAGCCTGCAGGATTCAAGCAATAATAATGCAAGCCCAGGGATCATTGTGGGGCGTCCAGTTTCCCGGACTGCATCAGTACAACCAAATCTCAGCTACTTAAACGCCGCGTTGGCCGAGTCGTCGGTTGCTCAACAACTGCATGTTGGGACTGTAATCCATCCCGCCACCCTTGTCCGAACTGTCCCTATTGTTCCTCCAGCTCCGCCACACCCCAGAAGAGGGGAAGGTGGGCCAAATATAGCGGTTAGGGCTGCTGCTTTTCCTCTGCCGGTACCACCGCATGATGCGCTTTGGCATGCCCGTCCGATTTTTGACGCTAATCCACAAATGGCTGAAGCGGAAACGGGTCTCCCACTTCCATTCCCAACTAATTTTCAGAGTGCAATGTCCGGACAATGTCGCTGGGTTTGGCAACCTCTGTTTACAGGTTGTCCACCCGCACCTCCCATTCAACCTCAAATGGGCAACGATGGCAGGATGACAGTGTCACGTGGGGCCCATGTCGAAATCGAAACATCGGCATCAGAAAACGAAACGACGCTTTCGGATCTCCAAGGAGTCTCGCTGGAGATAGGTGGCCCCGGGCAACTCGGAGGCCAAAGACACTGACAATTTCAAATTAATTCATTACTCGGCGAGTGGATTGTGATGATAATATGAATACCTCAGTCAACCAACATAAATAAATAACGCAGCCTAATGGTATTTTAACTACGATGTTTTTCTTTCTTCATTAACTAAACTAAATCAGTATTGATACATCTCAAATCGGGATCCTCTCTATATTTGAGTTGTATACTCTGGAGAGTTTCTTTTTTAGTTGACATGTTGGTATAGTGTTTACATTAAGGTTGTGATAACATGTTTTCCATATTAAATTGTAAAGCATTTTATTATTTTTTATATTTCAAATATATTTTAGATAATAATATTATTTTCAAGAAAATATTTACATTTCAGTGTTAATTAAGATAATAATTCTAATCACATATACTAACTACACCAATTAGAAAATCCAACTTTATTATATTCTTTTTTGTTATCCACTGATAATTTGAGTGGTAGTATTATTTTCAAAGAAATAATTCCTGTGCCTGGTAATTTGGGTCATAATATATTTTATTTTATTTTATAAATTCTTACAATTGTGGTAATTTAGATCTTGTTATACTACATTTCGTGGTAATTTAGATCTTAGTTTGAGTCTTACCAGCATCAATTAATTTTAAAGTATTTAATTACATATTTATTATATTTAGTTTTTTATTTCACATTGTTTCTTCCAACATTTTTAACTTTCTAAATAATAACTTTTAGTTTTAATTTTAATTATCTTTGAAACTAAATTTATTTTATAAATTAAATATATATAGTATAATTATAAGTATAATTAGCTAGCTACTTAAATTTATAGAGATGATTAGCTATTAAACAAAAACTAAATATTAAAACCATGTGCAAGGCCAACATTTTTTTGCCCATAATTCATTTTATTTTTTATTTTTTCTCATTTTGTTACGTAGGAACATTACAACATCTCCCCCATATTAGGTTGTTTTTGTGGCTTACATTTATTTTGGCTCATAATTAAATTTTTTTTTTTATTATTTTGTAAAGTTATGTGACTTTAACGTTATGTAACCTTACAAGATATATATATATATACCATTTTTTTTAACCATTGGACTTGTTTTATATATATATATATATATATATATATATATATANAAATTCTAAGCTTTGAAAGGTACATAAGCTCCATAACAAAGAATTCTAATGACTAAAATCACTTATTATTTAATAAAGATAAAAAAAAATTAAGGAATTTAAATGATCACTTAAATGTACTATAAATAAGGATAATATTAAAGATTTTTCTCATAATTTAAGGGCAACCCTCTCGACTTTCATTAACAAGTTCTATTTTGTAGTGTCATATTAAAGAGAAATAGAACAATGATATAATAAAGAGTGTAAGTATTCAAAAAAACAACTATTAAGGATGCTTCTAACTAGTCCTTAAAACATGATAAAACATATAAGTACAAATCCCTAATTAAAAGAGGAAATCAATCTATATAAATAGAATGAAGAGAAGCTTTTGCATCTCTCTAAGTTAGATCCTATTAAATTCAGGAGAGAAATTCTAAGTCATAAAAAGAAAGAAAGCAATATGATTTCCTTGAGGAAGTGGAGTTCCTACCATAAAAAGCTTTAAGAATTCCCTAATATCGTGGACAACCTTCAAACTCTTTCTAGAGAGAAATAAGTTTTCTTTAGAAGAGAGAGTTTGGGGTTAAGGGGCTTGCAAAAGGGAAAACTAAGTACATTGAAAGATATCCATCAAAAAGCTTAAAAATTGGTAGGCCTATCCTCATCTCTCACATCCACAAGCTCTTTAATGTAAGAGTCAAGAAGGGTTTCCTAAACCCTTCATAGAAAGCCTCGTTGTTCCTATTTTTTATAGAGATAAAAACATCTAGTGCAAGGACTCCTTTTACAAAGTAGGTTTTAAACCTAATTAAATAGCAAATTATTTGAGAAATTTACAAAAGAAGAATTAATTTATGAAGTGTTTATGAAGATTCATTGTCCTTAAAGAAACTAGTTAACAATTCTAATACAACTTAAATTACTTTAGAATTTAAAAAGAAGAATTTATACTTTCCTTGTCAAGCTGAGCAATTATGCATACAGATATTGGCCTCTATTAGTCACCATTTCCACTACGAACAACAACAGTTTGGGGAACAACTCCACCCCACCAACCCCCAACAGAATCGCATGCCCCCAAACCTTCAATAATAAACTCTATACCAAACCAAGTGAGACCTTGCTCTCTTCCCTACTTTCTCCTCCTCCTTAGATTCCCCACCCCCCAAAAATACACTCACAACCAACCACAAACCGTCATAAAACAAGTAAACAACCTCAAAATCCACTAGCAATACCAACCGCCTTCTCCTTGGTTTTGCCTCTTTTTATTACTTAATTTTCAAATTTAAATCAAATTTTTGATCTTATATGATGACACCACTTATGCTCCATGCACCCAATACTAATTAATAAATAAATTCAAAACTAAAATAAAAGAACTAAATTAATATATATTAAAAAACTAAATTAAATTAAACTATATATAATAAAATAATGGACAAATAATACACTTTAAAGGACTTTTTAAAAAGTATATAAAAATAAAGAAAATTAATGTACAATTTATGAAATACTTAGTAATTTGTTAAAAAAATTAATTAATGAATTAATTTTAAAGTAAATTTATAATCAATAATGAAAATTTAAAAAATGATTAAATTAAATTAAATTAAATAATATAATTAATACAAACTATTGATGATGATGATGATAATTAACGTTCACTGAAATCAATTTTGATTTATTAGACCTTAAGAAGGATAATACTTGGTTTACTTTAAAATCTTGTTCTTGTGATCAAAAAGCTTGTTCGAAAGCTTTTCAAGCTCATTATAGTTTTGGAAAGTTAAGAATTTATAAAGGTTTGTATTGTAAAAAATACTATGAAACTCAGATCTAATGTGGGTGTAAGCAAGACACTCTAAGAGAAAGTGATTTTCATCCTCAACACTCGTAGTCTCATACAGATGGCAAACCCTTTCCCCCCATGGAGTTTTAGGAATAGACCAACGCCTTGTTTTGCTATGGATTTCATGAGAGTTCGTTCTAATCTTAGTTATATTAATTTTCTTCAGTGAGCTAGTTACTATCGAGAGATACTTGTGATCTTCCACTTTAGGATTAATGACATCCTTATAGTATCTTAATTTTCTCTTAACCACTAAATTTTCCTCACACTAGAATTTCTATTTTAAACTTAGAAGTAACAATATTTTTGACATTATCAATGTTTTGCAAAATGTCATTTTCTTCAATGCTCCAATGGTTTAACCAAGCCATAGTATCTTTACACCAACACCACTTCAGGCATAGTTGGTTTTGACTTGAGTTTAAAGCAATTTTAAGAAGTCTCTCGCTTCTCATGTTATTTATCTTATGCTTGTACATCAAGTACATATTCATAGCCATGTTATGGATAGGGGAAATACCCAGTTCTATGAGGAGAATAGGATGAGGCATATTGCTTTTAATTTTGAGGTTATAAGTTATAAATCACTTTTGGATTTTTTCAATCTTCCTCCAAGATTCTCTAGAAATGTTGCACCCCCATACTTCACAACCATACAAGATAACGAGGATGACAAGAGTTTCAAAGATGAACTTATTTTTATCGCACATGACTAGATTAGCTAATTTATAGTTATTTTCAAGACCAAAATAAGCTTTCCACCCTCCATTAATCCTGTTATCAATGCTATAGTTCCAATTGAACCTGTGATGAATATCAATTCCGAGATACTTGTAAGAAGTCACTTACTCTAGATTTATATCATCATAAATAAAATTTGCATAGGTGTCATTATTTTATTTTATAATCATGATTTTTGTCTTGTTGGTGTTAATACTCATACCTATTGTAGAGAAAAAAATTAAAGGATTTAAATGACGACTTAAATGTACTATTAAATAATGACAATATTAAAGATTTCTCTCGTAATTTCAAGACAACCCTCTCTACTTTCATTAACAAGATCTATTTTGTAGTTTCATATTAAAGGGAAATAGAACAATGATAGGATAAGGAGTGTAAGTATGAAAAAAAAACTATTAAGGATTTTTTTAACTAAACCTTAAAGCATGATAAAATTTATATAAGTACAAAACCTTAATAAAAAGAGGAAATCAATCTATATAAATAGAACGAAGAGAATATTTTGCAACTCTCTAAGTTGGATCCTATTAAAATTAGGAGAGATATTATGAGTCATAAAAAGAAAGAAAGAAATATGATTTCCTTGAGGAAGTGGAATTCCTAACAAAAAAAGCTTTATGAATCCCCTAATATCGTGGACAACATTCAAACTCTTTCTAGAGAGGAATACGTTTTCTCTTTAGAAGAGAGAGATTGGGGTTAAGGCACTTGCAAAAGGAAAATCTAAGTACATTGAAATATATCTAGCATAAACCTTAAAAATTGGTAGGCCTATCCTCATCCCTCACAACCACAAGCTCTTTAATTTACGAGTCAAGAAGAGTTTCCTAAACCCTTAATAGAAAGTGTCATTGTTCCTATTTTTTAAAGAGATAAAAACATATAATATAAGGACTCATTTTACTAAGTAGTTTTTAAACCTAATTAAATAGAAAATTCTTTGAGAAATTTACAAAAAAATTAATTTATGAAGTGTCTATGAAGATTCATTATACTCAAAGAAATTAGTTAGTAAGTCTAAAACAACTCAAATGACTATAGAATTTAAAAAGAAGAATTTCTACTTACCTGACCAAGCCTACCAATTATGCATGCAGATCTTGGCATATGTTAGTCACCATTTCCACTACCAACAACAACAGTTTGGGGGACAAATCCACCCCACCAACCCCCAATAGAAGCTCATACCCTCGAGCCTTCAATAATTAACTCTATACCAAACCAAGTGAGACCTTTCTCTCTTCCCTACAATCACCTCCTCCTTAGTTTCTACACCCCCAACAAATGCACTCACAACCAACCAAAAACAAACATAAAACAAGCAAACAATCTCAAAATCCACTAACAAAACCAATCTCCTTCTCCTTTGTCTCGACTCCTTTTATTACTTAATTTTCAAATTTGAATCAATTTTATAACACTTGTTCTCCATACACTTAATACCAATTTAAGGTTAATTAACCCTTTTAATAACTAACCTAATTGTATTTACTATATATATATATATATATATATATATATCACATTTTCATAATCTTTGCTACTATATAAATCTATCTAATTTTTTAATATGCTAAAGCTATGTTAATTTAAGAATGCTTCTCTTAAAACTTTTTTCTATAACATAAAAAATAAAGTTTTAACTATTCTAATAAAAAATAAAAATAAAGAAAAAAATTCAAAACTAAAATGAAAGAAATTAAATTAAAATATATAAAAAAACTTAATTAAATTAAACTATCCATAATAAAATAATGGACAAACAATACACTTTAAAGTATTTAAAGGACTTTGTAAAATATATATATATTAAAAATAAAAATAAAGAAAATTAGTGGACAGTCTACTAAATTAATGTACAATTTATGAAATACATTTTTAATTTGTTTAAAAATTATTTATTTATTTTAAAGTAAATTTATAATAAATAATGAAATTTGAAAAAAACGATAAAATAAAATAATTTAATAAATATAAACTATTGATGACGAAATGATGATTAATGTCCACTAAGACCAACTTTGGTCTAACGAACCTTAAGAAGGATAATACTTGGTTTACTTTAAAATCTTGTTCTTATACTCAAAAATCTTTCCAAGTAGAGTATAGTTTTGGCAAGTTAGGGGTTTATAAAGGTTTGTATTGTAGAAAATACTATGAAACTCATATCTAATGTGGGTGTAAGCAAGACACTCTAAGAGAAAGTGATTTTCATCCTCAACACACATAGACTCACACATGGAAAATCCTTTCCTCCCATGGAATTTTAGGAATAGACCAACGCCCTGTTTCACTATGAAGTTCATGAAAGTTCGTTATAATATTGTTTGTATTAATTTTCTTCCGTGAGCTAATTACTACCGAGAGATACTTTTGATATTCCAATATAAGATTAATGACCTCCTTATAGTATCTTAATTTTCTCTTAACCACTAAATTTTCCTCGCACCAGAATTTATGTTTAAACTTAGAACTAATAATATTTTGACATTATCAATGTTCTGCAAAATGTCATTTTTATCAATGCCACAATGGTTTAACCAAGCAATGGTGTCTTTACACCAACACCATTTGAGGCATAGTTGGTTTTGACTTGAGTTTAAAGTAATTTTAGGAAGTCTCTTGTTTCCCATGTTATTTATCTTATGCTTGTACATTAGGTACCTAGTCATAGCCATGCTCTAGATGGGGAAAGACCCAATTCTATGATGAGAATAGGATAAGGCGTATTGATTTTAATTTTGAGGTTATAAGTTATAAACCGCTTCTGGATTTGCTCAATATTCCTCCAAGATTCTCTAGAAATGTTGCACCCCTATACTTCACAACCATACAAAATAACATGGATGACAAGAGTTTCAAAGAAGAACTTATTTTTATCTCACAAGACCAAATTGACTAATTTACAGTTATTTTCAAGACCAAAATAAGCTTTCCACCCTCCATTAATCCTTTCCTCAATGCTATAGTTCCAATTGAGCTTGTGATGAATATCAATTCCGAGATACTTGTAAGAAGTCACTTCCTCTAGATTTATATTATCATAAATAAAATTTGCATAGGTGTCTTTCTTAGATTTCATAATCATGATTTTTGTCTCGTCGGTGTTAACAATCATGCCCATGTTAGAGAGAAAATATTTAATAATTCTTAATTGCTTATCGATATTAGAATCCTTTCCATAAGCATAACATCATCAGCATAAAGTAGGAGGATGATAACTATCCCAACTAAGATTGTACTGGGGAAACTTGCTCCTTCTAAACACTTTTCTAGCTTATCAATGTAAATGCCAAAAAGGGTAGTGGAGAGGAAGAAACCTTGTTTAACTACAATATTACAATTTATATCCTTTGTCCACCCCTCATTATTCTTAAACTTGGCAATGAACTTTTCGTATAAGCTTATTGCGGTAGCTCTCAACTCAAAAGGAACCTTAAGCTCCTTTATTTGATTCCACGGGTTATTTTTAGGCACTGTATCAAAATCTTTTCTAAAATCCACAAAGAAACAAAATAGGTCAAACTTATTATTACGCCATTCTTCTACAATGATCTTAAGCATAATGAGGTGGTCTGTGGTTGAATGATTCCTTCTAAAAATTGCTTGGCCTTTAGCCTGCTTACCTTCCATTTATATCCATTCATTGATCTTCTTTTCTAAGATAATACCATATAACTTAGCTAAGAGAGGGATAATAATAATAGTCCAATAATTAGAGGGGTATTTTTTATCACCACTTTTCAAAATAGGAATAATGAGGCTTTGAGTCCAAGGTGCAGGAAACCCTTGCTTGACCAATAGATTAAAGAGTTTGTGGATGTGCAGGATGAGAATAGGACCTCCAATTTTTGATATTTACTCTTGCTAGCCTTCAATGTCATTGGATTTTCCATTTGCTAAGTGCTTAACCTTGAAATCTATGTCTTCTAACAAGAAAAATTCTTTCGTTGTAAGAAGGGTTTGAATGTTATCTTTGATATCCGAGGATTCATAAAGCTTTTTAAGATAGGAATTCCAATCTTTTAGAGCAATTTTATTGTCTTCTTTTGTTTTGCGATTTAGAATTTGCCTCCATAATTTCTTAGGAGCCACCTTGGAGAGGTGTAGGATATTTTCCTTCCTTTTACTTAGATAATGTTTTTTTTTTCTTTCAGTTAAGGTTTTGTAGTGAATTATCTTGTCCATTTTTATCAAATCTATAGTAGCTTGCTTAATTTCTTTTCTTGCATCTTTACACTCTTGATCATACCAAGGGTTGGTTCTACTTTTGCTCATTTTAGTCGATACTTCAATAGAGAACTTGTTAATGGACGATCAGAGGGTTGTAGCAAAATTACGATAGATATTTTCTATATACTCCATACTAGATAAAAAAAAATAGTTCATTGTTTAGATCATGGAGAAAAATGTTAGCTTTATTTTTATCGAAGATGAGGTTCTTTTGAAAATGATAGTTTTACTCTTTGGGATCTCTATGCATGGAAATATTGAGATTTATAATTAAAGGTCTATGATCATAGACGGGCTCATGGTCATTGGAGATATTTAAATATATTAATTTGTTGTATAGAGGGATATCATATATAACATAATCTACCACACTACTTCCAATCCCATGGATACAAGTCATCCGACTAGAGTTTGGCCATTTTGTGAGGCCATTGCAAATGATAATATCTTGAGAACTACAAAATTTGACCAACTCAGAACCAAATAAATTTTCACCTAGATCTTCATAAATTCTTTTGTACTTGTTATCTAGCTCAAGGTCTTCATCTAACCAAAGAGGATTAGGGTTGGAATAGTTGCTTAAAATAATAGCTTGGTTATTGGAAGTTCGATCATTGAAGTCACCCATCAAAATGATATTTCCTTCCTTCCTTAAACTAGAAATATCATGTTCTAAACCATTATAAGGACAAATTTTATCTAAATTGTTTTTTGTTTATAGAAGTTGTAATTAATAGGGGAAAAATAACAGATGGCTATGTAGGTTTTTTCATCATTAATGTTTGTGATCTCTATCCAAATAAATTGGTTGTAAGGGTATTTCTTATAAATCCTAAGATGTGGGGATATGTTCTTCCTAATGTAACATGTTATACCCCCAATGCCTCTACGACATAAACGTTTATTCCATAAGGAAATATACATCTATATTAGGGACCTTGCACTCCTTGTGTTCCCAAGTTTCAACCAATAATATAAATCTCAATTTCGCTCGGGATCCAACTTAACTTAGGGCCTTTTCTCCATGGAAATCCTTGGTAGTTTTAGGAGAAGATTTAGAGTGTGTCAAATTTATATTTGTTACTATCCTTTTGGTTTCTATCTCTAATAACAACTTTCATGTTTCTGATTAATGCACATTTTCCCTCCTTCCTAACTTCTTTTACCTTTTAGACCTCCTTTCTTAATTAGGCTTGATCCTATGTAATGAGGTCTTCATTTATAAATATCCCTAAGCCTTTTAAACTTGATGTCTTACTGATTATGTTGTATTTTTGTTTAGTAGAGCTAACCTTAACCCGTATTAGCCTTTCTTTATTATCAATTAATTTCCCCAACTTATTTGCTTCTATGAGATTGGTAGTTTCAATTTGTAACTGATTATGAAGTTATGTCTTAAAAATGGCTAACGCATCCTCTTCTTCTTCTTGTTTTAAACACAAATTTATGAGGTTTAAAGATCTTTTGTTACATTCATGGTCTAAGGATATGAGCTTATTCATTTCCTCTTTAATGGATTTGATATCTATTTATCTTCTATATTATTTAGAGTTAGGTTGTGGTTAAATTTTTCCTCTAACTCTTTAATCCTATCCTTTAACTTAATATTTTCTATTCTATCCTCCTCTCCTTGTTCGTGTGTTTTTCGAATTTCCATTGCATGTAGTCTAGTATCCATTGTCTCTACCTTGTTCTCCAAATTTTTTATCTTATCGTCTATTTGCTTTTGGATCTCTTCTTGAAAAGATGTAAATTTATTATGGAGCATGGATTTTAACTCTATCCAGAGTTTAGCCTCTCTTTCTTCCCTAAGTTTCTCTAAGGATTCTATATATTCATAAAGTTTAGCCTCTCATTCTTCCTTACATTTCTATACTCTATCCATAAATTCATAAAGGCTCAATTACTCATATTTATGTAAAGATGCAAAAGTGTATATAGAAAAAACTAAAACTAAAAACATAAAATTAAATTAAAAAAATAGAGAGAGAAGGAAAGTATGCACCTAATCTAGAACCCCCAAATAAAGGAGTATTCTAACGCTTCGACGATTTCTCCTGACATTAGACTACTCCGTTAACATGCTTGTCATCCCCTTCGATGAACTGTTATCCAGCACAATAGCTCGTTCGGGTCCCACTAACGTTAACTCTTTTCCCGATGCGTTGTCTCCATCCTTGGGATCATTTTCGGAATTTTGAACATGGCTTATCTTGAGTCTCTGAGTTCGTCTTTGTCTATGATAAGTGGAGATGACAGAAGCAACCATATCTTCAAGAAGGTTGTACTCTTCAACGCACACATAAAATATCATCACACAGGTCCACTATGGTAACGTATAAAATTGCAGGAAACCTCTTTCTTTGATGCATTTTTGAGATGGGTTCCTTGATGCCAATAGAAAACGATCATGACCCGCTTCAAAATTCCAACATACAAACTTGGCTCAAGCTTTTCTTCCTCCATTTGCATGTGAATCAAATCATTTACCACACCCATCTCTTTCAATATTCTACCCATCATTCCCTTGTCCCCGTAGAGGCCAATTGTTGGCAAGGACAGGTGATTCAAGGTATTAAAATTGATTTTGATATGAGGGCATTGGTTTTTTGCAACATTAGGTACAATTCTATTGCACAAACGCAAAATATGCTCTTCTGGAATATGGACCCTATCTACAAAGTTCAGTTCCTTATTGTTAGATACAATTTTCATCACTTGAAAGAGAGAGACCTCCGGATTCTTAGTTGATACTTGATCATCACTAGTGTAGTTCAACAAATCAAGTTGGAGTCCTTCAGAATTCATCAATGCACTTGGCGTTTGTTCACTTATGATAGTTGTTGCTGGTGGAGAAACAAAAATCTCATCAAGAATCACTTTTGTAGGGTTTTCAACTGCTGATTGCATCAAGTTAACGTAATCATGCGGTAAAGATGTCGAATCCTCCACAATTTGTTCATTTTCCACCCATATGGTGTGATCAGAAGGAATATTCTCAGCCACAGTGGACATTTCTTTCCGATTTTTTTGTGAAACGGGGCTATTCTCCATTTCCCCTGTGCAGACTAAAATGCCAGTGCCAAAGACCTCAGGTAAGCTCAGCACTTCCTCCTCCCCCTCACTCCCCCTCCTCTATCTCATTTGGATATGGATACCCACCACCCATTGTATACAAAGATAATCTACAGAGAACAGTAAAAAATGGCTCTAATAAATTGCTCAAAGGAACTCTTACCTAAAACACCCATAGAAGTACTCCTATTATATATAGTTAAGGCATAAATGATTCTATGAAAATAAGGAAATTATACATTTATGTATAGATTAGAAGCAAATTCAGACTTTAGCTAAATTTCAGTGATTCAACTCAACATCCTGTCCTTGTTCCATTTAGACCATTGCAAGCAAAATGTATTTATTAATTATTAATATAACCTATAACCGCATATGATAAACCAAACCCAAACCAACATGCAGAAGTATGCATGAAAAAATGAACCAAATCTTCTCTAAATGTTCAATTTGTAATATACCAAGCATGTACATAAATTCTTCATATACCAAGCATGCACATAAGATATAAAACACTAGGATTTATAGAGAAAAGAAACAATCCATTACCTATATACCAAAGCTAAATAATATAAGCATGTACATAAGCATAAAACTCGGTTTCTTTTAAATAATTTGATGAAAGGAAAACTTGGCAGCAACTAGTAATCTTTTGGTTTTTCTATGAAGGCATGAGAATTTTCAAAACAAAATTCATAAAAAAAAAATCACATTATTTGTAGGAAGAAAAGCTTGAGCCAGGTTTGTATGTTGGAATTTTGAAGCAGGTCATAATCGTTTTCTATTGGCATCAAGGAACCCATCTCAAAAATGCATCAAGGAAAGAGGTTTCCTGCACTTTTATATGTTACGTAGTGGACCTCTATGATGATATTTATGTGTGCGTCGAAGAGTATAACCTTCTTGAAGCTCTAGCTGCTTCTGTCGTCTCCACTTCTCATAGACAAAGACGAATTCAGAGACTCAAAAGATAAGCCATGTTCGAAATTCTGAGAATGATCCTAGCAAAGGGATGGAGACAACGCATTGGGAAGAGAGTCAACGTCGGTGGGACCATGACGAGCTTATTGAGTTCGCCAGAGGGGATGACAATGTGTTAACGGAGTAGTCTAACGTCTGACGAAATCATCGAAGCGTTAGACTACTCCCTAAATAAATGATGAAGTGCCCATACATTTTACAGAAAGTTTTCACAGCAAAGCTTCACCGATGGTTTTCAGCTCATAGCTTCACCTTTTACAGAGGAATCTTGCACCGAAAGTTTCACGACATAATTTTCAAAATTTTACTAAATATTCCACAATATAATGCTCATAAACTTTATCAAAAATTTAAAAACTAAAAATATAAATATAAATTATAAAAAAATAAAGAAAAAGAAATCAAATTTTATAAATATAAAAGAATAAAGAAAAGGAAATCAAATTTAATAAATATATTAAAAGAAATGTAAAACCACTCATATTATATATAAAAAGCCAAATTTCTAAACTGAAAAAAACGTAACCTAAAAATAACTAAACCTTACCATAACAACCACATTTAAATATTTAAATTTACAAAGTAGTGAAAAAAAAACAAAACTTACCATAACAACTACATTTAAATATTTAAATTTAAGAAAGAGTGAAAAACACCACATCTTTTAATTTGACATAATTTATGCATAGACATAGTCAATTTTGTCACATTTTCAATCTATATTCAAATTTAAAAAATATATTATGAAATTAGCTCCTTTTTATTTATGCAAATTTAAAATATATTAAAAAAATTTAACTCTTTTTTATTTATATATATTTACTAAAATAAAAATAAAATTAAATACACATTTAAAAGATTATAAAAATAAAAATAAAAAAACATTAATTTTTAATTTTTGATTCTACAAGTATATCGCTAAACGACATTGTTTTACAGAGAATTAAAATAACACACTTATTATTAGAATGCAATGACCGTTAAATCTTACATATTAAGTAAAGGAAAATGATATATAAAATAATAAAAACCTATTACCAAAAAAAAATTCAAAATCACCTTCTATTTGTTGGAATATGGCAACACAAAATATTCAAATTTATTGGAATAAAATAAAAATTCCATATGATTCGAAGAGTTTCACACATTTTTTTGAAGTTATTCATAACCTTTAAGACATTTTAGAACTATGATTAATGGAGTTATTCAAAACCTTTAGGACATTCTTGAACTATGTCTCAATGGGAAGATCAACAACCAACAATTTTATCTAAATTAAAGATAAAAATCATTAGAAAAGGTAACTACTTTAAATTTTATCTAAATTACAGAAAAAAACCATTAGAAAAGATAACTATTTTAAATAACATTTATTTATTATCTTACACCAGTACCTCTCTACGTTTCATTGCGAAGAAGGTAAATTCTATAATATTTACATATACAAAAATGTAAATTAAAAAAAAAAAAACATTTCTTCTTTATATCCTACTAAACTTTATAACATTGCATTTCACTAGGAAGAAGATAAATTCTATAAGATTTAGATATAGAGAAATGTGAATTCAAATAAAAAGAAAACCATTTCTTCCCTATATCCTACTAAACTTTATAAAACTTCAAAACTATTTACAATGTTAAGATGATTGGAAGAGGGTATGTCAAGAAAGTTAAAATCCATGTGCTAGTTTGTAATTACAAATTAATTTAAATTATAAACTAAACTAATTTAAATTACAGTAAATTAAACATTAAATTAGAAGGTTAGAACATTTCAAAACTATTTACAATGTTAAGAACTATTTACAACGTTAAGATGATTGAAGGAGGCTATGTCATGAAAGTTAAAATCCATGTGCTAGCTTGTAATTACAAACTAATTTAAATTACAAACCGGCCTAATTTAAATTACAAAAGAATAAGCAATAAATTACAAGGAGAGCATTGCTTCGATGTGAGAGGCATGAAAAGGACTTTTGAAAATGTTGACCCTTATACAAATGGTTAGCCTTTTGGAATCTACTCATTTATGTTTATTGAGATGTTTTCTAATATCATTAAGTGATTCATTTTGGAAATATCACAATAAAATGTGTAATTAGTTTAATCCTTCCTATATTCCACAAAGGTTCCTTTGGCTTAGAAGATGTGGAGTAGCTATTTTACTTACTCATTTCAGACTTACCGTGGATCCAACTGCATGAAATGGCTAACTTATGTGGGGGAGAAAGCTTCGAGAGGTGATTACATTTGATTGATGTGGATTACAACTCATTTTTTAAATGCATGTTTCTAGGTTGATAGTTGTATTACTAAAAGGTCGCACCTATCATCCTTATCACATGAATACAACCTTTACCCTACCTTCCAAGTGGAGTTGTGTCTTTAAACATACATTTAAAGAGGCCTTCTATCCAAGATCTCATCAGCAAAAGGGAAGTTCTAGAAATATGCTCAACATGCTCTTGATTTCCATAATAGTTATAATTCTTGTAAAATAAACCCTTCATTTAGTCGGGAGTGCCATGCACACATATATAATGAACTAGGGAATGAGTCTTCTTTTAAAGGAAACCCTTCTATTCCAAATAACTTGCATTATTTTATGTTTTTTATGCTTCTCATCATCGAGATTCCATCTTCTATTAAGGTTCTAGTTTTATTAGTAAGTTTAGGGATAATCTTTTGTACAAGTCTCACATATGTATATTGACATAGTTTCTCCACGAATTTCGTTCTAATTCTTCCAATTTTATGAGAGAGGCCAACAAGTCCAACCCTTGTTTTCTCTTCTTTAACAAAGGCTTCACAAATGGTCAAGAAAGTAGCTTTGTCACTCCCTAAAAGCTTTTGTTTCCCACCTTTAATGCTTTCCATTTCTAATAAAATTTAAGTTTACAACCCAATGCAAAACTTTACTAAATGTAGTTATCATAAATACAAGGTCTTCCTCAAGAAATACATTTTCTGAGACACCTCCTACGAGAAGAAAATAATTTCAATGAAATTCTATAAATAATCAAATTTCGTACTTATAAGGAACCTTATAATAATTTCATTTCTCCAATGCTTAATGGGATTATAATACCTAGAGATATTGATCTAGAGTCTACAATATCATTGTAGAGCAGATGAATTTAGCATTGAAGGACATCTTCTCTATGATTTCTTTATATTAATAATATATATGGGAAAATGACCAATTTCCCTATTGAACTAAAAAACAAAAAGGATCAGTTTGGTGAAGTATTGGGTTGTTTTGCATAGCCAAGTGGCCCATGTTTTGAAACACTTGGTGCAAGATATAGTCCTTCACACATATGCCTACCTATTTTCCACTCTTGAATGGAATAGACATGAGGCTTGATACCATGACTGTCTTTTTCCTTTCCCCTTTTCCCAATAGTTTTGTTGGTGTTGCTTTCGCATGCAACCATCTAGGTGGCCATTCCTGGAGAAACCGTCTTCACTCCGTAGGGAAACATTGTGTTGGCGCATAAAGGGAAGACCCAAGTTATAGAAATAAAACACCAACAAAACCCCTAGATATCGGGCCTTACGACATCACCTGTTAAATAGATGAAGTCTCTCCCGAGGCATCCAGGGGGGTTGTAGGAACCATCTTTTTATATACAAGAAGGGTTGGGAGGCAGTTCTTTTGCGCTAGAGTACATTTTGATGGAGCAGTCCCAATGCTAAAAAACTGTGCAATTTATGTGAAATAATCATCTACCATATTTGCTAGAAATAGATGTGCATCAGGAAGGCTATCATCCAAATTCTCAGCTTCTTCTCCCAAGGTCAACTATGACAAGTGGTATGGACCAACATTCATCTTACCTGGCTTCACTATTATTTCAAAATCATACTCCTAGAACAATAGTAGCCATCTACATATATTCCACCCCAAAATTGGCTTATTTACTAAGTATTTGAGTGTAGAATGGTCAATATATATCTTGAAGTTTGATCCCAAGAGATAATGTACATACTTTTGTAGCACATAAACCATAGCTAATCCTCTGTGCTCTGTAGTAGTGTAATTTTGCTATGTATTCAACAACTTCCTACGTTCAAATGAAATTTTACAGTTTAAATCTCCTTTCAGTTGCGCCAATACTAGACCTAAAGACATAGATGATGCATCTACATGAACATGAAATTCCTTGTTCCAGTCCAGAAAAAACTAGTATTGACGCGCTTACTAAATTCTACTTCAATGTATAAAAGATTTGCTGGCATTCTTCATTCCATTTGGACTTGACTTCTTTCTTCAACATCTTTTCCATAGGTGTAGTAATCTGTGTAGATCCCCTCATAAACTTCCTATAATATCCAGCATGTTCCAGTGTTTCTCTCAAATGTCACATAGATGTAGGTGGTGGAAAATTCACTATTACAACTATTTTAGTAGGATCTACCAACAACCCTTACTTACATACCACATGTCCTAGTAAGATTCCAAATGGTGCACTAGAAATATACTTCTTTATGTTTAGGGAAATATGATACTTTTTACACTTATCTAACATCAGACGTAGAAGTTCAATGTAATATTTCAACAAGCTAAAGACTGTCCAATCATTCAAGTAAACCTCTAAAATATATGTATAAATTCATTGAAAGTTGCGACCACAATTCTTGAAAACACAACCAACACATTCTTTATTCCAAATGGCATAACAATGTATTGATAGAAACCCCATTTTGTCGCAAAGGTAGTATTGTGTATGTCTTCTTTGGATATCTTAATCTAGTGATACCCAGAGAATCCATCAATGAATGAATATGCCTCTTGTCCTCCGACATTTTATAGTACTTCATCTGTAAAGAGAGTTAGGAACAAGTCATGTAGACAAGCATCATTTAGTTTACGCAGATCAACACAAATTCTTATTTGTCCAGTCTACTTATCTTGTACAACCATAGGGATGATCCATTTAGATTCTTCGCCAGGCTCTACATTTCTATCTTCCAACATACGATCAATTCCTTCTTTCATTTTTCCTTGTACTTTGGATTCAATCTATAAGGTCTCTACTTAATTGGATTTTCACTTGGTTTCAATTGAATATTTATTTCTCCTAATTCCCCAACAATTCCCTTCATTTCATAAAACATGGTAGGAAACAAATCTTGACACTCTGATAGAGAATCAATGATTTTCTGGATTGTTTCTTCATCCCAATAATCTCCTATACTTGAATACATGGGTCTTTCTTCTGTCCCAATGTTGACTTTGCATACTTTTAAGGGCTGGGCATAATCAGAGACTTGTAATGTTAAACCTTCTATAGTGTGTTCTTCTACTTCTTCTTCTGGGATTTATATATTTCTTGGATCTTCATCATACTATGTCTCTTTGTCATGTTATAACATTCTAACAATTTTGGCATAGTTGCAATTGTAGAATGCATATTCTAGGAGAGTTCTGGCTCATTTTTTGGAAATATATTTTTCTTTATTACTTGCAATGTTGCATCAAAATTTAGGTTGTCATATTTAGAGATGAATGTGACCATAAATTTCTATGACAACTCTGCCCAATTTTTTATCCCCTTGCAGACTTCCAATTCTACGTACCGATTCTTGGGAACAATATACAATGTTTGAATAAATCTATGTATGCATTTCTATTGAGGTACAACTCTCCATGCCTCAAAATATCTAGTGATATAGTATTTAGTAATAATATACCCCTTATACTTCAGTATAGTCAAACATAACTCAGAATCAAACTTGATCTGCATCAATCGTTTACATTGTTTCTAGTCTTCAATTTTACCTTTGTGTGTGCCCCACCATCTTGCAGGGGTCGCTCTAAGTGCAACATCTAGTGCCAATATTCTTTGTTTCTCTGGGTTTCATGATTCAAATTTCACTAAAAAGGAACTTATCTGTGTTAATCCACCAAACTAGGTTGTTAATATACCTTAGTACCAATCCAATGCAATGAACATGTCGGGCCAGTGCATCTTTAGGTAGATACTTCACTCTCCTTTGCTACTAATCCTCTAAGTATTCTTCTGAATCAGATGTATAGGAATTGATATTGCACTAACTTAATACACTATCTGCTATGGGATCTGCATAGTCATCCATCCACACAATCATGTCGTATAACTGATCACATTCTTCAAAACTGAAACTACTTGTCACAGGATCCACATAATGCTTGGATTCATTAGGATCTAATGGGAAAATTACTCTCAAATATCCAGAATAAAATACCATCAGTCTCCTCATCAAATTGATAATTACTTGGTTATCAAAAGACCAGTCCAAACCTAGTATTGTTGGATATGGTATGCTATTATCTTTTATTTCAATGATCTAAAAATACGCTACACTGCACACACCATTGATATTAACTATTTATTCCCTAAATTCTTCTAATAGGATATATTTTGAGTTAATTGGCTAGTAATAACTGTACTGGATACCAAACCATGTTAGGTTTGTCCATAGCTTCCCAAGTCATCTTTGGTAATACATTTACATTCAATCCCAAATATAAAATGACATAATCCATGTCATATTCTCTTATCTGTGCACTTAATGTGAATTCCTTATTGGTTCTTCTTTTGCACCAAATATTATTTACTAATGTATACCCTTCCATTTATTTTACACATTCATGTATTATATTGCGCAAAGTGTTCATAGTCGATCCATCTTTAACTAGATCCAAACAAATTTAAAAAAATCTTTCCAAAGTACTTACCTTTTTAGTTGATTCTCTTGTAATGCTATGATCATATATAGGAGGCATATCATAGACCATATGACCATCCCAAATTTTTGGCATTGACATAGAAGAATCACCTTGCTGATCCACCTTCCTTTATTCATCTCGTGCATAAACATACGTTTACTTTTCCATTTAAGGATCAAACTTTGGTATAGATGCTACTACTTTCTAACCCATGGTATGTTCTGATTCTTTGTATGTGTCACATCAAATCCAGATTTGACTCCTCCATGTATAAAAACTCCTACCTTATTTTTCTCCTCCCTAGGTCTAAAACTATCATCTATGCATTCTGGTTTTGGTTCTTGTTTTAATTTTGATTCCTCTTTTCCTTCTATTTAGCTATCAATTGTGGACAATCCTCTATCACATGATTTAGCACATGACAACAGGAACAAGTAGAACATGGATCTGTGCATTCCCGCACATAATGACCCTCCTAGCCACAATTGTAACATGTTATAGAGCACCTTCCTTGGACAAAACCTCTAAATCCTCCTCTTCCACATCCTCAAAATCCTCCTCTTCTAGCTGCTAAATTATACTGCATTATTCCTTCTGTTGCTCCAATGTCCACTTGAACTCTATACAAGTATGAAGTTAGTTCCCTCATCAAATCCAACATGAGAAAATCCTTCTCACCATGTCTTAGGTTTTATAAAAGTTACATAGCAAATTTTTAGGTGTAGTATGATATGTATGTATATTTGAAAAATTATTTATTTGATGGCCCCAAGCTCTACAAATATCAAACCAAGGTCCTCCTCGTGGTCCTAGAACCAACGGATTTAGGTGTCCTACTACCAAATAGTCCATGACCATGGGGCATTCTCTTCTATGACGACCTTATGTATAGAAAGTAGTACACCATACCCTTTTGCACTTCTCTTTCCCTTTTGTAATCCCCTGTAATTGTGATTCCAATGCTTGTAATTGTGATTGAACTTGATCCATACCTAAACCTATATCCATTGTAGGAGAGGCCTCCAATTTCATTGCTAGCTCTTGTGCATCCCTCTATGTTGTGATTGTATGTTTCTCTAATGGTTGATGAATGTGCGGTAATAATACAGTAATAAAACATTCAATATGTTGTTTCAAATGTACTTCAAAGGGAATATGATCTAACAACCTCTTGAATATTTGATCAAAATTATATACGGCTTTATTTGGAATATGTT
This sequence comes from Pseudotsuga menziesii, assembly GCA_001517045.1. Classification (NCBI taxonomy): domain Eukaryota; kingdom Viridiplantae; phylum Streptophyta; class Pinopsida; order Pinales; family Pinaceae; genus Pseudotsuga; species Pseudotsuga menziesii. The sequence continues at coordinate 455,551 of LPNX010882174.1, forward strand.
TAATTTCCTTTAGTTATGTAATGCATTGTGACTCAGATATAGGCTTATGATTTTTTTTTAGATGCATCACATATCTACGCAAGGGTTCTAGCTTGTCCATGTGGTATATAATTTTGATACTTCATATACCAATGTAATGCACAGTATTAGAATGTAGCACCCAACTACGCTATCTTTTCAGCTTCATCTTGGACTTGCTTCACTTCCCATATATTATTACAAAGAAACAAATGTTTCTCTGGATCTTCATTTCCATTTCCATATAATATAGGCATTCTAAGTGTTGGAACTGCCATCTTTCTTGATGTCGTACTCGTCTCTATAGAACATGTCCTATCACTTCCACTACCTTGTCCCTTTTGACCACTACTACCACCATGATTTGTACTAACTATCACTACTTTAGATATTTAATTAGGTCTTAACTTAGATTATGGAGATACACTTGGGGTCGTAGGTGTTGGAATTCTAGTTTATACTAAGAGGAGGGACGAGTCATTATAGAGCACATATTGTACTATGTTGCACTTAATAAATTATAAATTTAACGATTTTTCTACCACAAACAATAATTAACACAGTTGCACACAAAATATGTAAAATAGCTTTATATATATATATATATAGTACACAAATGGGAGACAACAATCTCTAATTGTGAGAACTGACTCACTCAAGAACCAACCCAATTGCAAGTATTGACTTATTTTTTATAAGCACCAACCTATAAGCACTCTCTATCATCTATGCAAGCATTGAATATAATATTTCAGTCATTGAACTAAATGGATATCAATTCCTTTTGTGCAAGCTTCAACTCACAATGTTTAGGCACCAACCTATTTGAAGACTGAGATATATTCTTTGAGTTCTTCATCTCTGAATAATGGAAGCATTGACTCCCAAATGTATTTACTAGATTCAACTGGAAGGAAGCTATGAATCCTTGTTTTGTTTACCAAAACTAACTGGAAGGAATCTACCACTCCTTGATTTGTTTACTAGCACCAACTGGAAGGAAGCTACCGCTCCCTTTCATTTTCCACTCCTTCCTCCCTGAAATGAATATGTGTATATGAAGAACTGAGATCTGTGTTTATCTTATCTATGATTTGTGACTCTTCTGATATACAACTTATTTGACATTAACTGTTCATTAAATTCGACCATAAATGCTCTTAAATTTTGCATCCCTTATCTGGCTTTGAAATGTGTGAGAAAGTAATCTTCCATTCTATGTATAGGAAAATTTGTCATGCAAAGGACCATGAACTTGTATTGTTATCAATTATAGATTTCTTTTGCTGTAATGGTTAATTTCCTCCAACAAGTTTATGCGGTTTTTGCTATGATTTATGCAATAATAGAGTTTCAACGAAGAGAGATTGTAAAATTTAGGGACAAATTTGATCATTTGATTTCTCAAACTGAAGAGGCTGTCATCTAAAGATGGTATGATCAGGTGCAAATAAATAGATGGAATGCTGATGATATTGCTTCTTAAATAACCAAATGGATTAATGTGCAAAAACAAAGGATCTTAATCTAGAGATTACTTTTAGAAACCAAGCCTTTGGGTATAAAATGCCTTGTATATACTTGTTTTATTATTAGTTATCTGAAAGATTTTTCCATGTTAGAAAAAAAGAGATGGCCTCCAGTATTTCAATTTCTCACAATATATTTGTTAGTGGTTCTGCTTGTAATGGTGGTGATCAAGTGTTTTGCATGTTCGACAACTCTAAGAAGTGGGTTCACAATGAGAGGCAACATGAATTTGTAGGATTTGTTCAATCTACAATAACAATTGATATGTGAGCATATTATATTCAATGTACACTTTTTTGTCTCATGTATAAGGAGATGTTTTTACAAATTTTAGAAAGATTATAATTCAATGAAGAACAATTATAGAAAGAATTACAATTAAATAGATTCTATGTAAATTAGTGAGTGAAGGCTACCACACTAGGGTGGAGAATGAATCATATTTGTAGAATCTCTTGTTTTAAATATCCATGCCATCTATATAACTTTGGATTCAACATATTGATCCTCTCGGATTGTAGCTTATCACATATATTGTTCATTTTTCAATATTTATGTACTCATTTGGAAGTACATAATTGATATTCTTTGAAAGATGATGATGTATTATACAACGATCCATTTCAAATTTATATTTTATTGTTCAGAAGTTACATGGAGACATATTCATGGAAGCACATAAAACTAAATCTTCAAAGATGAAAAAGGAAAAAAAATTAAATATAAATCGCTTCAATGCTAGAAATCTAGAGTCATAATATTTGTTTCCAAATGTTAGGTAAACTTTAATAAGTTAAAGAGTCAAATGTTTGCCTATAGTTTATGGTTTTCAATCCCATGGTATTTTGGTATCCCATGATATTCAACCATAGTATTACATGTGAAGAAACTTATGTAAAGTCTTAGACAACTCCATTGTAAGGAGCCTAAGGATGTTGTTGTTGGCCTAACTATGGACGACGATGGAAAGATTGGCCATACACCGACTGTATTGGTTAGGAAGAATGGATCCATTATGGATGGTTTAGCCAATTGGGTTTCCAAGGTAATCCTTTGTTTTTATTATGTTTATGTTATTGATATAATGATTATGTTTATTATGTGCTTATAATCATAACAATGGTATTAGAGCAAAATCTTGAAAAGGCATTGCAAGCATACAAGAATTGATTCTTGAAAGAGGAACATGGTAAGCGGTAGATGAAGAAATGATTTGGAAAACTATAGTAATCACTCATATGAGAGTTGGGTTTAACCACAATGTAAGTATGAATACTGTTGTAAGACCCGGTTAGGCATTTGTACTCATGGTTGGTGAGTCACCTATATAGATTTAGGTAGATAAAAGAAGGGAGCATGTTGTATTTTGATTCCCAATTAAAATTTTGAGGGGGGTTGGTGATTCCCCCAAGTCAAGTTTAAAGGGGAAATTGTTAGGTCAACTTAAATCAGTTAAAGAGTTAAATGTATGTCTACAGTTAATGGTTTTTAAGCTCATGGTATTTGGTATCCCATGGTATTCTCCCATAGTATTGCATGTGAATAATCCTACTTAAAGGTTTAGTCAACTGCATTGTGAGGAGACTAAGGAGGATAGTGTTGACCTGTGTGTGGTTGGTGATGGCTATATTGTCCATGCCCTCACCAGATTAGGAAGAATAGATCTATTATCATGGTTGGTTTTCCCAATTGAGTTTCCAAGATAACCCTTTGTGATATTGTATGTATGTTCTTTTTTCGTGTGATTCTAATCATCACACCAAACACATCAATGCCAACAAGAGTAGCACAAATTTAACGTATTTTTGTCTCCCAACCAAGTTTTCCAATTTATCATAGTAAATCAACCTAGTTCTCTTCATCAATTCACCTAATATTATAGTCTTGAAATGGTTAGTTCAACAAGTCATTGATACAAATGAATAATTAACAAAGATAATAGAATGTAAAAACTATTCTTTCATCTATTGTACCTTATCAAGTTCAATCTTGCAACTTACATTCTTGATTTTCGTATAGATTTTGACTTAAATGTACCTTGACTTCTCGCCGAGTTGATAGGTTATCTCTGTACTTAATAAACAACACCAATCTTACAGATGACATTCTATGTCAATACTATCACTATATTCGAAAGAGTCTTAATCTAGTGCCAACGTTTCTTTAAAAAAATAGATATCACAAGTAACTATAAATAAAAGCCTTCTTATGTACAATTACATCCAATTTTGAGAGCAAAAAAGAAGTGACCTAGTTAGGGGGTAGAGTTTTTTTAAAGTAGAATCTCTACATTTGTAGCAATATGTTGGAGTAGGATCAAGAAGGGCCATTTTTGGGAAGCATGTGCAAAGATGTAGAATAAGCACATGCAACAAAGGGACATAAGAGCACAAAAAATGTAAATTAGTTAGAGTTTTGGTCCATTGGGCATATTTTTGGGTATGTTTGTTGGATTTGGACCCCCATTAAAAAAATATAAATAGGTAGTATATATAGAGATAGAGAATAATGAGATAAGAGATTATAAAAGAGGTAGCGAGTATGAAACTCATGAATGTTGTAAGGTTGTAATAATATTTGACTGTTTTGGAGTTTATATCGCACAGTGCACGAAATATATGACTATAGATGAATGATAATGTGATGAAGATGTTTTGTATATCCTCTCTGTGTATTGTTGAATGCCTATTTCTTTGCTCATATTGAATGTGATGTTATGAATGTTGTTCCTCAATAACATATTTGAATATGTTTGCGTTATGATTGTTTCTTTGCTATAGATTTAATGTTTATATGCATGAATGTAGTGATAGAATTGCCTCCCAACCCTTCTTGTCTATAGAAACTTGGTTCCTACATACCCCCTAGATGTCTCAAGTGATACTTCATATGTTTAATAGGTTATGTTGTAAGGGATAGTATCTAGGGGTTTTGTTTGTGTTTTATTGCTAGAACTCGAGTCTTCCCCCTATGCACCAACAAATGGTTCCATTGTTGGAACCCGAATATGTTATTGAAGGGAGTGTGGATTCCAACTAGAGAAGAGATAGATCAGTGGTTGGGTGGAAAATTACACACCATTTTTCATGAAGACAAAACCCTTATTAAAGAATAAATGAAGAGGAATGGTCACGGAATGTATGTATTTTCTGAGTTCTATGAAATATTTTTCTGTCGGTTCCTTCCGGTACTAGTAGATTGGTAGCTCATATTAGTCAATACAAATCCAATATATAACCCATGATTGTAAGGAACTGGACCCCTGAAGAGATCCAACAACTAAAACCCGTAAGTAACCTTATCTTGAGTGCAATTGATTTTTGGAGAGATAGTGTATTGGAAGGGTAAATTATCGAGTTGTTTTATAAGTGAAACAAGATCCTATTGTGACACAAGGAGAATTTTATTGAAAGGACCTCATGGATGATATATTGAAAAAATAGTTACATGGATTAAGATGTTATTGTGCAATAAGGGTTGTATGCCAATGGAAGGGAAGATGAAAGTGGAATGAATGAGATAAGAATTCCAAAAGGGGATAGTATGATATACATAGAGGTTGGATTTATGTACATTGGAAAAATATTTAGGGTATATAGGAAGAGGATTGTTATTGAGAGAGATGAACAATATAGCGAGTTCAAAGAAAGTGATTATTGTGCAGAATACTAGATTGAAGGGAAATCGTAGTTGAAAGAAAGGGATTATTAGCTTAATCATAAGGAGAAAGGGGTCCCTATTTAGTGTCCCATATGTGTTGAACCTACCATTGAAACTTGGTGTTGTCATTGATGTCAAATAATAAACCAACAAGTTTGATGTCAAAGAATAAATCAATGAGATTGATGTCAAACATATGAGATGGATAACTTGAAGCCAATTTGAAGAAATATAAAAGTGTATGAATCCATCAGGAAATGACTCTCTATGTAAGAGAATCTAGTTTGAAGAAGATAAGTAAGTGTGGAAGTGTAGGAAGTGTGCAAACCCCACCAATACATCAGATGCATGTGCGTAGAAACCACCAAGTCAATGGAAGTTAGCGTGCAAAACCCCACAAGGTTTAATCATTAAAGTATATGCACCGATGTAGTGTTGGAGACATTTACCACCATACACACTTAATTTGGTCAATTTGGCCTAGTTAAACCACTATCCTAAGTTTTATTGACTTAATTAACATCATAGAAGCACTGCATGACATCAACATGAGCACACCCACTCCTACCTTCAGTCAAGGAGGCCAACTAAGCCTTCTCCTTCATTCGGGGAGGCTAACTGGAGCACTCCAGGGGTGATCTGAGTGTCATAAATGCACTTAATTGCTAAATGGTGGTTACAATCAATTAAACAGAGGAGTGAAGGCACCTCCATTCATTAAATTGATTATTTAATTAATATTTAATGAACTGGAGTCAATAGGGGCACCTCCAACCACTTCTGATGCTCAGTTAGACTTCAGTTAACCTCATCGGGGTTCACTGGAGTTAATGATGTGCTACCACTTATTGGTTGGCATGTAGTGACATGTGTCTGAACTATTTCAATTATACTCAGTCATCTGATGCACTTCGACCTCAGTTAGGACTCAGTTGAGTCAATTACGGTTTTGATTAGTGGTTAACTGGTGTGTTCACTATGGCTTACAGTCAGTTAAGATAGACTCACTCATTTGATTCGAATAACCTCCTCGGGAATTTGAATTGTCTTGGAATTCATGCACCTTGCATGATCATTGTATTCTATCATCATTCTTTCATTTGATTATGCAGAGATGCTACTTCCATTGCAGCACCATTTTGCCAATTTTATGCATATTTGTCTGTATTCTTTGTGAGATTGTGTTTTCAGTTCCTAGACCACTGTGACAAATTAATATGGTATCTGAGCTCATGGTGGGACGAAGCTCAAATCTCTCAAAAACAAGGTTTTTGACAGATCTTGCATGAAAATTGAGCAAAAGCTAAAAATTCCAGCATTGCACCAGAAGCCAAGGATTACCACTTAATACCCCAAGTAAGGAAATTGTTGATAAAGATTGCTTGATAAACTATGCTGGGTGTGATGAAAGCCTAAAATGTGCAGGATGACTGACCTTATGGTGCCCCTTTTGTTTTGATTTGCAGGTTTTAACAAGTGAAATCATTTGCTCCAACAGTTTCAAATGGCTTCTTCCATAGAACTCTTGACTCCATTCAATTTCCATTCATGGAAAGGAGATATGGAGATCCAGATACGTGCCAGAGGACTCTATAGGGTCACTATGGACACTGAAGAAGAGCCTGCTTCTATGACAAATAAAGCTATATTCTTAAACAAGAAAGATGAAGCATTTGGATTCTTGTGCCTCTCTATTTCCCAGGATCTTCTTTTCCATCTCTCGGGATTGAAGACTCCAAAGGAAATCTAGGACAAATTGGAAACCATGTATGGAAAATAGGATGATTTGAGAGTATACCAGCTTGAGAATGAGTTGATGTCTCTCCAACATTCCAATTTCGAGACCTTAAATGATTTTTTCACAAAGTTCAAGCACATTGTCTTACTGTTGAAGCAATGTAAGGTGGAGAAGGAGGATGATCAGCTCATCCTCACCATTCTCTCCAAAATTGGAGCTGATTATTCAGTGTTTGTCTCTACATTTGGTGTGGGGAAGCTCACAACCCCTAGATGGAAGATGCCATTACTCAATGCCTTCATTGAGTCCCTAACAAGTGAACATGATAAGCTTGTCCAGATGGGGATCATCAAATCCTCCCGTGATCAAGCCCTCCATGTCTCAGAGCCCAAAGATCTAAAGGGTAAAGGAAAGAAGTAGAAGAACCCAAAAACCAAATTTGAAGCTCCTAAGCCTAAAGTTGAAAACCAGCAGCATGAAGAGTCTTCTGGATCAAAGAAGAACAAAGGAAAAGGACATCTGATGGAAAGGAAAAAGTCAAGTGTTCATACTGCGGGAAGGGATTCCACCCTGAACATGCCTACATGAAAAAGAAACTTGATGAAGCTACCTCTCTCCTTGAGAGAAATCACATCAATCTTCTAGAAAGCTTTCAGAGGAGAGATCAGCAAGATCGGGAACCGCAGCATGAAAGAGGTCATGCCCTCATGGAAAGCACTTCGAAGTCCAAAGCACTCTTGATAGATTCTGGAGCTTCAAACCACATGATGGCTAAAAGAGACTCCTTCTCATATTTGGAGACCGGTAAATCCATTCCCATCCACATGGGAGATGACCTCCCAATCACATTCGAAGGACAAGGTACTGCAGATCTTGAGCATGGTTATTTTTCCAATGTTCTGTATGTACCATCTCTTGCATCAAACCTCCTAAGTGTTTATCAAATGATACATACGGGAGTTCCCAAAAGAGTCTCCTTTAGCCTAGATGATGTAGAGATCACATAACTTGTATTCAGAAAACTTGTAGCAAAAGGCCTTGCAAACCATCATGCAAAAGCCTACGAGTTCTCCCCTTTTGTGGCGGATGTAAAGCCCACCGCATTGATGACTCATGGAAATGAAGTTAGTAGACTGTGGCATGAGAGGTTCTACCATCTAAAATTCAAATACTTGCAGAAATTATAGAATAATTCTATGGTTGAAGGCCTCCTAATCATCAAAGCTACCACTGGAATTTGCAAGGGATGTGTTGTTGGAAAGCACCCTGAGCATAAGTTCGAGTGGGGGAAGGCAAGCCGAGCATCATGCAAATTGGGACTGATACATTCTGATATCAGCGGTCCCATTCCTATCATATCCATGAATGGATCAAGGTACGTTCTGACTTTCATTGACGACTTTTCCAGATACACATGGGTCTTTTTTATCAAAAAGAAGTCGGAAGTCTTGGAAAAATTCACTCAATTGAAGGCCTTGATTGAGAATGCATTTGGCCAAAATATCAAGATCTTGAGATCTGATAATAGCAGAGAGTATGTTAGTAATGAGTTACTACATATATGTTCCCAAAGTGGTATTCAGATCTAGAATTCAGTCCCCTACACTCCCCAGTAGAACGGTGTAGCGGAGAGGAAGAATCGGTCTCTCAAGGAGATGACCACCTGTATGTTGGAATCAAAGAAGTTGGCTACAAATTTTTGGACTGAAGCCATGCATACTGTAGCATATATTCATAACAGAGTGCCACACTCATTGATGAAATGGAATACCCCTTTCAAAGCATACTTTGGACACAAGCCGGATGTGTCGAATCTATGGGTGTTTGGGTCCACTGCACGGGCCTGAATTCCACTTGATAAAAGGAGGGCTTTGCAACCGCAAAACATAGAATGTCTATTTATTGGATATCCTGATGAATCAAAAGGTTTCAAGCTGCTGTATATCAAAACAAAGCATATCATCATTGAAAGGAATGTCAAGTTTGATGAGCCTATTCAGGAGTTAGAACTAGTGAAGGAGAAAACTGCTGAATTTCCTTCCTATTCTACTGAATATTTGGATGATGTAATTGGGGGTTATGACCCTGATTTGGATCCTTTGATTTCTGATATCAGTGTACAACAAAAATCAGATTTTGAATCAGAACCTGAAGTACAAAATCATCTCCCAAATTGGGCCTGACAGATACTCTCCTTCGCAGGAGATAACATTGGAAATCCGGATGATCCAAGGAGAACCCGATCCGATTTTCAAAGAGCAGGTATTGCGCTCTCTTGTCATGATTATTTGCTGTATGAATATTGTTATTTGATGATAATTTCAGACTCAAATTCCTACTACCATGCTTGGAAGGATCCAGATGGCAAGTTTCCATGGATGAAGAGATGAATTCTCTTCAGAAAAACACTACTTGGGAGCTAGTTTCTCTTCCTCCAGGGAGGAAATTGGTTCAATGCAAGTGGGTGTTTCAGACTAAGGTCATGTAACACCCTTATTTTGACTCCGTTGCATTAGATGTATATGATGATGTATATATTGTAAATGATCATGGTGTGGAGCTAAAGGCGAAGGCCCCACCATTGGTCGGTTATGCTATGTTTTGGATTTAAAATTGTCACCGATGGCATATCGGGGCATGCAACATATATTATGTTGGTCATCATGTAAATATGCATCTATAATTAATTAAATGAACCCAACCAGCTATGATCGTGGCAACTAAAATGAGAAAGGGCATGATTTTCCCAAGGATGAGGATGTGGGGGAATTTTTCCAACTTTGGCCAATGGGGTGAAAATCCATGTGTCTTCTTACCTTGTTTTGTTCCAACCACTTTCATTAAGAAAGGCTGCTGATGGATGAGGCAGTTATGATCTTTGGGAGTGGGGTGGCAGGACTGTCAGTCCTCACCCACATGCACACTCCACCCACTGTTGACTTCACTATGGCAGGAAAAACCTTCACGCACTCTCCAATTCGCGATCTCACGATTTCGCTGTTCATATCCACGCATGAACCATCTTCTGTTAGCTGGTCTCATGCACAGGTATTTTTCCTGGTTTTTCCAACTGATGCAGCGAGCTGAGAGCCGTGCTATTTTATCCACGATTTACTGTGCTGCTGTGGTTCTCTCATGCACAGTGTGTTTCATTGTGATTTCTTTACATTTTGGGACGCTGTCATTCATTCTCACGCACAAGCAATTTCTCGTTAGTCTCATGCATAGCAAGCTGAAAGCCGTTTTGCCACTATCACCCATAATTTCCTGTAGGGAGTCATTTCACGCTTAAGAACTGTGTGGTGGCCTGTGTAATTCCTTTTTCGCTTGCTTCCTTGCCCTGAACGGACTGCTGATTTCCCCCTGTTGGAATTGTGTTTGATGTTGTGTTTGGGAACTGTTGTAAATTCGCTGGAGAGTCATTTTGGCCACGATAGGGCCAAGAACAACTCAGGAATTGTTTCCCTGTTTAAGCTGTGACAGCTAAATTAATTTCCTGAGTGCAATGGTTGGTATTTGGACTGTGTTAGGAGTAGGGATGGGGGCTTGGTTTGCTTGATAAACTTGGTGTCTGGACACCACACAGATAGAGCTAGAGGGCTGGCCTTCTTCTCCATCACCCCTGAATAGCACTGGAAGGGAATGCAGGGCCTGAGGGACTATTTAGTAGAGAAGGGACTGATTCCTTGTGTTGGGTGTGTTTGGGTGTCTTAGAGGTCAGGCTAGTTCTAGTGTAGGTGTTCTTGGCTCTGTAATGAGCTCACCAGCTTAGCATTGAGCCTTTCCCCAACTCCTTGATGGCCTGATAAACCCAACTGTGTTGGCTTGGCTATGTTTTGTATATCCTTGGCTATGTGTAAGCCTGCTTGTTCCCTTATTCCTTGGAGAATCATGCCCAGCTCAGGGGTGGCAGCGCTACTGAGAGATTAAGGGGCACGCTGGCCTATGGTTGGGTGGAATGTTGCAGCGACGTAGTTGGTTGTGGAACGACTTATTCATAAGATAAGTGATCTTGTCCACTTTACTTCTGCAACTATATTTACTGTTAATGACTATAATGGATATGTTGAATGATTTCCTGTGTGAGTCCATGATTAATTCCGCTGTGCAAGATACATGATTGTAGCGGTGTATGTTGAATAATTGCACCCTGCATGATAAATATTCATGTGTGTATATTCTAGTTTAAAGTTCTTGTTTAAGCATCCGGTTTCAGCAATTTTGTGCATGTACATGTTCATGGGCTCTTAGCCCGCATGGTTAACGCCATGGTGATCGCGTCCTACTAGCCAGTCGGAGACATGGGGACGTGATAGTATGGTATCAGAGAAATGTTGACAACAATGGGCCTCTATGGGCCAAGAAGGAGCAACTAACAGAGGTAGTATTCCTCTCTGCCCAGCGGAAATCAGACTGTAAATTCTACAAAAAAAAAAAAATGGTCTCAGTGTTGAGCAGTCGGGACACCAGCGGGAAAGAATTCCGTCGTTACGGGAGAGTTAGAAGTCTCCCATCCACCATTGCGGAAGTCCAAACCGCTGAGTCTTCCGACGGGGAAGGAATTCCACCGTAGCGGAAGCATGCCGATGGAACGGTTGAAGAAAACGCGAAAAATGGACTAAGTGTTCCCCATTGGAACAATTAGCAAAGTTGACTTCCGCCATTACAGAAGAGTTGGTGAAGTGGGCTTCCGCTGTAGTGGAAGAGTTAGAGTTTTCCCGTCTGCCATTGCGGAAGTCCAAACCGTTAAGTATTCTGACGAGAAAGTCCTCCGATCGTCAACATGTCAAAAAGGTTAAGGCTCGAAGTTAGTTCACCAATCAGAAGAGTTGACGAAGTAAACTTCCGCCGTTGCGGAAGCCAAAAGCACTAAGGCTTCCGACCAGAAAGGTCGCCGAAGCCGAAAGTTTAAAATTGTTCTAAGCGCCGTTGTGGAAGAGAAAGTGTTCCGAGAGCCGCTATTGCGGAAGAGAAAGTGTTCCGAGAGCCGCCGTTGCGGAAGAGAAAGTGTTCCGAGAGCCATCGTTGCAGAAGAGAAAGTGTTCTGAGAGCCGCCGTTGCGGAAGAGAAAGTGTTCCGAGAGCCGCCGTTGCATAAGAGAAAGTGTTCCGAGAGCCACTATTGCGAAAGAAATAGAGGAATTGGGAGCCTATTCTGTGAAGGAATTAGAGGAATTGGGATCCGATTCTACAAAGAGAAAATGTGGAGTTTTCAGTAGGATTTCCTAATGAATTTTGACCGTTTTTCAGTGGTTTTTCCAGTGAAATTTTAGGGCTAAAAAGGAGAAAAGAGGAAGTGAGCTTATGCGAGGAAGCGAAAATCAATAATTTACAAAAAAAAATGAGGGCACTTCCCTCAGCCACAAGGGGGCAAGCCCCCTTGACCCCCGTCATCCCCCTTAGACAGATGTTCTTTGATGAAGAGAATTTTGTGTTTGGGCAAATTTGTTATTTTATGGTTATTCCAAGAGAAGGTAAGTAATAATGGTTTATATTAATGTTATGCATCTGAAATTTGTGTTATTAACACGTTTGTAGAATCATAGTCACCTTCAAGAGCAGTATTCCAGGTAGTGCAGTTTGATAAGTAAGTGGTGGTTCAGTATGAGAACCCATGATGGGTATGATGCTTGGGATTCCTATGAGCGAGTAGAAGATGCCATGGGAGAAAATGTCCATAATAGAAATGATGACATTGAGTCCAATGGAAGGCGATTCCAGGGGACACCGTCAGATGTTGCAGCTACCATGAGAAGCTTGATTAAAGCCTATGAAGAGCAGCATCAGTTGAATGCTGCTATGTTGCAGAGTTTGACAGACTTGCAAAGAAAGATAGACTCTGGACGAGGTACAACAAGGCTAGAAGGCAGTAAGAGCAGTACCAGGAGGAGGAGGAGGACTTCTAGTGGATTATCTGATTCTGAAGAATCCAGTGGGGATTCAAGTTCTTCTTCTCATAAAAGGAAAAGGAAGAGACACCATAGGGACCACTTTCGAGATGAATTTAAGAAAGCTAAACCTCCTACATTTGATGGCGAGATAAAGACTGGACAAGAGGCTGAAGCTTGGCTTCTTGGAATAAAGAAGTACTTTCAAGTGCATGATTATTCAGGAAACATGAAGGAAAGAATTGCCATATTCAATCTGAATGGAAGAGCATCCATTTGGTGGGAACACTTTAAACGAGTAAAGAGGATCAGTGAAAGGAGACTGAAGTGGAAACAGTTCAAGAAGTATTTCAAGCAGAAATACCTCTCTGACAGGTATTATGATGACAAGATTAAGGAGTTCCATGAGCTGAGATTGGGACAGCAGACCATGGAAGAATATGCAAATAAGTTCTTGGAGCTGTTGAGGTATGTACGGTACATCCGAGATGAAAAAGTAAAGGTCCAGCATTTTTTGAGTGGATTACCTCAGCCCTACAAAGATAGAATTGAGTTTTATGAACCTAGAACTCTTGAAGAAGCAATAAGAAAGGCTAAGTATTGCTATGAGAAAAGCAAAGGTAAGCCGGATTACCATAAGGCATGGAAGGACAAGAAGAATGAGAAGTTTGACCAAAGGAAGAAAGGTTTCAAACCTTCTAACTTCAAGAACCAGCAGAAGCAGCCATCCCAAGCTGGGAGTAAGCCGGTTGGAGTGACAGGAGAAAATCCTAAGGATCCACAACAGAATAGAGGGCCACTTCAATGTTAGAAATGTGGGGGAACCCACATGCGCATGAATTGTCCACTCAAGAATGAGAGTGCAAGGCCAGCTTATAACATTCGGGAAGCAAAAACAGTGGGTCAAGTAGCAAGGGTATTTCCTAGGATCTATGTAGCATTGGAGGACCGCCAAGCAGATCACCAGTCAGCTGTGGTTAAAGTAGCAGGTAATATTGTTGAGTAATCTGTTTCTATTTTGATTGACCCTGGTTCTACGCACAGTTACATTACTCCTAGAATAGTGGAGATTTGTGCTTTTAAGAAAGTAAAGCATAGGAAGTCTTGGTTAGTTCAGCTAGCCACTGGAACTAAGAGAAAGGTCAGTGAAGTGGTAGAGAAATGTCCATTGGTCATGAATGGATTGGCCACTTGTGTAGATTTGAATGTTCTACCGCTTGGTTCCTATGATGTTCTCATTGGAATGGATTGGTTAGAAGCTCACAGGGTGAAGCTTGATTGCTACAATAAGACTTTTGAATGCATGAATGAAGAAGGGAACCTAGTAGTTGTGAAAGGTATTCCAAAGGTGATTTCAGTACGGCAGGTTTCAGCAATGCAGTTAAAGAAGTTATGTAGGAAGGGTTTCCAATTGTATGCAGCTCAGATTTTGGAGGAATCGAGAGATGAAACTCCTAGGTTGGAGGACTATCAAGTGTTACAGGAATTCAGGGATGTGTTTCCTAATGAGATTCCAGGGCTTCCTCCAAAGAGGGACATTGATTTCACAATTGAACTTGTGCTAGGAGCAGCACCAGTATCCAAGGCACCCTACAGGATGAGTACACCAGAGATGCTAGAATTGAAGATGCAATTGCAAGAGTTGTTGGAAAAGAAGTATATCCGGCCGAGTGTGTCCCCTTGGGGAGCGCCAGTTCTGTTTGTAAGGAAGAAAGATGGTACGCTCAGGTTATGTATTGACTACAGACAGTTGAACAAGGTTACCGTGAAGAATAAATATCCTTTGCCTAGGATTGATGACCTCTTTGATCAAATGAGAGGAGCAAGGGTATTTTCCAAGATTGACTTGAGGTCTGGTTATCATTAGGTGAAAATCAAGGATGAAGACATTCATAAGACAACCTTCAGAACAAGGTATGGGCATTATGAGTTTGTAGTGGTACCATTTGGGCTCACAAATGCACCAGCTACATTTATGTGCCTTATGAATAGTGTCTTCAACAGGTATTTGGATAAGTTTTTTCTTGTTTTCCTTGATGACATTCTTGTTTATTCTAAGAATGAGGAAGAACATGAAGAGCATTTGAGATTGACATTGAATTTGCTCAGGGAGAAGCAGTTGTACGCAAAGCTGAGAAAGTGTGACTTCTATAGGGATAGAATTCAGTATTTGGGTCACATTATCTCAAAGGAGGGTATATCTGTGGACCCTAAAAAGATTGAAGCCATTATGAATTGGCCTACTCCAAGAAATGTGACAGATGTAAGATATTTCATGGGACTTGCAGGATACTACAGGAGATTCATTGAGGGATTCTCCAAAGTTGCACATGCTATCACTTCTTTGTAAAAGAAGGGGATGAAGTTCGAATGGACATCGAGGTGTGAAGAAAGTTTCCAGAGGTTGAATAATCTTCTCACTAGTGCACCAGTATTGAAGGTTGCAGATCCAGAGAAAGATTTTGTGGTATGTACCGATGCATGCGGACAAGGGCTTGGAGGAGTCCTTATGCAAGACAACCACGTGATATGTTATGAGTCAAGAAAGTTGAAGGAACATGAGAAGAACTATGCCACTCATGATCTAGAGCTTGCAGCCATAGTACATGCTCTCAAGATGTGGAGGCATTACTTGATGGGTAGGAGATTTGAGCTCAGGACAGACCATTGTGGTCTGAAGTATCTATTTGATCAGCCTACTTTGAATGATAGGCAAGCAAGATGGCTGGAGTTTTTATTTGAGTTTGAGTTTGAGATCAAGCACATAAAAGGAAAGGAGAATAAGGTAGCTGATGCACTTAGTAGGAAGGTGCGGAAAATGCATGTGGCATCTCTTAGTATTTGCCAAACAGATTTGAGGCAATAGATTGTTAGTCATGTTGCTAGAGATGAATTGTATGAGCAGGTAAAAGACAAGTTGCAGCAGCAAAGTCTTGAGAAAAGGTATGATGGATATAAATTGGAAGAAGATAGACTTCTCACTTATAAAGGTAGAATTTATATTCCAGATGTAGCAAGTTTGAGGAGAGTTGTTATGGATGAAATCCATCAAGCTCCGTTTTCTGGTCACCTAGGATATCAGAAGACAATTGCTACAACTAGAAAATAGTACTTTTGGCCAGGTATGAAAAAGGACATGGCTGAATACATTTCAAGGTGTATGAAATGTCAACAGGTAAAGGTTGAGAATCAACATCTAGCAGGTTTGTTGCAGCCTTTGCCAGTTCCGAAATGGAAATGGGAAGTTATTTCCATGGATTTTATTACAGGATTGCCAATGACTTGGAGACAACATGATTCCGTCATGGTTGTGGTGGACAAGTTGACAAAGGCAGCACATTTTATACCAGTTAAGTCCACGCATCAGACTGACGACATTGCAAATATCTTCATGAAGGAGATATTCAAATTGCATAGATTGCCGAAGGCAATAGTCTCTGACAGAGATGTCAAGTTCACTTCCAACTTTTGGAAGGGGTTGTTTGCAGACTTGGGTACAAAGCTAAACTTCAGCACTGCATACCATCCTCAGACAGATGGGAAGACAGAGAGATTTAATCGGGTGCTTGAAGATATGCTTCGCATGTATGTGATGGAAAAACCAACCAAGTGGGAAGATTACTTACACTTGGTAGAGTTTGCTTATAACAATGGACATCAAGCATCCTTGAGGATGAGTCCGTATGAAGCTTTGTATGGAAGAAGGTGTAGGACACCAGTGACTTGGGATAATCCAGTGAACAGGATTGTGCTTGGACCAGAATTGCTCAAGGAAATGGAGCAAGAGGTTGTAAAGATCAGGCAGAAGCTGAAAGCAACAAAGGACAGGCAGAAAAGCTATGCAGATAAGCATAGGGTGAACAGGGATTTCAGAGTTGGGGATCATGTTTACCTAAGAGTGAGGGCAAGGAAGAGTTCCTTGAAGCTTGGAAGTTGTGCCAAATTGTCACCGAGATACTGTGGGCTGTTTGAAGTGCTTGAAAGAATAGGGCCAGTTGCATATAGAATTGCATTGCCTACTAGCACTAGAGCTCATAATGTTTTTCATGTTTCTTTGCTTAAGAGATATGTACATGACCCTAACCATGTGATAAATTGGGATGTGATTCAGGTGGAACCCGAGGGAGAGTTCCGAATCAAGCCAATGCGCATCCTTGACAGGAAGGTCACGATGCTTTGGAACCGAGCCATAGGTCAGGTAAAGTTGCAATGGGAGCACTACGAGCCTGAAGAGGCTACTTGGGAGCTGGAGGATGCCATGCGATTGGCACATCCATTTTTGTTCAATTTTGCGGAACACTGAGGCAATACCAGTGTAGCATTTTGGTCAATTTTGTAAAGCACTGAGGACAGTGCTATTGAAGGGGGAGGGGAATGTAACACCTCGGTTTTGACCCATTGCATTAGATGTATATGATGATGTATATATTGTAAATGATCATGGTGTGGATCTAAAGGCCAAGGCCCCACCATTGGTCGGTTATGCTATGTTTTGGATTTAAAATTGTCATCGATGGCATATCGGGGAATGTGGCATATATTATGTTGGTCATCATGTAAATACGACCATCTATAATTAATTAAATGAACCCGACCAGCTATGATCGCGGCAACTAAAATGAGAAAGGGGCATGATTTTCCCAAGGATGAGGATGTGGGGGAATTTGTCCAACTTTGGCCAATGGGGTGAAAATACATGTGTCTTCTTACCTTGTTTTATTCCAACCACTTTCATTAATAAAGGCTGCTGGTGGATGAGGCAGTTATGATATTTGAGAGTGGGGTGGCAGGACTGTCAGTCCTCACCCACACGCACACTCCACCCACTGTTGACTTCACTATGGCAGGAAAAACCTTCACGCACTCTCCAATTCGTGATCTCATGATTTCGCTGTTCATCTCCACGCATGAACCATATTTTGTTTGTTGGTCTCACGCATAGGTATTTTTCCTGGTTTTTCCAACTGATGCAGCGAGCTGAGAGCCGTGCTCTTTTATCCACGATTTACTGTGCTGTTGTGGTTCTCTCACGCACAGTGTGTTTCATTGTGGTTTCTTTACGTTTTGGGATAGAGTCATTCATTCTCATGCACAAGCAATTGCTCGTTAGTCTCACGCATAGCAAGCTGAAAGCCGTTTTGCCACTATCACCCATGATTTCCTGTAGGGATTCATTTCACGCTTAAGAACTGTGTGGCGGCCTATGTAATTCCTTTTCCACTTGCTTCCTTGCCCTGAATGGACTGCTGATTCCCCCCTGTTGGAATTGTGTTTGCTGTTGTGTTTGGGAACTGTTGTAAATTCGCTGGAGAGTCATTTTGGCCACGATAGGGCCAAGAATGACTCAGGAATTTTTTCCTGTTTAAGCTGTGACAGCTGAATTAATTTCCTGAGTGCAATGGTTGGTATTTGGACTGTGTTGGGAGTAGGGATGGGGGCTTGGTTTGCTTGATAAACCTGGTGGCTGGAAACCACACAGACAGAGCTAGAGGGGTGGCCTTCTTCTCCATCACCCCTGAATAGCACTGGAAGGGAATGCAGGGCCTGAGGGACTATTTAGTAGAGAAGGGACTGATTCCTTGTGTTGGGTGTCTTAGAGGTCAGGCTAGTTTTGGTGTAGGTGTTCTTGGATTTGTAATGAGCTCACCAGCTTAGCATTGAGCCTTTCCCAACTCCTTGATGGCCTGATAAACCCAACTGTGTTGGCTTGGCTATGTTTTGTATATCCTTGGCTATGTGTAAGCCTGCTTGTTCCCTTATTCCTTGGAGAATCATGCCTAGCTCGGGGGTGGCAGCGCTGCTGAGAGATTAAGGGGCACGCTGGCCTATGGTTGGGTGGAACGTTGTAGTGATGTAGCTGGTTGCGAAACGACTTCTTCATAAGATAAGTGATCTTGTACATTTTACTTCTGCAACTATATTTACTGTTAATGACTATAATGGATATGTTGAATGATTGCTTGTGTGAGTGCATGATTAATTCCGCTGTGCAAGATACATGATTGTAGCTGTGTATGTTGAATAATTGCACCGTGCATGATAAATATTCATGTGTGTATATTCTATTTTAAAGTTCTTGTTTAAGGATCTGGTTTCAGCAATTTTTTGCATGTACATGTTCATGGGCTCTTAGCCCGCATGGTTAACGCCATGGTGATCGCATCCTCCTAGCCTGTCGGAGGCATAGGGACGTGACAGGTCGATGCATATGGAAGCACCTAAAAATATAAGGCAAGGATGGTAGCAAAATTTTTCTCCTAGGTCCAAGGTGTGGACTACAATGAGACTTTTGCACCGGTTACAAAAATGGACTCCATTACCTAGTTTTGGCAATTTCAGCATCTAAACACTGGGAAGTGCATCATATGGATGTTAATTCAGCCTTTCTACATGGAGATATTCATTAGGAGATATACATGAAGCAGCCTAAGGGCTACATTTCTGATCCATATTTGGTTTGCAAGCTAAAGAAGTCACTATATGGGTTAAAACAGGCCCCAAGAGAGTGGTATTCCAAGATGGATGCCTTCCTTCTCTCGCAAAACTTCCAAAGGTGTAAATAAGATCCAAATGTGTATATATAGTAGGATTATGGTAATTTGATTATTATTTTTTTATATGTTTATGAATTACTGATCACATGTAGCATAGTTTATTCTATTTCAGTCATCAAAACTGCTCTCCACAATGCATTTGAAATGAGCGATTTAAGGCTCTTAAAACAATTTTTTGGGCTCGAAATTGAGCAAAATTATGATGGGATAATGGTCACTCAGTACAAATACATATCATACTTGTTATTCAAGTTTAACATGGCTGAATGTAGAGCTACTCCATTCCCTTTCCTTTCAGGGATCAGCCTTGAAGACGGAAAAATCACACCTCCCATGGACTGCACTATTTATCGACAACTGATTGGTAGCTTGTTGTACTTGACTAATTCTTGGCCTGATATCTGTTATGCTGTGAATGCTGTATCAACATACATGCAGCAGCCCCATGATATTCATTGGAAGGAATCCAAGAGGATCCTCCAGTATATTCAGGGAACCAAGATCTACGACATTCACTATGCTGCAGACTCCGAGCTAGAGCTGGTTGGGTACACAGATTCCAATTGGGTGGGTTATTCTATTGATCAAAAGTCTACTTCTAGATATGTCTTCATGTTTGGTGGTGGCCCCATTTGCTGGTATAGCAAAAATCAGGCCGCTATAGCATTGTCTTCAGCAAAGGCCGAGTATCGAGGAGCGGTGAATGCTTGCATCCAAGCTATTTGGTTGCAAGGCATTCTTTCAGTGTTTGATCTTGGTAGTACTTTGTCCACTGTCCTATTTTGTGAAAATCAAAGTGCTATTAAGATATCCACATATCTAGTTACCAGGAAAAGGACTAAGCATGTAGAGATACACATGCACTATATCAGGGAGCTAGTGCATGACAAGACCATCATTCTGCAATACTACCCGACTGATGAGCAGATTGCAGACATCTTCACCAAGATATTTTTAGAAAATAATTTCACTTACCTCCGTTCACAATTGGGGGTGAGTTCATCAGGGTGATCCAACTACTTTTAGTGTTCAACTTGAGGGGGGTTTTTCCCACTGGGTTTTCCCTCTTTTCCTCACTTAGTTTGTTTTGAGCATTGTTTGAGTTTCAGTATTGTACAGGGTGACCTATGGCCTTTTTTGCTAGGGCCCTAGCATTCTTATGCACTTTATGTTTTCTACTTCTCCTGATTATAGCTTAAGGGTGGGTGCTGGAGACATTTACCACCATACACACTTACTTTGGTCATTTTGGCCTAGTTAAACCACTATCCTAAGTTTTATTGACTTAATTAACATCAGAGGAGCACTATATGACGTCAACATGAGCACACCCATGCCTACCTTCAGTCAAGGAGGCCAACTAATCCTTATCTTTCATTCAGGGAGGCTAACTGGAGCACTCCGGGGGTGATATGAGTGTCATAAATGCACTTAATTGCTAACTTATAGTTACAATTAGTTAAATAGAGCAGTGAAGGCACCTCCATTCATTAAATTTATTATTTAATTAATATTTAATGAACTGGAGTCAACAGGGGCGCCTTGAACCAATTTTGATGGTCAGTTAGACTTTAGTTAACCTCATCGGGGTTCATTGGAGTTAATGATGCACTACCACTTGTTGGTTGGCATGCAGTGACATGTGTCTGAGATATTTTAGTTAGAATCAGTCATCTATTGCACTTCAACTTGAGTTAGGACTCAGTTGAGTCAATTAGGGTTTTGATCAGTGGTTAATTGGTGTGTTCACTGTGGCTTACAGTCAGTTAAGCTAGACTCACTCATTCAATTCAAATAACCTCATTGGAAATTTGAATTGTCTTGGAATTCATGCACCTTGCATGATCATTGTATTGTATCACCATTCTTTCATTTGATTATACAGAGTTGCTACTTCCATTGCAACACCATTTTGCCAATTTTATGCATATTTGTCTATATTCTTTGTGAGACTGTGTTTTTAGTTCCTATACCACTGTGAGAAATTAATATGTAGGATGAAATAAGGTGGTTTTCTTGACCAAGAAGTAAGTTGGGTCATCAGTGAGTACAACAAATCCCAATTTGTGGACACATATCTTGAACAAGAAAAAGTATAAATAAGCAAGAGATGGAAGTATTGAAGTAAGCTTGAAAATGGCATAAAGAATATATTATGACTTGGAAAGATTCTAATTTATGGAGTATCAATGGATTGTTGATAAAATAAAAGGCTTAAATAGTAGAGATAGATTGCATAGAAACAATGAAGATAAATAACAAATAGTGTGCAAATGAGAAAGATACCATGTATCAAGATGTGTGAAGAAAGTACACATCGAATGAAGCAGATCACATAAGTATTAAAGTAGAAGTCATAGATGGCATGGATATTTACAAAAATATATTATATAAATATGATTCATTCTCCACACTAGTGCGGCGGTCTTCACTCGCTACTTTACATAGGAACCTTTCGTTTTCATTTAGTGTATCTTTTCTTCATTGATCTAGAATCCTTCTAGAATTTGTAAAAACATTTCCTTGTACATGCTAATTACAAAACTAAGTACACTGAACGTAATAAGATCACATCTCAATCATTATTGCAGATAGAAAAAATCTTGCAAATTCATGTGGCCTCTCGATGGGAACCCACTTTTTAGAGTTGTCGAACATGTAATACACTTGATCACCACCATTGCAAGCATAACCACTCAGAGATATCTTGTGAGAAATTGAAATACTGGAGGACATCTCTTTTTTTTTAACATGGAAAAATATTTTAGTTAACTATTAATAAAACAAGTATATATAGGGCATGTTATACCCAAAAACCTGGTTGCTGAAAGAAATCTCTAGAAGAAGAAATACATAAGTATAGGGATTTAGTATATGCAATGATAGATGTATAAATAACGTTAATGGGTGGTGAGAAAATACAACAGGTTGATTATCCAATAAAATTTCCAACAATGAGCTATTAACATGTTATGTGAGGTTCATTATGATTACCGTCTGCATAGAAGAGGACACATATTCACTAGTCATGTGTGTTACCTCTAGTAGAGGAGGATGAATCCACCTTCATGTTCACATAATTATAGAGGTAAGTCACCTTTTTCATCTATTTTGTGGGCTCATATTAGTTGAGGAGAAATAATGGGAGATTCCATAGAAAAAAATTGCCCTTATTTCAAATGCCATGCTTAAGAGAGGGACCATGCCATATGCTCACCATTATTTATCTATTTGGATTTCCAAAACACAAACCTATTAGACCATGCTAATAGAAACTTGTCTCTTCCCTATCTATCAAAGGAAAATGAACTTATGCCAAGTACGAAGAAGTCAATGTAGAACATATCATGACAAGAAAAACTAAAAGACATGTGCTTTGCATGCAGTGAAGAAAAAAACTTAGTGAAAAAAGACATCGGCAAATGCATTGCATGCAAAACATGACACCACAAAAGACATCAACACATGCAATGCATGTTAGCTTTTCTAATCTAATTATCTTGATTAGGATCGTTATGTGAAAGAATAACAAGTACAACAATATACACAATATTGGGCAGATACACAAGACACAAAGATTTTCACCGAGGAAACCATAAAGGAGAAAACCCCACAAACTTCGCTAGAATAGTTTCATCATAAAGAATGTGTTACAAGATGATCAAAACTTATAAGAAGAATCCTTCTGCAACTATCCATCTCTCCTCCTTGTCTCTCTCTCTCTCTCCTTATGCAAACATGAGTGAGTGAGTGGGTGCATAAATGAGGGACGGTGGCTCCCTATTTATACCTTTCAAGTGAATGACCTATTACATGACTGGCGCCAACCTATTAACCTAATAGGGTCGAATTATCCAAGAGAGACTCTAAATATACTTTACATGATGTTACATTGGGGACTATTGCCCTGAATTACAACAAAGCTTGTACCTCAAGGTCCATACATAATAATTCCATCCCGAAAGGAGGCAAACACATCTCCGATGGGGGTAGAACCACACAAAATGATAATATAGATCAGAATATCTTCTGAAGTTAAAAATACAACAATAGTCCCTATTAACTAGGAAGGTATTGTCTCTCTCTCCACAATCATCAACACATCTGGTTGATTCATCATCGCAGAGTCATCATCATAGCTACTATGATATTCATCTTCTAGTCGATCATTGAATTGTACTATCTGTCATCGAAAGTTTAGAAAAAAATCCATCCCTTTTTCACGCTGGGTGTAGGCCTAGTCCTCATTCAGGTCTTCATCATATCTTTAAGTAAGCCATCATGTAGGTACAACCCAGGACCTTCTTTACATTACCACCGTGATAAATTGTGTATCCTACCTTCATCTCATCGTATCCAGATCATCTCTTTGTCCTACACAAAACAAAAACACACACACAGCATATAGAGAACAACCCCAATGCAGAACACCTGCATTTTACCAACATAGGAACATGCCAAGATCTAACCTGCATCTACCACTATGCGATAATCTCCTAGGATAACACCAAGTGAATTATGTCTCTCTACGATCAACCTGTGTTATACCAATATAATAGAATTTTCTAGGTGCACACCAAGTGCCTTGTGACCTCATCATCTCTAGTATGGGAACACACATACACAAGGATTGATTATGAACAAACAACTTGCGTACCACACTAGAATATTTTCCATTCAGGTTAACCTCAAGTACTTATTACATTCGAACATCCTGCATCCAAGATATTTTTGGTTTAGACAACCTTCAACACTTATTATATCCGAGTAACCTACTACACTAGGACCTCGTTTACACTCGAAAAATTCCATGGCACTTATTACATCCGAGTAACCTGCTACACTAGGACCTCTTTTACACTTTGAAAACCCACATGACTTATTACATATGAACAACCTGTTAGACCAAGATCTTTTCTATTTGTTTAACCTATCTCTAGATCGATTATGTCCAAGGATAACCTGTGAGCTTCTCCAGGAGTGATTAAATCCGAGGAAAAACTATAGGACTTGTTACGTCCAAAAAACCTGCTACACCAGGATATTTTCTGCTCGGACAACATGTCTCATTTCCCATGTGAGATCTCATGCATCTGCATCTTTTTTTCTCTGATCATATTCTAACATACAAACATATGAGGACTGGTTACGTTCAATGATAACCTATGATATTTTCCAGGATTTATTACAACCGAGGAAAACTTATAGGATTGATTACATCCAAGCAACATATGACATTCGTCGATATTTTTACACTCAGATAACCTGTATCTCCACATATGCTAGAACTCATCACTCCCTCTTTCGAGCTGTCTAAGTTTGGATCACACTAAGTATTTATCTAAATTACTCGAACTTCACTTTGGCTAGAGGATTGGTAAATACATTGACTATCTGATTGTTTGTTTCCACGTATTGGATTTTTACTGCTCTTCTCTGCACCATATCCCTAATATAGTGGAACTAGATCTCAATGTGCTGCGGCTTGTCATGGAACACTGGGTTCTCTAATATCTTTACACAACTCTGATTATCGTAGAAGATACAATCCGCTTCTAACTGGAGATCAAACAAATCAGACACTAGCTTCCGCAACCATACTTCCTCACAACTAGCCGAGAAATAGACAACATAATCTCCCTCAGCTGCACTCACTGCCATGCAGGACTACTTCCTCCTAAACTAGGAGATCATGCCAGATACCAAACTGAAGTAGCAACTCGAGGTGCTCTTCCTATCTATGGTGCTACCTGCCCAATTCAAATCAACATAACCATGTAGGTTAATCTTTTGATTCACATCATACTTGAGATTGTAATCCACTTTACTCCTTAGGTACCTCAATAATTTCTTTGCACCAAATCAAGGATAATTTTAGGGGCAAAATTTATCCCATGTGCTATTTTTCCATGTTTTTCTCCAAAAAATGATTATCCAATTTGCATTTTTTGAAGCCCTATTTCACCCAATTTTGATGGGGTGAAAAATGTTCACCCTAAAAATCACCAAATTATTATATAAGCGATATAAAATCCTTAGAAATTGAAATATTTTTAAAAAAATATCGCCAAATATTTTATAGTTGACATTTTAAAAATTGGTAAGATTCCCAACGTTTTTAAACTTTTATATAATTATGGTTCCTTAAAATCATCCTTAGCAGCAATTAGGTGAACATGTCTTTGATCCATCAGGAAATGGCTCAGTGTGTTCACAACAAAGCATATGTATGGTATTGTATTTTTTAGATACATCAACGATCCAATCATCTGGCGATACATCGTGGAATCAACCGAATTTGATGAAGCATCACAAAGAAGCTTCAAGCTTGATGCCATGGGTGTGGCTATTTCCTTGCAGTCCAACATTCCGAATCTCTTCAGAATTTCCACTGTATACTTTATTTGACCAAGAAAAATACCATCTACACTCTGCAACACCTCCATGACTAAGAAGTAGTGTATCATACCTACGTCTTTCATCTCAAACTCAGTAGCAAGTATCCTCTTTGCATATTTAATTATTTCTCCCTCTCATGTAAGGAACAAGTCATTGGCATATAGTAGGAGGATCACTGGTTTTACACCTTCAACCTTGAAGTAAAGGTTGGAGTCATATTTACTTTTAATAAAGATAACTCATCAAGAAGCTATCCATCATGTCATACAATGTCCCGGGTTCCTATTTGAATCCATACAAGGAATTCTTCAATTTGCACACATGAGTCTTCCTATCATGTGTCTCAAATCCCAGTGAATGTTTTGCGGACTCTTCCACCTCAATTATACCATTCAAGAATGTTGTATTGATATCAATATGGTGTATCTTCCATCTCATAACTACAACCAATGCAAGTATATATATAATGGAAGTGTAACTAGCTAATGGTGCAAATGTCTCCTCGTAGTCTAAGCATTCTTTTTGTGAGAAGCATTGTGCTATGAATCTTGCCTTGTATTTCTCAATGCTGCCATCTGCAACATGCTTGATCTTGTAGATCTACTTCGAAGTCACTGTTAGCACCTAATTTATGCTAAATATAAATAAAGGTTTTTGACCCATAGGAGAGGAGACGAGGCCTGCAAAATTTTCACGATAAGAAGCCTCGAAGGCTATAATGGGCTCTGAAGGAAACGTAAAATATTTAAAGAATAAGCCTGAGGGTTTATAAGAAAAAAGAGACCCTCACTAGCCATGGTCTGTTAAGTGGAATAGATCCCAAGGTATAGATTCGTA
The DNA here is from genome assembly GCA_001517045.1 of Pseudotsuga menziesii. Classification (NCBI taxonomy): domain Eukaryota; kingdom Viridiplantae; phylum Streptophyta; class Pinopsida; order Pinales; family Pinaceae; genus Pseudotsuga; species Pseudotsuga menziesii. The sequence continues at coordinate 482,174 of LPNX010882174.1, forward strand.
CACAATCCCGCTCGTGTTGGTCGTGCAGGTGGAGAGGAAGAAACCTTGTCAGAGGAACGACGAAGAAGGAAACGTTTTCAACAGTCTTGATGGGAAATTGATGCAGATCAATGGTAGCAAGTAGTTTCATGAGTCTAATGCGCACTGCAACGATCCGTTTCATGAGTCTAAAGTGCACTACAAAGGACTATATTCCAAATTGGTGAAATAAATCCATGACGATTTCCAAGGGTTTGGATCACGAATATCTTGGGTCAATGACGGAGATGGATTCCTCCTATCTAAGGTGCACTTGGGAGATAACGCTTCAAAGTTTGTGAAATGCGATAAAAAGGGGATCTGTTTGATGATGGAGATCAGCACAGAGGCAGATCTATGGTGAAGAGCTATTCCTCCAGCCATAAGTGCTCAGAAGAAATATCAGTTGGAAACTGCAAAATTCGATATGTGTTATCTTCTCTTCAGATCTTCATCAAGCTCCTCATGTATGTGTTATCTCATGGGTGTCTTCTGAGCTTGTACAAGGCCTTCTTTCATTTGCACACATTACTATGCCTATCACGTGTCTCAACTCCTAGTGGCTGCAAATTCCTCTTCGTAGTCTATGCCTTCTTTTCATGAGAAGCCTCGTGCTATGAATATTTCCTTGTATCCCATGATGTTTCCATCTACTGCATGATGGAAATACGAACTTCCCTTCACGTATCGATACTTCATCCTAGACATCATTTGTCTTGAACTGGTATTCCCTTTCTTCTTGGTTACTTCTTCATGGAGGGAAGGTTTTGCATCAATGATGTCACTGCGTTCGCCATATTTTTCTTCATCTTCAACTGTTGTCACTTAAGTTCTTTGGAACAAGTCTCATCCTTCTTTGCTTGTAGGCGATTTTACGCGATCTTTCCTACAAGTCAAATGAATTAGTTGTATGGTTAGAAACATTTCATAAGGTATATTCATAATGAAAGATTCTTTTGCATCAAGATATATGATCATGCAACTATTTAAGCCAATACAACATTCGTTCATATCTCACGGAAACTTTTTTAGATGCCTTCCATCTCTACCAGGACAACATTAAGATTGTGCACAAATCCAATATGTCAGCAAAGAGGTTTCATTCTAGAAAAGTAGCGATGGATATTTGTATATGTTGGTAATAAATCCCGATTCGATTATTATTCCAATGCAAATGCCTATATTTATACAAATCACATGGCGGTTGGGTTTCACCTTCCGCTCAGCCTGTTTGGATTCCTACTATTTATTTATTTACATTATATAACCCTAACGGATTATATTCTAACAATCCCCCTCTTAATCCGAAGGGGTGTTCGTAAGTCCGAGCATGTTTCTGAACCTTTCAAACTTTTCTCGTCCAAGCGCTTTGGTGAAGATGTCTGCAACTTGATCATTTGTGGAACAATGTCGAAGATGGACTGTCTTGGCTTCTACATGATGTCGAATCAAATGATACTTTGTGTTGATGTGTTTGGTTCGATCATGGAATATAAGATTCTTAGCCATCTTGATTGCAGAAGTATTGTCGACCAGTAATGGAGTGGAGTTCTCTTGTTTTTCTTGCAAATCTTCAAGTATCTTCCTGAGCCATACTATTTCTTTCATTGCTTCAGCTGCAGCCACATATTTTGCTTCTGTTGTTGAATCTACCGAAACTGATTGTTTGCATGATCTCCATGAGACAGCTGCTGATCCAAGACTCATAGTGTATCCAGAAGTTGATACTCCTGTCTCCTTATCACCATCAAAATATGAGTCTG
>LPNX010882174.1:485075-504789 GCA_001517045.1 Pseudotsuga menziesii
ATTCCGTGGAGTATTCTTCGTACCCCAGGAAAATGCACTTTCTACTTCGAGCACCAAGCTTGTTTCTTTGCTCCTTCGAAATCAAGGCATAACAGGTGGAACCAAAAAATCTGATATGCCTGACTGAAGGGAGATGTCCAAACCACATTTCATGTGGAGTCTTGTTATCAAGTGCATTTGATGGACTTCTATTTCTCAAATATGCTGCACAAATTACTGCATCACCCCAAAACATTAGTTTTAGATTCTTGAAAAACATCATTGAGCGAACCATATTCATTATGGTTCTATTCATTCTCTCCGCTACACCATTTTGTTGAGGATTCTAGGGAACGGTAGTCTGATGTGCAATTCCATGTTGACGAAGATAAGCTTCAAAAGCATTTGAAGTGTATTCTTTTCCATTATCAGTACGAAGTGTACCAATTTTTTATTGTGCTTGTTTTTCAATCAATGCATGAAAGTCTTTGAATGTTTGAAAAGCTTCTGATTTTGTATTTAAATAGTATGTCCAGCACATTCTTGAGTAGTCATCAACAAATGTCATAAAATACTTGTTCCCATTTGCAGAAGGAGTTGGCATTGGGCCACACAAATCAGAATGTACTAACTCTAATTGCCTACTTTCTCTGAAATTAGATTCATGGAATGGAAGCTTACTATGTTTCCCTAAAATACATGCATCACATTTATTCTTCTCTTTAGGAATGGTGGGCAAGCCAAATACACCATTCTTTCTCAACAAACGAAGACTGTTATAATTTAGATGACCAAATCTTGCATGCCATAATGAGCTAGATGACATATTACCTTCTCCATGCTGAGAGAGGTAGGCATAGTTCTGAAATCTTGCGGATGAACCCTTGAGCTTCAGCAGCTTTCCATATTCGTATCCAGTCATGATGACTTGGTTGTCAGAGGACTTTCTTATTTCAACGATTCCATCAAACATGTGGATGGAATGGCCTTGCTGTTGAATATCCACCAAGGACAGCAGGCTTCTCTGCAAATCTGGAATATAGAGAACGTTCTTCAACAAAAAATCAGGGAATCCAGGCATCTTCAGTCAAATGGTGCCCATTCCCTTTGGTTTAATACTTGAATTATCCGCAAAGTAAACTATGCCATCTATTGTTTCATTCAGTTCTTCAAAACAGTCTTTTCTAAATGTCATGTGTGATGTTGCACCAGTATCAAGCAGCCAACAATCTTTGTAAGATGAAAGAGAAGTCATTTCATTAAATCCAAGATTACAATGTGCAATAATACAAGAATCAGAAGATTTACTAGCATCTTGGTCATCTTTCTTCTGGTTGTGCTTGTCTTTGATGGAGTCCCATGAAGCCCAACACTGATCTGATGTGTGCCCAGTATTTCCACAACGCTTGCACTTTGATCTTTTTCTGGAGTTGTTTCTGCCCCCTCTGCCTCTCTTGCTGCAATCTCCCTTGGAAGGGTCTTTGGATTGGTCTTTGCCAGCTAGGGCAGCACCAATACTAGATGCCAAAGAGTGCATCTTTACAATTGTTAGTTTACAATAATAAACTTGATATGACAAAGAGAAAAATAATAACCTTGCAGGTCTACAGTCTCTGCCAAGGTGTACAATGCAAGCTTCAGGTGAGCATACACAAGCTTCTTCAGTATACAAAATATACGAGCTTCAAATACACAGCAGCATTCCTTGTTATACAATATATACTCTACAGAATACCAGAAGCTAATATATTAGTGTGAAAAGGATATAAGTGCACAAAAATTCAAGCACCAAACTATATAAGCAATTATCAGCACCAAACTATATAAGCAATTATCAAGCACCAAACTTGATTTTGCAGAAGCAATTATCAGCATCAATTGTCTTCAACCAAGCAGTCTTCAACACAGTCTTCAGCAGTCTTCACACAGGAAGCATACTCAGAAAATTAGGGTTTCTCCACCAACCAGCCTCCAACGCAACATATACACCAGAGTCTTCAACGCATCATATACTCAGGCAGCTTTAGTTCGCAGCAATCTCCAGCTTCATGATACTCCACAGGAGCAGGTCATAGGCATGATACTCCATGATCTTCACTGAATGGTCGCAGTTTATCAGCATGAACAGTTCACACAGAAAATTAGGGTTTCCATGCTTGACAACGCGCAGGTCGTAGCTTCTAGGTTTGGTAGTCACAAATCACAAATTAGAGGAGTTTGTTGGAATCGAATTCTTCCACAAGCTAGTCGTATCATTGGCTTTGAAGTCGTTCCTGCACAAATCGTTGATGAGCTGTCCTATTCATGATCGCTTAAGCCTCTCATCTGTAGAACGATCCGGCCACCACTAATTGGACATATAATGTCTACGTGAGCAGCTGGGACATATGTCACGAGTACCGGTGGTGTATCAGCTCATGATCATAATGATGCTCATTTTATCCAAAGATGCACAAGCGGTTATCATCCCAACATCTGGAACGATGATATCATAGAGCGTCTATCAACTCCTTATGGGGTAATAGATCAACCGTCACACGTTGGGTATCAACGCAACACTCACCTTACAAAATCGAAACGCAGTCTCCACTTGTTGCAGCTCTCACAACACATCTCCTTAACGCAGCATAGAGGACGCAGTTCCTCAACGCAACAAATACTTCAATACTTCAACTCAACGCAGCTCCTCACCACGCAGTCTTTACAACAGTCGCAGCAAATATGCTCTCATCTTCTCCAAAAATCACAACCACAAATGGCTAGATGACTTCAATCTCCAGCACTCTCTCATGAAATCGCAACTCTGGATTTCAATTGCAAATGATCTCTATGTAGAAAAATTAGGGTTTCTAGTACAACAAAGTGAGGTCACTCACATATGAAGGCCACGACTCTCAAGATACAATATTACATAAATACATATGCAAGCATTATCAGTCTTCAGCGCATACATCTGCAGATACAATGGAATGCACATCGCAGTCACAACGCAGTCTCAAACTCCAGCAATTTAATAATACATACAAAAGCGCTCGCGGGAAAAAATATTGTCCAATGAGACAATTGAAAAATCAGATGGGAGTCTGCTGACCGCATTGACGTTTAATTTTGTGGTTGGTGTGCACTAGGGTTGTGCTATGGTGCAACGCTCAAGCAAGGCTCGAAAACCAAATCCCAGTTCTATGAACCACATATCAAGCTTGATAACCCTAGTACGATGCTGCTGTAAATGATCTGTCCCCGAAAATATACATTTACTAGATACAGATACAACACTTAAACTGATCGATTGTGTATGTACACAGATCAGAGCGTACACCACACTACAACTTCGAGCCAAAACGACGGGAAACTGTAAATATTGACAAAGTGCTGTAGGTATTCTAAGTGCCAGTTTTCTGATTTCGAGGGAAAGGATTATCGTAAATACACAATCCACCACAGACTTAAACTCTTACCAGCTCAGAAAACATAGTTTACGATTCTCAATTCATAAATTAGGGTTTCACGTGGAGGAGGAGTAACACATGCAGGCAGGAGAGACTGGCAGGAAGCTCTGAAAGAGCAGACTTGCAGGCAGAATGGCAGCGCTCTGATAACACAGGGAGAATGGCAGGCATGCAATGCAGCCAGGAGTTATGGCAGGCAAATAGCCAGGCTCTGATACCACTTGTTGGTAATAACTCCCGATTCGATTATTATTCCAATGCAAATGCCTATATTTATACAAATCACATGGTGGTTGGGTTTCACCTTCCGCTCATCCTGTTTGGCTTCCTACTATTTATTTATTTACATTATATAACCCTAACGGATTATATTCTAACAGTATTGCACCATGAGCTACTTACCCATCACATGCATATTAGTAGTATACTGTCATTAATGCAAACATTCTATCATGCATAATACATCAACTGAATATAAACAAATGCATAAAAAAATATCATGAAATAACAATTGAATACTTATCTTTATTTGTTTCATGGGTAGACTTGTTCTTGAGCCTTCATCTTCATCATATTCTTCATTCATCATTTCTTATCCAAATGATAAGATGGATAAGAGGTTCTTAAAGAATTGAGTTATTCATATTCCTCATCACTTGAGGTATTTTCTTTGGATCATGAGAGCTTGATCTTCAGTTTCTCCCATCTTCTCTTTTCTTATTATGAGTCGAGCTTATTTTTCTTGTGTGTACTCTTCCAAGAGTCTACTAAAAGTAATCACTTCCTTTCGGCACACATTCCTTGAATGGATGAATCCCATGATCCTGGGAGTCCATTCAAGGTGGCTATCATCACTTCTGTATTTTCCACTTATTCTATTGCTACAAGTTGTTCTTTGATTTGAGAGACCCTCGTAAAATTATGGTCTTTGCATTCTGGATCTTCACATTCTACAACTGTTTTCTCAAAGTCATCTTTCAATTTATGTTCTTCCCTTCAAATAGCTTGGTCAAGGAGTTAAACATCTCTTTTGGTGTATATAGGGAAGACACTTATGGTATAAAGGTGATCTGTGATTGAATCAACAATGATCTTCTTGACCTTGACCAAGTTCTTCTTGTGTAAGGCTTTTAGCCTCGTCTCCCTCTGGAACTGGAACCTCTCTACTTATGTAGGTGTCTAATTCATTTTCTTCAAAGAGATCATATAGTTCCATGATTGGAATTTTTAAAATTTACCAAGCTTGTCATCAAGCTGATGTGACAGATCACTTTGAAATGAGAACCTCAAATGAAAATAGAAATATATTAGATCCTATCGATTTGAGGTGTTCGTCCTGGTTCCGGAGCTGGATGATCTAGGGTTTTTCAGAGAAAACCTAATTTTAAAAACTTGGAATCTTTCAGATATGATTGATTATAAATATATATCTCTTCAAGGTGAGCTGTCCAATGTACTCATTTTCTGAAAACAGTGGAGGGAAGCTCCTGGAACAGGAAGCCCTAGTTTACCAATTTCTTCTACAGAAATTCCTAATACTGTTTCTAATTTATATACAAAATTAATGCTCCTATATATCTAACAATTCACAGTGTGGTAACCTCACCTGTCCCTATTCCAACACCACAGGTTTCATCAGAATTGGTTTCACCAATTGGGACTTATGATCGTTTTCCCAAGGTGGCCTGTTTCAGGACTGTTTAGCATAACGAAGTTGTACATACTGCCACGTGTCACTGTTTCATATTATGGGTCTGAAACTTATACAAAAGAAAATAAAGTCCATTCCATTTTTGTAACATCTTCATAAATTTCAGTTGGACCTTTGTAGCTCGAGATATAGCAATTCTCCCTAGGTGTCATGTTTAGGGATGAATCCTGGAAAAGGATGGAACCCTAACTTGGATGGATAATATTTCCTAGAATATATTGAATATGAGGATGAAATTTGGACAAAGTGTAAATTAGGATGTTATATTTTTCTTGTGAAAGTTTTAGCTCTTGATCCTTCTCCAATCCTAAGATATAGCGAATGTACCAACACTTATCAGGTTTAGTATTTTAGGGTTTTTTTAGCCCAGTGTCAATCTAGGGTTTGACTTTCCTGGAGTTATACCCAACCAAAAATATTGAAACAAGTCTCTAAAATTTGATTTTAATGAGGAGATAAATCCTATGCCAGTCTCAATAAAAAAAATTTCTTCTGCAAGAAGCCCTAATTTCCCGCATAAAAAATTGAAAATGTTCGAAATCGAATTTTGCTTCGACAGAAAGATGCGCCCTTCAATGGAGAGTCATCCTAGCATACTTTTGCTGATGGATTGTGGAGAGAGACCCAAAAAGTAGGAAGCCCTAGCTTCTGCAGCTGTACAATGTCTTCTTCTCAGGTTAGCTCTGATACCATGTTAGATTTTTATCATTTAAGCAATATGATCTTAGGATCTTATCTGAGAGAATAACATGCACAATAATAAACAAAAGAGACAAGAGACAAGAGACACAAATAATTTTCTTTGAGGAAACCATAAAGGAGAAAAACCCCACAACTTCCTCATAGATAGAATGAGCACCAATGGAAGCAGTAAAACATGAAAACAAAAAACATGATACCCACAACTTGTTCTCTCTCTCACACTTGAGAGAGATTCTCCTATCTCACTCATGTGCCCCAATGAGTGAGTGTGTGTGATAAATATAGAGGCTCACTCTCTATTTATATTCTTTCATTCACTTGATGTCCACTTCAACATGTCGGCCCCACTTAACAATTACTTACTAGGGCCGACATCTCTAGGAGAGTCTAATAACCCTAGTGCCCCACAACTGTGGGAACTTTTCCCTCTGATCAACAAGGAGGGTTAACCTTGACACAATTGTGGGGACTATTGCCCTAAATTACAATGGAGGGTTAACCTCAATGAATTTACATGACTTATTTACATTATTGAATCTCTCAATTAGAACATCAGGGCATGACATGACTCAATTACATTACAGATACTTCCAAGAATAAACATCAGGGTATAATACATAAAATATACAAGTGGATACATTCCAAAGTTACAAATACATCAACATTTCGATGGTAAAAAATATGCTAAGAGAGAAAGGGTTTGCAATGGAAGTCGTGATCAAATATGACTCTCACCACATCATCTCTTATAGAAGGAAAGCGAACAAGAACAAGCCTTTCTAGCACGATGAAGTGGCGGGGTTGGTGGAAAAAGAAAAATGGATGAAGTACCTTGGAGAGACTAATTTCGGTGAAGACATGCCAGAAAATTTGACCCCCTCTGCACTGGCACAGGGTTCCCCACAGGAAGACCTCTCCCACATTGTAGCCACTACCACACAGATCACCCCTTTTTCCAGCCTGTTTGAGAAAAAAAATAAAAGATAATACCTAGAGGCTATGGATGTAGATGAAGGGGATATAGCCGGAACATCCAAGAAGCAAAAAATTGAAGAATCATATGAACTCATGAAGAGTGCCAAGGCTAAGGGGAAAGAGAAAATTGTGAAAGTTAAAGGTCCATCCTTTACAATTCAAGAATATGCATTCAGCCGTGTTTCTAAAGAGGTAGTAAGTAAGTACAAGTCTAAATCCGAGCTGTTGGAAAAATATAGAGAAGCTGGTAGAAAGGCCTTTGAAGAAAGATCGAAGTTGTGCGAAGAGGTGGACAAATTGCCAGGCTAGAGTACCTCCTTGGCGACTGTCAGAGACCCAACCAAGGGCATATTGAATTTGGCCATGATCATAGGATACAAAGTAGAGGAGCTAAAGGTATATCCAAAAATCCTCCCCAAAACTGACATGATAAATTTACACCAAGGGATAAGCGACTTCCTCTACACTGACATGCTTCAAGCTACCTTACAAATATCCAAATTAACATCTGGTAAGAAAATATTTGAAGAGATGCTCCAAAATGATATGGTGGAAAATAATGCTTATGAGACCCAAATTAGGAAGCTCCAGGTAGATATATCGATGGAGGACAACCTGGGAGATAAAGGTACCACCACACAAAGGTTACTAAAGGACAAGGAAGGTATGATCCAACTGTTGAAGAAAAAGCTAGACATCCCAGCTACTCAGCTTATACAGACTGCTGAATTGGCTGAGATTGAAAAAGAGAAGGAGGCCCTAAACAATGAGTTGATCGATTGTAAGGATAGACTTCTCAAGGAGGGAGAAAATGAGGGACAGTGTAAGAAAGATGTAGATATTTGGGCTATAGAAAAATGAGCCTTTGAAGCAAAGAAAAATGAGTTAGAAAGAGAGTTAAAAGAGCTAAAGGAAAGGGATCAAGAGCAGCCAACGCTTGTGATTCAACCATCTGAGATATCTGGTGATGCCTCCCTTTCCCATGCCATGTCCCAAGTAAGTATCAAAGCTATAGAAATTACTAGCCTGCAGAAATAGAATCAATACCTAATGGACATGGCTAGTATCAAAGAAGTTGTAAAGAGCTGGAGGATAAGAATGACAAATTGAAAAAACAGGTTTTCGTCTAGGTAGCTCTTATAGGGGAAAAACACATCATATGGAAAATGATAATAGTAGAAGCGACCAGAATACGACCATACTTGGATTTTATCCAAAACAAGGAAAGTGTCGTACATGAATCCAAGAAGCAGATCCAGATGACAAAGTTGGACCTGAACAAAAGGCCCTTGGACATAAACTAAGGTGCACTCAATTTTCTAAACAGTTTAACTAAAGAAGAAATCAGATGAGGTAACATAGAGGTCATAATTCCAGTCATCATATGGTCCAGAAGGGTGGTCCACAAACAATGCCACTTGAGGATGGTAGAAGTAAAATGGGGCTTCATGTGCAAGCATGCTGATGACTTTGCTGCTTTGTTTAAACCTCTAGTCCTAAGAGGGATCCCATTATTTTGGGAGGGAAAGGGACCTATGCTGCCACAGGGAGAGTACCATGAGAGGCTATTCAAGTGCAGAAAAGATCACAGGAAATTCAAAGACATGGCTCAGTAGTCACTCTCAGGAAAGGCCGTGGTTGAAAAAATGTATGGTGAATTTGAACTATTGTTTGATTTCAAAGTTTTGTGTGCAAATTTACCCATGCCTTCATATCCATAGAACCTAGAACTCGATGTGTTGGATGAAGGAATGATAAAATTGGAAAGTGATTGAAAACTACGGCAGGGCCCAGCAAAGGCTACACCAAGGATGATATGATTAGGCCGCGATCATAAATGAAGATATAGGTGCAGAGTAATCAGGTGAGCTTGGATGTTGAAGACGTAGCATCTCTTGGGGTAATGCTATCTCCATAACATTCTGTTTTATGTCACCTGTGGGAGGATTCCATGATATAATTTGTTGGAAATTTGTTGCTATTTTTGTAACTAATTTTGGCCTTGTTTCGAGGTTGGTATCGAGGGACCAAACACTATAAATATGCTCCTCACATAAGGAGAAGGGGTTGTTTGGTTTTGAATCTGTAAGAGTGTTATGTTTATCTTATTTTGAATTAATACAAGTTACAGAGCCGAATGCTGGTTATATGAATGCAAGAATTCCTATGTGTTTCTAAATTACAGTCTGTTATTTTATTTTCCTTATGTGCATGTGCTTCCTGTTATCTCTTTACTTATGTTTTCTTCATGTCATAGACTTAGTGTATAATGGTTAGGAATTCATAATCGTATGCTCTTGCCATTGTCTCTGATATCCACCAAACACTTCCTCCAAAATTGGTGTAGAATTCATCTCTGTGGTGCTCTACACTAGTGGACTATCATCATTATGCATTTCCCACCAGACCCCAACATAACAACCATGATCGAAGCACTACCTTTCTCTCGCAAGCATTTTCCTATGCAAACTGCTCTGTTTTCTTGGTATTTTTAACTCCATAGATTGATATATCTTTATTTTGTTTCCAACCACCAATAAGTGATATTCAATCTATGATAATATGTCTGGCCTTGTTATACATTTGTTAGAGATCCCTCTCTGGAATTGGAGAAGCCAAATCCCTTTCCTAAAGTGGTTTAGCCGTTGCCTCGAGGTTCGCCTTCCCACAACCTTGGGTGTGATTCTGAGTGCTAACAAATTGGCGTTGTTGCTGGGGATGAAATTGAAGATCATCCTTGGGAAGAATGATAATTCAAAGGATAACAGGTTTCCATGGGCAAACCGAGACCCTTACAAGTAAATAAGGTTTTGTATTTGTCCTGGTGACTCCACATCATTACTGATCTGCATACGAAAGAAATCCTAGCTTCTTGGTGGCCGCATACAAGATGTAATCCCGACACCGAAATATTTCCAAGTTTGGATAACTCCAATAAACTATTTAGGAATAAGGGAAAAGATTAATTAGGTATCCCTCATTTTGGTAATTCCTCTACCTAAGAATTTCGTAGCATCTAAGATTCTGTAGAGGAAGCTTACTTTGAAATATCTCTACCAAAATCTAAATCAGAGTCATATTTGAAGAGCACCACAGTGAACCTTGATAGGTTGGAAGCATATCTGCTAGACTCTCTCCACAAAAACCATTTGAAGACTAGAAACCCTGCGCTCCAAAAATTTCAACCCTGTACCCCCCGGTGGTGCAAAATCACCCTATCCTCCGAGTCACTCCTATATTACTGAACCCACCTAGACCAATGGCCGACAGGTTCACCCCACAATATCTTCCTATCGTGTTACATGACATCCCTCAAGATTATTCCCATAGAATTCCGTTCTATGATGGGGAAGGAAAATTCATAGCCAAACAACATGTTGCTAGGTTCAAAGACTTCTTCGACCTAGACCTGGTAGATGAGAACGGGGTAAAAATGAGGTTGTTTGTATTGAGCCTCTTGGGGGAAGTGAAGAAGTGGTTCAAATATTTACCTGCTAGGTCTATTCGCACGTTCACAGCCTTCCAGACTACGTTCTTAGAAAGGTGGGACGATAAAAGAATCCCCCTACAAGTCTTGTCCCAGTACAACAACCTGAAGAAAGGTTGTTTCGAGTCCATACATGAATTTTCTGGCAAGTTTATCAGAGAATATAATTCTATTCCTTCCAACATCAAACCACTAGTGGGTGTTGCAAAAATACATTATGTCGACACTTTTGACAGTGATTTTTCTCTGTTGTTGAGGGAAAGGAAGTCGACAAATATTCCTGCAATGTTTCAAGATGCATTGGAGGTGGAAGCCAACATGATGGCGAGCGGGAAGATCAAGAAGAAGATGGAGACAAGGAAAGTTAGAGAAGATGGTCCCTCTACCTCTGTTGCTTCCGCTAACAACATAAAGTTTGAAATGATGTTGAAGACAATAGAAAATATGATGGATAAATTATCCATAGATAATGGATCGTGGAACCGGGAACAAAATGATTCCCAAATCAGGAACCCGAATTTTAGAAGGCCCAACCCTCCTCAACCTCCTCAGGTTAGACAAAGGGAGGCCAGAAACCCCCAAAACTCGAACGATTAGCAAGTACAACCACCTTTTCCTGATAATTATGTTGATGGAAAAAATGAGGAAGAGCCCGTTGAAGATAAAATCCATCACTTCGAATATCTAGACTCTGATATATACCTCACAAAAGTGGAGCATAATCTGTATCCCCAAGAGGAAGATCCAAAGGACCTTGAAGAAAAGTCAGAACAATACCAGCTAGGGTATCTGCATGCTATATATGAGGTCAAGAGGAAGATTCAATTTAGGAGTAGAGACATCGCTTTTAACAAAGGTAAGATGAATCCAAATAAACCCTCCACCAGTCTTCCAAATGATGATAGAAGTAAGGAGAAACCAAAGGAGTAGGTTCCATGCAAAGAAACTTCGAAATAAACTTGAAAATTTGAAAGAAGTTAGGCCACCAACACCTATAGCTGGTGGCCTAACTTCTTTCATCTTAGGTGCTGGTGGCCTAAATTATTTCATCTTTTCAGTTTTATTCCCTTCAATGAGCTGTTAAGAAATAAATAACACAGGGATAAAATAACCGGGATGGTTAAAATCCAAGGAGATTTTCAACCCAACATCTTGGAAGTGAATGATGTTTCTCCCACTATCAGTTTTGGGTCCAGGCCCAAAATTGGAGATGAAGAGGAGGTTCCTCCTTTTTACCTAAGCCTAAATTTGCATGATATGGTCATACACAATGCTATGTTGGATTGAGGAGCATCCCATAATTTGATGCCAAAAGGGGTGGTAGCGATTCTAGGGTTAGAAGTCACTTGACCTTACAAATATATGTACTCTTTTGATTCTAGAAAGGTGAAATGCCTCGGGTTGATCAAATATATGGTAGTGACTCTAATATAATTGCCATCCAAAACAGTGGTGACAGATGTGGTTGTGGAAGACATTTCCCCCAAGTTCGACGTGTTGTTGTCTAGATCCTGGACTTCCAAGTTAAAAGAGAGCCTACAAATGGACATGTCCTATGCCACCATCCCTACAGTTGGGGGAAGTAAAAGACTCCACAACGAGAAAAGATCTCCATACATGGTTAGTAGCCCAGACAAGCAATACAACCATGCCATATATGCTGTTGACACTGACCTCGGGTCGTCCATTTTCTTCAATGACATTTCTCCCTGCGAACTCAAAATCTCGACGACATTCAAAGGAGTGGAAGGAAAACCCGTCACAAGGAAAAAATATTTGGAAGCAAAGGAAAAGGAGGAGGGTATTTGGACCTTGTACTTCAATGGTTTGGTTGCTAAAGTAGGAGTCGACGCAGGTGTGTATATCATTTCTCCCCTCGAAGAATTTGAAAGCTTGTTTTACTAGTTGAATTTTGAATGTACTAACAATGTATCATAATATGAAGCATTTTTATTTGAGTTACATGCTTTGAAAGACAAGAAGGCCAAAAGTATACAGATCATCAAAGATTCAGAATTGGTCATAAATCAAATAAATGACATATATAAGACCAAGCATCCCAAAATGGGAGCTTATAGAAACTAAGTATGGGACATATTCAGCAATTATTTGACCGAGCATGTAATCAAGGTATCCGCTAGAAGTGAAAACACAATTGTTGATTCCTTAGCGGTTGCTGCTGGAAGATTCATAGCCCCTATGGTTGGGAAAAGAAAGCGTAAGGTACACGTAAGAAACTGACCCTCTATACCAGAAAACTCCAAACAATAGCAAGTTTTTGAAGACGATGAGGAGATCAAGAAATTTATGGAGTTATGATACGAGTTCGCAAACACCCAGATAGATGAAGAGAACTGTTTCCTTAAAAATATTCAGGATACCGAAGCTGGCGAGGAAGGGGTTGATGAAAGTGGACAATACAGGAATTCCCTAGGAGGGAAAGACATAGTGCAACTAAAGGGTAATCATATTCCTAGGGGTCTGATCCCCCGAAAGAGGTTGTTTGACCAAAATGACATGGCTAAAGATCCCAAAATGAAGCCTGCGGAGGATTCTGTTGAAGACAAGAACATCGGGACCAAGGATCACCCAAAGATCATAAAATTGTCAAAGAAGCTTCCTGCAGAAGTGAAGGAAGAGTACGTCAATATGATGAAGAAATATACTGACGTCTTCGCATGGATCTATGAGGATCTTAACAAGTATGACACCTCCATCATACAACATACTATCCCCATAAATCCAGGGAAATTTTTTTTTAAATAAAAATTGAGAAGGGCCAACCCAAAGTTGTTCCTATCATCGAGAAAGAAATTAAGAAGTTGTTTGATGCAAAAATCATTGTGACGCTAAGATTTTCTAAGAGGGTCACAAATGTGGTGTTGGTGAGAAAAAAAACTTGCGATATTCGGATATGCATAGACTTCAAAAATCTCAACAAGGTTTCCCTGAAGGAAAATTATCCTTTTCCCAAGATGGAACACATCTTGCAAATAATCGTAGGGTCCAAGAGGATTTCCACCATGGATGGTTTTTTGGGTTATAACCAAGTGAAGGTATTTCTTGAAGATGAAGAGAAAACTGCTTTCACCACACCATGGGGAATG
Source organism: Pseudotsuga menziesii (assembly GCA_001517045.1). Lineage (NCBI taxonomy): Eukaryota > Viridiplantae > Streptophyta > Pinopsida > Pinales > Pinaceae > Pseudotsuga > Pseudotsuga menziesii. The sequence continues at coordinate 498,486 of LPNX010882174.1, forward strand.
TTTATGTCCGCTAAGATTCCTTTTGGTCTCATGAACATGGGAGCCTCATTTCAACATGCCATGGACATAGCCTTCACTGAAGAAAAAGACAAATTTGTGGTAGTGTATATGGATGATATTATTGTATACTCCAGGTCTGATAAGGAATGCATCCAACATTTGGAGAAGGTTTTCTTTAAGTGTAGATGATATGGGATATCATTGAACCCCCGAAAATCCGATTTTGGGTTAGAAGAGGGAAAATTGTTGGAACATATCATTTCTAAGGACGGTATAAAGATAGATCCAAAAAGAATCAAAACCATTCAGAAATTCGAAGAGCTGAGGAGAAAAAATGAAGTATAGTCATTCATCGGGCATGTAAATTTTCAAGAATATTCATCCCTAGCTTTACCGAAATACTGGTGAATATTACTAACATGCTGAGGAAAGACCATGAAATTAAATGGATTCTAGATGCAAGGATGACCTTCGGGGATATAAAAAAGGCCCTCACAGAGGCCCCTGTCCTAGTAAGTCCAGACTTCAGTAAAGACTTCCTAATTTTTTCCTATGCATCAGAGCACACGGTTGGTGGAGTATTGTTAGAAAAGAATGACCAAAATGCTGAACAACCTATAGTGTTTTTCAGCAAGGTGCTGAGACATGGGGATTTGAAGTATGATATAATGGAGAAACAAGCATATGCACTGATAAAATCCCTAAAGGATTTCAGGGTCTACATCCTCCATTCCAACATCATCGCTTATGTACCCAATAGTATTGTGAAGGTAATCCTCACTCAGCTAGGTCCAGAAGGAAGAAGAGAGAAATGAATTGCTGTGCTATTAGAATATGATATTGAAATCAAGCCCACCAAACTGGTTAAAGGTTAAGGGTTGGCCAAAATGATGACGAACTCCAATTGTGATTCCTTGTAGCTGAACTTCTTGACCAGTCACTCAGTCCAGCTGGATTTTGAGATACAAGTAATACCTAGCTTCTCCATGTCCTCTTGGTATTTTGACATTGTATATGTGCTACAGAATGTACAGGCACCAGCGGGGTTGAGAAAAACAAGGGAAATATCAATAAAGTTGAAATATGTGAAATTTTGTATTCTGAATGAGTACCTATATTGGAAGGACCCAAGAGGTATCCTTTTGAACTGCCTACTGGAGGACGAAGCCTGATAGAACTTAGAGGACTTAAATAAAGGAGATTGTGGAGGACACTACTCCTAGAAAGTTACAGCAAACAATATTTTGAGGGTTGGTTTCTATTGGCCCTTTTTGTTTTCTAATGTGTACAAAGAGATCACCAAATGCCACCATTGCCAGGTTTTTCAAGGAAAGAGGAAACTTGTCTCACTTTCTCTTAAACCCATATCCGTGGAAGCACCATTTCAACATTGGGAAACATAGATGAATTCTGATGGCTACAGATTACTTTACCAAATGGATCAAAGAAATACCCACTGGAAGGGATACCGATGAGGTAATTATGATTTTTTTAGAGGAAAACATGTTATCTTGGTTTGGGTGCGCCCAGAGAATAGTGACAGATAATCTTGCAGCTTTCAAATCAAAGAAGATGGTCAATTTATGCCACAAATACCACACCAGCCTCAACCATTCTACCTCCTATTATCCCCAGGGAAATGGGATGGCAGATTCTTTAAGAAAAATCCTGGTGAGGATTATAAAGAAATTATTGGATGAAAACAAAAGGGCTTGGCACATGAAGTTAAAGTATGTTTTGTGGGCTAACAGTGTCAACACTAAAAGGGCGATTGGGATATCTGCATTCCAGCTTGTATATGGGTATGAAGTAGTCTTCCTAGCGTCTTTAGGAGTGTCGATGATGAGGTTGCTGCAAGAGAAACAAAGTGAACCAAATCATATGTAGAGGAGGATAAATCAGATCATCGAGTTGAATGAATCAAGAGATAAAGCTATTTCAACGTATAAGTACATCAAGAAAAAAGGAACAAGTCCTTTGATAGGAGAGTTAAAGAGGAAAAGTTCTTGATCGATGAATTGGTCCTGAAATGGGATGCACCCCATGAAAATAAAGGAAAACATGGAAAATTTGATCATATGTGAGTAGGTCCATACATTCTTGTGGAACATAGAGGAGAAAATGCTTTCATTCTACAACATCAAGATGGGTCCCTGTTGGAAGGGGGTCTGGTGAATGGCATGTTACTCAAACATTACTTGACGTGAGGTGATGAAGTGAACACATGTATGATAGTTGTATATATTTCCTAGTTTTTAGTAAATAAGAAGGTATTCTCAGAGGGGGTTTAAAGCCCGAGGAGAAGGCCATAAGACCCAGAAGGACAACCATGTTTCTATTTCTTGGTTTTTGTCTACATACACAGCAACACTACAACACTGATAGATGTTTTGGAGTATGGAGTATAGATTCCCATGCAATGGATTCAACCCCTGGTCTACGGGTTCTTTGCTACCTCATGAGGAGGATAGCATCCCTAGCTAGAGCCAGTTGTTAGCACCTAATTTGTGCTAAATAGAAAGAAAGGTTTCTGACCCCTTGGGGAGGAGACGAGGCTTGCAAAATTTTAATGATAAGAATCCTCACACTATAATGGGATCTGAAGGAAAAGGAAAATATTCAAATAAGAAGCTTGATGGTTTATAAGAACAAAGAGACCCACACTATCCACAGTCCATCAAGTGGAAGAGAGATCAAGGTCCAGAGTCGTACACAATCCCTCTCGTGTTGGACACGCAAGAGGAAAGGAAAACACCGCGTCAGAGGAACGATGGAGAAGGAAATGTTTTCATCCGTTGTGATGATAAATCGATGCAGATCAATGACAGAGAGCCATTTCTCAAGTCTAAAGAAAACCACAAAGGAATCCATTCAAAATTGGCAAAATGAATTAAACCATGGCGATTTGCAATGGTTTGGATCATGAAGATCTTAGATCAATGGTGGAGATGGATTCCTCCGATATGAGGTGCACTTGGAAGATAACGCTTCAAATTTCATGAAATGCGATAAAAAGGGGGTCGATTTGAAGGTGGAGATCAGCACAAAGGCATATCTATGGTGAAAAGCTGGTCTGCCAGCCGTAAGTGCTCGAAATAAATCTCGGCTAGAAAGTAGGAAATATGATAAAGTTGTCTGCTCTGGACAATGAGATGGTAGGACAATCTAAGATCAACAGTGGATTTTAAATCCCATGGAGTGGAGGTGCGTAAGAGACTGTGAAGGAAAAGCATGATCGTACAAAAAGCTAATGGCAGAGATCACACAGCTCAAGTTTTTTGGGTCCCATATATATGGCTAGTATTTCTTCCGACTGGAAAGATGCATGGTCAGACAAGAGAATAAAATATTATAAAATTTGGCACGTGGATCCAAAAATATTATTCTTTTGTAGCTACGGGAAGCGAGGGTTCAGACTGTGCAGACCACGCCACCTTGGACAAGCTTCTGAAGAAAACTGTCAACCAACTTGAAATTCGAGGTTTCGAGCCTCTGATTCTTCCGTTTCGACCATGAGATAACAAATCAATATAGCAAAGATGTAGGGAAACCCTAGAATATAAAGACGCTGAGGTCTTCGATACTATCATACTAAAAGATAGTATAGAAGTCACTCAAAGTAAGCTAAAAGCTCTTCAATTACAGGGAATTGACACTCATGGAGTGTTCAGTTCCTTTTTCTTTTATTGTTCTGTTGAGAAAACGCTTAGTGTCCTTGAATTCATAGACTGGTGCATGAGCAATTATTCTCCATCCGAAGGTGTGATTATGGATGTGTCTAGGTCTAGGATGCTGTGTCCCATTAATTCCCTCAAAATTCGAAGAAACACTTTTCTAATCCCTTCTGTGTTTACGCATATTTCCAGTGAGTACAATGAAGGAGATATACTCTGGTTCTTTCAGAGGTCTTCGAATGAACAAAAATACACTTTTCTAGGAACCTGTTTGAAGCCAGAAATCCAGTTTTCAAACCCTCCGTCCCCATCGAATTTGACCTGTTTAACAAAGAGACGTAGTCGATGATAACCATAGAAAGCCAGTTCTTAGGTATGGATTCCAACTAGTTTGTCACTGAACCTTTATTGAGTCTTATATTCACCCTCAATTCAAGCCGAACAACATCAGGATCATTGAGTCAGCCTTCACCACCTGCATGTCTGCAATTTGATGAGTTCTTAGCTATAAGTATAAATTCCCAGTTGAGTAATTTTCATCAGTTGGGAATCTTGAAGTTCCAATATCTCCTTATGAATATGTTTTTAAGTTTCAATGATGACGACCTGCAGCTCTCGGAAATGGTTATGACAAAGGACATGCACCAGGATTACTGTAGGTTCATGAATGTCCTAATTGCACCAATATACAAAGTCCTCTTTTAAAAAAGGATGCCAAGGGTTCTTCCAGAGATGAAAATCCTGCTACAGTTGTCTCTTGAAAGAAGAGTGGGGGATTGGTTTCTCTCAGAAGAAAATACGGTGATTAGGGTTTATGGGTTCACTCGTCAGCCATATGCTCTACTAACATTTCTGACATTGAGGATGTATTCACTAGAGTTAATCAAGCAGAGGTTGACAACCGAAGATAAACATTTTATAATATTCAAGAAGCATGCAAATATTAAGTTTCCATGGGAAGTTGGCCCTTTTACTGTTAAAAGAAAATTAGCCTTGCTGATGGTTGAAAATATGTTGAGAGAGAAAGGGTTTTCAATGGAAGCTGTGATCAACTATGACCCTCACCACATCATCTCCAATAAAAGGAAAGTGAATAAGAACAAGCCTTTTGAGCACGATGAAGTGGAGGGGTTGGTGGAAAATGAAAACTAGATGAAGTACATTGGAGAGGCTAATTATGATGAAGATATGATAGAAAATTAGACCCCCTATGCACAAGTAGAGGGTTTCCCCCAACAATACCTCTCCTACATTGTAGCTGCCACCACACAGATCACTCCTTTAGATAGCTTGTCCGAGAAGGAAAATAAATGAGAATAACCATAGGATATGGATGTAGATGAAGGGGATATATCCATAACATCCAAGAAGCATGATATTTAAGAACTGGATGAACTCGTGTAGAGTGCCAAGGCTAAGGGGAAAGAGAAAATTGTGAAAGTTAAATGCCCATCCTTTTCAATTCAAGAATATGCGTTCAGCCGTGTTCCTAAAGAGGTAGTAAGTAAGTACAAGTCTAAAGCCGAGTTGCTGGAAAAATATAGAGAATTTGGTAAAAAGGCCTTTGAATAAAGATCAAAGTTGTGTGAAGAGGTGGATAAATTGCTAGGCCATAGTACCTCCTTGGAGAATGTCAAAGACCCGACCAAGGGCACATTGAATTTGGTCATGATCACAGGAGACAAAGTAGCGAAGCTAAAGGTAGATCCAAAAAGGGTCCCCAAAATTGACATGATTAATTTGCACAAAGGGATAAGCAAATTCCTCTACACTGACATGCTCCAAGCTGCCTTAAAAATATCCAAATTAATAGCTGGCAAGAAAAGAGTTGAAGAGATGCTCCAAAAGGAGAGGGTGGAAAATAATGCTTACCAGACCTAGATCAGGAAGCTCTAGGTAGATATATTGTTAGTAGACATCATGGGAGATAAATGTACCACCAAAAAAAGGTTACTAAAGGACAAGGTATGATCCAACTGTTGAAGAGAAATCTAGACATCCCAGCTACTTGGCTTATACAAACTACTGAATTGACCGAGATTGAAAAAGAGAAGGAGGCCCTAAACATCAAGTTGATCGATTGTAAGGATAGAATGATCAGGAAGGGAGAAAATGAGGGATAGTGGAATAAATATGCAGATATTTGGGCTGAAGAAAAATGAGCCTTTGAAGCAAAGCAAGCTAAGTTAGAAAGAGAGTTCAAAGAGCTAAAGGAAAGGGATCAGGAGAAGCCAGTGCCTGTGATTCAACCGTCTGAGATATATGGTGAGGACTCCCTTTCCCATGCCATGTCTCAAGTAAGTATCAAAGCTCTAGAAATTACTATTCTGAAGAAACATAATCAAGAACTAATGGATATGGATAATTTCAAAGAAGGATTGAAAAATAAGTTGGAAGAGCGTTTAAAGAGATGGAGGATAATAATGAAAAATTGACAAAACAGGTTTTCAGCCAAGAAACTCTTATAGGGGAAAACACCTCATCTGGGAGATGATAATAGTATAAGCTACCAAAATACATCCATAGGCCTTTGATGTATCATTGTATCCTACGAATATTCCTTTCCTCCAAAAAGGATCGAGCTTGGTCCTCTTCTCCTTTGGGATATGTATGTACACCTGAAAACCAAA
>LPNX010882174.1:504799-582299 GCA_001517045.1 Pseudotsuga menziesii
AATCCTTCGGTGCCATAGTTCACTTGGTTCTATTGAATCATGAAATAATGCTTGTTCATGCTATCCTTTTAGTTTGTACAAGCCTCCGTCTATTTCTCCAATCAGTATTGCATCATCTATTGTCTTTCTCCAAGCCTCCATCTATTTCTCCAAGAACTAATGGATATGGCTAATTTCAAAGAAGGATTGAAAAATAAGTTGGAAGAGCGTTTAAAGAGATGGAGGATAATAATGAAAAATTGACAAAACAGGTTTTCAGCCAAGAAACTCTTATAGGGGAAAACACCTCATCTGGGAGATGATAATAGTATAAGCTACCAAAATACATCCATACTTGTATTTTATCCAAAACAAGGAAGGTATCATACATGCAGCCAAGAAGCATATCGAGACGGCAAAGATGGAGTTGAACAAAAGGCCCTTGGACATAGACGAAGGTGCACTCAATTTTATGAACAGTTTGATTGAAGAAGAAATTAGATGAGGTAACATCCAGGACTAAATTCCATTCATCACATGGGCCGGGAGGGTGGTCCACAAACATCGTCACTTTAGGATGGTCGAAGAAAAATGGGGTTTCATGCGCAAGTAGGCCGACGACATTGCTTCTTTGTTTAAATCTTTGGTCCAAAGAGGGATCCCTTTATTTTTGGAGGAAAAAATACCTATAATACCCCAAGAAGAGTATCATGAGAGGCTATTCAAGTGCAGACAAGATCATAGAAAATTTGAAGACATGGCCCAACAGTCTCTCTTAGGAAAGATGGTGGTCGAAAAACTGTATGGTGAATTTGAACTATTGTTTGATTTCAAAGTTTTGTGCGCAAAGTTACCGACACCTTCATATCAAGAGAACCTAGAAATTGGCATTTTGGATGAATAAATGATAAAATTTGAAATGCCAACAATTAACCAATGCAAATCGATTGAAAACTACGATAAGGCCCAAGATAGGCTACACCAAGGATGACATGCTTAAGCGATAATAAATGAAGATACAAGTGTAGAGTAATCAGACGATCCTAGATGGTGAAGACGTAGCATCTCTTGGGGTCCAACAAAAATTCTATCTCCATCACATTATGTTTTATGTCACCAATGGGAGGATGCCACAATACAGTTTGTTGGAAATTTGTTGCTAATTTTGTAACTAATATTGGTTCGATTTCGAGGTTGGTCTTGGGGTCCCAAACACTATAAATATGCTCCTCATAGAAGGAGAAGGGATTGTTTGGTTTTGAATCTGTAAGACTGTTGTGTTTATGATATTTTGAATTAATACAAGTTACAGAGCCGAATGTTGGTTATATGAATGCAAGAATTCCTGTGTGTTTCTCAATTATAGTCTGTGATTTTCTTTTCCTTATGTGCATGTTCGTCATGTTATGTCTTTACATTATGTTTTGTCCATGTCGTAGAATTAGTGTATAATGGTTAGGAATTCATACTCATATGATCCTTCCATTGTATCCCATATCCACCAAACAATTCCTCCAAAATTGGCGTAGAATTCATCTCTGTGGTGCTTTACGCTAGTGGACTATCATCATTATATATTTCCCACCAGACCCCAAACATAAAGACCGTGATCGAAGCACTACCTTGCTCTCGCAAGCCACTTTTCCTATGCAAACTACTCTATTTTCTTGGTATTTTTGATTCCATAACCTGATATATATTTATTTTGTTTCCAACCACCAATATTTGATATTTATTCTGTGACAATATGTCTGGCCTTGTTATACATTTGTGAGAGATCCCTCTCTAGAATTGGAGAATCCAACTCCCTTTCCTAAAGTGGTTCTGCTGTTTCCTCGGGGTCCTCCTTCCCACAACCTTGGGTGCAATTCTGAGTGCTAACAATCATGATATACTTCCTTTTTGGTATCATAACTATCTCCCAAACATCATTCTTCATAATCAACTAATACTCCTGGATCATTGAATCCTTCCATTCTTTATTTTCTACAACCTATTCAGAGGTGGAAGGTTCCCTATCAATGATGTCACACAACATGGCCACATCGTTTTCGTAATGATTTGATATTTTAATTTCTCTATGCATCCCTTTTGGATCACCATACCTTTCTGCTTCTTATATGATCTAGCATGCCCTTGCTGGTTTCGTCTTGTGGGAGTCCTTATCATGAAGTGTCTCTATAGGTTCTTGTGGTTATGCCATGTCATGATCTTCATGGTCTTCTGGAATTGCTTCTACAATTTTCTTACTTCAGACTCTCATTGCTTCATGTTCCTAGATCTCTTCAATAGGTAGCCTTCTAGATCTAGATAATTTCGACTTTTCATGAAAGGTTACATCTCTACCGATCTCGATATTCTTGAATCATGGGAATTATATTCGGTAGGCCTTTGATGTATCATTGTATCCTACGAATATTCCTTTCCTCCAAAAAGGATCGAGCTTGGTCCTCTTCTCCTTTGGGATATGTATGTACACCTGAAAACCAAATATTTTGAGATGGTTGACTTCTGGTTTCTCTCTTGAGAAAGTCTCTTCAGGAGTCTACAGTTTTCAAGTACTTGATGAGGAGTACGGTTCTATACATATGTAGTTGTCATTGCTGCTTCTGCTCAAAGGTGCATTAGAAGATCCTTGTCATGTAGCATTGCCTTTGTTGCTTCCATTATGGTTCAGTTCTTTCATTCCACAATGCCATTTTTCTGAGGATTGTATGGAGTAACTAGCTCCCTCTTAATCCTAGACTCTCTGCAGAGTCCCTTGGATTCTTCGTAGGTGACCTCTCTACCACTATCTGACCACAGAGTTTTGATATTCCTTTTAGTGTGGTTGTCGATGAAGGATTTGTATTCCTTGATCTTAGTGAATACATCATTCTTCCCTTTCAAGAAATATATCCAAGTCTTATGTGAGAAATAATTTATAAAGGAAACATAGTACACATACCTGCTTAGTGAGATGGAAGAGATGGGCCCACATACATGTGAGTGTACTATCTCCAATATTCCCTTAGCTTTACTTTAACTGATGGGGAATTTCTTCTTTGTATTGTTTCCTTTAGCACGTCCTTTGCAAATGCCTTCTTGTTTTTTTGTATTTCTAAAAGTCCTGAGAGTATTTTTCTTGCAATCAGTAGTGCTCTGTAATGAATGTGTGAAATATTTCGGTGCCATAGTTCACTTGGTTCTATTGAATCATGAAATAATGCTTGTTCATGCTATCCTTTTAGTTTGTACAAGCCTCCGTCTATTTCTCCAATCAGTATTGCATCATCTATTGTCTTTCCTTTATGCCACATTATTACTTGGCCATAAATAAATGCAACTCTCATTCCCTTTGCATATAGTGTAGTGATGGAGATAATATTCTTCTTCAATCCTGGAACATATAGCACATCCTTCATCTTCAAATATTTTATGGAGTTTAGCTTGCATGAAGCTTCTCCACTCCCTTTTATGGGGTATTAATAATCATCCCCAAGTTTCACCTTGTGAGGTGACTCATGCTCAGACATATTGATGAATGATTCTTTGTATCCCGTCATGTGTTTAGATTCCCTACTATCTACAATCCAATCATTTCTTCCATGTGAGATAGTTTTCGTAAGTGCTAATATTAGCACATACTCTTCATATGAACCATCCTTCTCTCTTCTAAATCTTTTGTTTGTTGGTTCATCATCTTCGACGTTATGAGCATGATGTCTCTTATTCTTGTTGAAGGAGTCCTTGTTCTTGGGACAGTCTATTGCAAAGTGTCCCTTTTCATCACAAGTATAGCATTAAACATTGGAAGGATCTCTTCTGAACTTCTTTTGTTTCTTATCCTTCCTTTTGTTGTGATGATAGTTCTCCTTCTTATTACAGTTCTTCCTAGTGTGAACAGTGAGAGTTTGATCTTCACTTTCTCCCATCTTCTCTTCTGTTGTTACGAGTCAAGCTTCTTCTTGTGTGCATTCTTATTAGAGTCGAATAAAAGAGATCAAATTCCATATTGCACATATTTATTGAATGAATGAATCCCATGATCTTGGGAGGCCATTTAAGGTAGTTATCACAACATATCCTTCTTCTACATTTTATTCAACTGCTTCAAGTTGTTCCTTTATTTGAGAAACCCTTATGAAGTAGGATTGTATAGTCTCTCAATTCTGTATCTTCACTTTCTTCAGTTGGTTCCTCAATGCCATCTTTCGATTGATGTTCTTTCCTTTGAACCTCTTTCTCAAAGCATCATATACTTCCCTCAATTCCTTGAAGGATGAGACATGGGGGATGAGGTGGTCCTTAATAGAATATGTAATGATTTCTTGGCCTTAACCAAGTTCTTCTTATGAGTAGCCTTAGCATCATTTCTCTCCATATTTGGAACTTCTCGACTAATGTATTGATCCAAATCATTCTCTTCAAGGATCAGGGAGATTCTAAACTTCCATGCTCAAAAGTTATCGACCCTTCCAAGCTTGTCCTCAAGATGAGTATGGTGAGTCATCATTTCAAAGGAGAACCTCAATTGGAAATAACAAAGACTTATATCTTATTTATTTGAGGTTTCTGACCTGGTTTTGGAGTTGGTTGACCTAGGGTTTATCAGAGACTCTAATTTTTCAAGCTTGGATTTTGGGAATTATTTTTGGACATAAAGATGCACCTCCTTGAGGAAATTTTCTTAGCCAGGTACTTTTTGAAGACTGAGGTGGGAAGCCTCCAAAACTTGATTCCGTAGTTTCTCCCGACACTAGTGACATGGTGAAAAATGAAACTTCTTCAAATATGATTATTCTTCCACCAAAATATGTGCCCTACTGAGGCAAGTTACCCTAGCCCTCGTTTCTTAATGATTTGTGGAGAAAATACCTTGAACTAGAAATCACTAGTTTTCGTTGCTACATAGTTCCTTCTTTTAGAGAGAATTTGATACGATGTTATTTTTTTCTAATCTAATTCAATTTATTAGGATATTTATCTGAAATAATAAAAAGTACAACAAGATACACAAGACACAAATATTTTCACGGTAGAAACCATAAAGGATAAAACGCCGCAAACTTCCTCATAATAGTTATGTCACAAAGATTGTATCACAAGATGATCAAACAAAATAAGAAGAAGTCTTATGTAGCTATCTATCTCTCCTCCTTGCCTCTCTCTCTCTCTCTCCTCATGAAAAATTGAGTGAGTGAGTGTGTGTATAAATGAGGTGTGGTGCCTCTCTATTTATACCTTTCAATTGATTGACCTATTACATGACTGGGGTCGACCTCTTACTTTAACAGGGACAACCTCTCCTAGAGAGACTCCAAAAATACATTACATGATGTTACACTAGGGACTATTGCCTTGAATTACAACGAAGGTTGTATCTCAAGGTACATACACAATAATGACATCCTAAAAGGAGGAAAACACATCTCTGATGGGGGTACAACTTCATACAATGATAATATACATTTGAATATCTTCCGAAGTTACAAATACATCAACATTGGACACCACTTGGCAATTGAATGAAGAACACTACTTGGAAATTGAATGGAAATATGTAAATGATGATAGCTCATGGCCTTTTAATACAACATGGAACATCTAATGTATAGAACTATAGACAACAAAGTGGTAGAATTATTAGACAATGGTTATAACATATAAATGAATTTGAATTAATATAAGCTTGAAACTAAAAAATTCCCCCTTACTTTGACACGAGTTCAGATAAGGATTCCAAGTTTTTGATATGATGAGATGAAAGTTTCATGCTATGGATTGGTCAAGATAAAGTGGAATTTCCAAAATAATATAAAACTTAGGTTATGTTTTTTTGAGTTAGGGGTATATTTAATGAAAACATGACAACTCGATTAATACATCCCATGCCAGCTTAAAGGAAGGGAATAATACAAACAAAACGATTTAGTATAGAATTCCTTTACAATTTTTATTGGAACATTGTAATTCCATTATAAATAAAAATTCTATTTGGATGGTACAGGGAAAAGAAATATAAGAATTTCTAGTGTCGTAATTGAAATCTTCAAGTGTAGAATTATTTTGAAATTTTTTGCAAAAATTATAGATGAGAAACAATATTCACAACTTATAAACACTCATTAGAGTAAATTTGGGGTATAAACTGGGCCTCATAAGAAAACGATCCCCTAATGAGTTGGAATTCAAGAACCAATAGAATTTCAAGAAAAGAGCCGACCATAATGGTTGACTTGGAATATTTCTAAAAAAAACTACCTTTTAATTCATATATTCAACTTATCTCCTTGTGGTTTTACTCAAATTTTGAAAGGGAGAACTCATTAGATGTGATATTCAATCCCACATTCAACATAACTCTGCATACTTTTATGGACTCCACCCCATGAAACACATTTTGTTTTATGTATTTCTCGTGTTTTGTAAGGTGAGGTCCATCAAAAGTATGCAATGTGGGTACTTGTTGGATGTAGAATATATTTTTCTGCATTCAATGAGAGATCCCGCTCAAAATTTTATCAAAACCACAGGAATACATATTTAAAATACGAACAAAAGTAGCTTATTTCTTTCTTCCTCCAAAATTCATAAATTATTTTATGATTTGAACTATTATTTTATTATTTTCCTTAGGAGGTCCATTTTAAACCCCAAACTAGATCTAATGATAGATAAATGAATTTCATGCATATGAAATTTGAAGGTCCTTTTCTATTTTCACCATCTTCTCCTTGTTAGGAAACTGTGTCAACCCTTCTATTTACTTCGTTATTATATTTTTGTTGGATGCATATGATTTTTAAGTCGTCTCGAAGTATATTTCATTATCCCACATTCATTGGTAGTAATAGTTGTTTATATTAGACTTAGTATATAAGTTTGTGTTGAGTCCAATGAAGGCATACACACGTTATTTGTATTGAGCTTGCTCAAAAGAGGCTTCCCGTCGAAGTTGCCTACAATCAATAAAATTTCTTCTATGCTCTGTGATTTCTGTTATATCATGCATTTTCATTATTTATTGCGGGAGGTTTCTCACATCTGGTATCAGAGCACTTTCATAGGCTCGCTGTGTGGTGTTACCACCTAAGTTGTACTTAGTGGTTTTTGATCAAGTGAGCCCGGTGAACTGGACAAGGATAACTTGTTCGGATTTCAGAAGACCTTCAGTCTTGCTTCTAGGAAGCCTTGTTGTACTATATCACATGTTCATACCCCATGGGGGAATTGTAATAAATGTTCTAGCATGATAGTGTCTGTAAAAGACTCGGTCTCTTAGAATTTATTTGTCAATCCGATCAGCCCAAGGTGTTTTTTCCCTTGGTTATTATTGGTTGTTGAATAAACAACTGATAATTTCTGATTTTTTCACTCCATACCTCCAAAGTTGGGGTGGTCGGCTTGGCATTTAGGCCTATTGAGGTTATTAGAGTCTATGTGTCAATGTACAAACATGCTAGGCATCATGGTCGAGTCATATGAACATGTCTAAGTCCCCCTTGGTTTTTCCAATTTTTCAATTTTTTGATTTTTTCACTGTGTTTTATTAAAATTTAATTCTTCCAAAACTTAGGCTATTTTTTAATAGTTTAATTGCAAAAAATGATTTTGTAATAAAAGTGGGCCAAATAATCAGTTTCAGTCATGTAGGTGCTCATTTTCAAGTTAAGAGTGCCATGTAAACCCATGGACCCACTATTTCCTAGTTTTGAGTGATTTTTCATCACTCATGTCAGAAGGCCCCAAAAAATCATTTATTGATTATTTTAATTAATAATTTGGTGAATAATGGAGCAAATCCAAAATCATAGATCAGTGGATTCTCAGCCGATTTGATTGAAATAAGTTAGATTTGAACCAGATTGACTCGCTATTTTTTAGCAGTTCTAACAAAAAATAGAAGGAGACTCTACCCAATTTCTGAATCTTGGACGAACCAGAGCTTCCCGAAAGCTTCCCCCACCGCTGTGTTTTAATTCTAGCTTGTTACAAGCTTGCTATAAGCCTTTGGATCCCAGATAACCAGGACTAAAGTGCATCAATTTCAATTTTATGATATTGTAAATCCCTGCTAATAAAAAGAAAAGGTCCTTTCGAATAGGCTCTTTCGAGCCTATTCACCATCCCCCCTGGGGGGATTTGCGTCCATGTCTTTTTTTGCTTTTCGTTCCTCTTTTTGCAATCTAGCGTAGTTATAATCTATAGGGTAGTATAATTTGATTTAAATCATTTCCATATTCCATATATGAGGTTTCAAAGTAATATTAATACTTACCCCACGACTTCCCGCTTGACCTGAAAGGGGAAAGAGATGTGTGGTAGGACTAATTAGAAAACCGACATTGTGTAACTTTGTTTTCCTTTTCATTAATTGTTTCATTAGCTATAATAAAATTAACCCCTCCTTGATTCCCTGATTGAGATCCGCTTGGATCAAAAGAGGTTCTTGGAGGGTTTTCTTTTTAACAAGAACACCTATCTTAAAATTTACTAAAATTGATAAGACTCCGGTGTGTATGTTTTGCACTTGGCTGCGGTTCGTCCGATCAGTCAAGCTACGTCAAAAGAACTTGAGTGACTAGAATAATTAGGATTCACTCTCCCAAACTGACAAACCATTAGGTGAAAATCCAACACCTAGATAAAACCATTACGGTGGCAAAATACCCAAAGGAAGCGAGAACTCCTGAAAAGTGACCTCGGGGTGCCGATCTCTATTACACTTGTGGGTGGATTGTGAACAATAGCCTTAGAGATTCCATTCATCCCACATGTTCCTTGCAGGTAGCCATGATGGTTTAGTTTTGGACATACTCCAAGTACTCTTGGGTATATCTGGAGTCCCCCCCTTTCGCCTAATTTTAATCAACTCATATTTCACATTAACTTAAAACTTACCCAGAGGCAATCACAAAACATTCACTCCAAGCACATGAAAGTACATTGATTATATTTTGACTCCATTTTAAGGCACTGGCTATTTTCTTTCTATATATATATATTGTGTCTCAGCATTGTGATTTCGTGTGCTCATTTTGTATCTTGTCATCTAGGGCTGTTTATGGTTAAATTTCAAACTCCTAAGTAACTCATTCAATTTAATATCACCATACTACATAATTTTTCCTTAGTAACTTAATAGGGTCTACCCCCCTTGGCTTCATTAGGAGTTGAGCCTAAACGAAGGAGTCAAGAACAAGGTGACAACCTTGACTCAAGACTTGCCCCCAAGGACACACCGAGTGGCTTGAAGATTTCTGCCACGTGACCCAGGTGTATGAAAGGCAGCAACAGGTGGAATTTCTTCCATTTGTTTTTCTTTTGTAGTGCTTTCTGGTGCTGTGATTATTGCAGTAGTGATTCTTCTTTACATGTGTATTGTTCATTTCAATTGCAAGTTTGGATTAGGGAATAACTCCTATCCTATTAACTATGGGAAGTACTTGGGCATAACCCTAAAAATCATTCTGAGGAGTACCATAGGAACCCCGAAGTAGCTGGCCATTGAGAGGACTTGCCAAGCAAAAAATGCAGCAACCTCTACTAGATTTACTAGTTTCCACTCATGAGATAAACAAAGAGCTACTGTTTGTGGAAAATTGGTTATCAGTTTCACTTGAGCTGTGGAGTGAGGGGTACCGACCCAATAATGCAAGTCGGTATACAACATTCACTAGTACAAAATGAGAAATTAATGACTAAAAAAATGACTAAAATCATGTTATAAACGACTATTTTTGAGTTGATGACTAATAGTAGCTAATTTCCACTATCTTATAGCTTGACTAACTTGGTCATATTTCAGTTAGTCATTAATAGCTTGACTTATTAGTAGTTGATTTAGTCACGTATTTAGTCACAGATTCAATCATTGATTTAGTCACTTAATGCAACAATTAATGACCAAATATATGACTAAATAAACTACTAGATGATAACATATTAATGTCTAAGATAAATATGCCTAAGATACAGGAAATTAGCTACTAATAGTTGTATATATGTAGATTTAGCCGTTTTTGTAGTCACAAATTTATGATAGGGCAGAGAAGAATCGAAACACCAACCTCCTTCCTATAATTAGCAAGGCGCTCTACCATTGAGCTAGCATGCTTTAATAAGTTGTTATTGCTTGACAATGATTATATTCAAACAAATTTTTCATCATTCAAGCATACAAAATAATGATTATCAGGTTATTAACCCTAGAATTGGGTCAACCCAGTTACAAACTTAAAAAAATAAATTTTTTTACATACAAAAGCATGTGTTGCACTTCAAACCTTGGGATTGAAAGCTTTGCATCTAGGGTAGAAGGATCTAAAATTTTTATCGTACAAAGAGTGTTTGTAGCATTAGTATGTACTTCAGGGGAATTCTGATTTGTAATATAGACAACAAACTAAATTAGTGAACATACTTGACTCTCTTAACCCAAAAAATATATTAAAAACAAACTAAATCACAAGCATAACATAAAAAATTAGATTTGAATGAATTGAAAGAAAGAAATAATGATTCAATTATTTGTACCTTTGATGTTTCCAAGATCATCCCTAAAAACATGCATTATTTTCCATACGCGACTTTTAAACCTATTCTCGTGTATATACCCGGATATGACCCCCAAACCTGTGTACATTAGGATGTGTGCAAAAGGCCAAATAGTTTTGGAGTTTTCCTTGATGTGGATCCAAGTCACTTGTCTCTTGGCCTTCCATATGCCTTGATATCGCTCAGATTTGACCTTCCATTACCCCATTGAAGCACTATAGAAGGAACCCTTTGGATACATTGAAAAGAGAGGAATTGAAGAGAAAGAAAACTATAGTCCATTGTTGTCGGAGCTTATGCTTGAGTCTGCATCCCTTTGTCCCTTGGAGTACTTTTTATTCTTCCCAATATTTCCTTTGGTTGTGATATTTCTATCGAGAGATGGAGGATTGAAGTGGTGGAGTCCCAGGTGGAGGACTCAATTTATCCAGTTCGCAGGCATGCCGACAGAGGTTGTCACCATCGTAATCTCGGATTTATGTTAATAGAAATATCTTTTCCTGTCCAATAATGTGTATTTAAATGAATATAGAATCCATGTATTCTTTTCAAATCCTTACATGTTATTGATTATATATGCTAGAGTCGGTATAACACCATTATATATCATGCTTGTCTTGTTTGTTGAATGTTGAGAGAGCAAATTGCTAATACAAGCGAGATTGGAAAAGCTCAACGGGGATCTACATCAACCATCCGTAATAAGGTATGTTTCGAGATCCTTTAGTGTTAGATGTTTTATTTCTCTTGCATATAGGAACTGATTGATTTCTACAGTTACTCTATCTATTGTGGTACCCCAATCCATAGGAAGTTTTCTCCGTAACAGAAATGGCGACCATACTGGGGAGTTCCTAGTCATTTCCTTTGGGGGTTTTATCCTCATTCAATGTTCTTGAATTGCTCTGATTTCTCTGTTTCTGAGTCGGGTTTGGGGGCATGTTTTCCTAGTAGTGTCTGATAGGAGTAAATTTTGTCTTAGCTTATCTGTTTACCTTCCTTTTTATCTCTTTTTCTTCCTATACGTGACTTTTTTCATCACAGTCACGTGTACACACGGTTTTTACTGGAATATCCACGTATATATGCGGGTTTTCTGCACACAGTCACGTATGCCCCCAAGTTTTTCCTTTTTGGGGAATATTAAGTGTTCATGGGTGATTTTGGATGATTACTAAGTCTTCTTGGATGCTTCTGGAGTTTGTATACACCTCCGGTTTTTACCAGAGACAGTTGTTAGTTTGAATTTTTTGAGAATGTTCTTGTCATTTCATTTTCTATTTTTTGTTTTGGGATTAGTGCATTAGGTCTCTTTTACCTTAGTGATTTTCTTAGGTGTTGTCTGATAGTGCTTGCAGAGTCTAGGGGTTGTAGAGTCATACTTTTTCTTTATTATCTCATTTTAATTCAAAAAATACAAAAAACATTTGCTTTTTTTCATCATTATGCATTGTTGGATTTTTCATTTTGCATGGTACTTGCATTAGGTTTACTTGGAGAAGTATTAGTTATATTTTCATATAGGAATGATTGCATATTCATTTGAAGGAAAATTTTGCACTTCACATAGTAGCATACCCCGTTTTTCATTCGACAAAGTGCATTTGCATTGATTGTTAGGTGTGCATTTTACTTCTTGTTGCGTCATAACATCATTAGTTGCATGACCATTTGCCCTTTTGAGTAATAATCCAATTAAAATCAATGTATAATAAAATGAATTACACCCTTTTCCTTTATAGGGTGCACCAACAAGATTAGGTTTTAGGGTCTTGGAATAGTTGATTGTGAGTAAATTCTCCAAGACCACTAAATGAAACATTTATGTGTCTGTCAAGGTGAGAGTGTAAAATTCCTTTATATAGTTAGTGTTTCTCAAGATCCTCCTCTTACAAGGGAGTTAAGCACAAGGAAGTGTGAGCGGTTATTGATTGGGATGACCCCTGGTCATAACTGAGTAGCACCGGAGATATTTCCAGGATTGTGTTCATATCTAGGGGCTCTTTCGAGAGTTTTGGGCTTTGCTACCCTACCCATACGGTCAATCCTGCCTGTGACTGTTCACCTAAGCATTGATTATATTGAGGTGACTTTAGTTTCCTTACCTAGGTTATTGAGGGGGTACTTCATAGAGGTTATTCTGCAGGTGTCCTGCCTAGGTAGGGGTTGGACAACATAGTCGCTATATGCATTGAAGCTGAGGGCCACTATAATTGGTTATGAACCTTTTCTTGTTGTGTATGGGAGTCTCAAGCCTCTCTTAGGCGATACATACCTGCTTCATTTGGGAGCTCACATATCCTACCCTTGTTTACTTGTGATTTGGCTTTACATTTTATGGGTGTATGCTCTGTGCACGCTAGTTTGCCTAGGGTTTGAAGAATTAGATCGATTCTTTTTCATTTTTGAGTCATTGTGGATTCGGGCGCGACACTTCACTGTTCTCATTGTTTATTAGGACTTCCACCTTCCATGTCTCCTCCTCCTTTGGGAGAGAGAAATAGACAGTCCGGGAAGACTACTTCTCATGTTGATTCACACACGATGGGAGATCATGAGGATGAGATTCCTGAGATGTCTTCTCTACCTCATGAGGTTGGGGATATAGATTCTACTCCCGTATATGATCCTTCACCAAAAATACGTTCACATTTTGGTTATGATTCCTCATTCATAGGTCACCGATCTTGGTTTCCATTTGAGGAGACTCATCATGAACCCACAAGCACTAGTCATGTTCATTATGGCATGCTTGATATCCATGTACATGATTTAGCACGTCATGCCGAGTTAGAAGTTTAACCTAGCACTATGTTTTGGGGCACTCCTATTCCTTTCCATGCGGAGAGATTTGGGAGCACTAGTCACATTGCACCTTCCATCCTAGTGGTGGAACCTACCTCACATGTCCCATCCTAGACCTAGTGTTAGTAGTCATATACAGATACCATAACCAAGATGAGTGACCATAAGGAACACCACTTACATCCCTTCACATGTCCCTTCGTCCTCAAACCCTACTCCTTCGAATGCATTTTTGACAACACTTCCTCCCCCTCGTTCACGTGGTCGTTTTGGCTGGAATATCGCTACTAGCCATGTTCATAATGCAACTGCTCACATAGTAGTATCTCAGAGTCAAGTGCCTCCTATTGTCTTGGGAGATCATATTCCTATTTCTAGATCATCTCATGGTCCATCGCAAGGAGTTCCCCATATCCCTAACTATGGAGCTTCTCATGGGACATCCCATGGGACACCTTACGAAGCTTCTCATGGACAGTCGTATGGACCGCAATATGGACAAAACTATCAACCTTATGGGTACAGGTATCAATAACCTGCTTACTCTTCCAATTATGGATTTGTAGCACCACATAGTCAAGGTACACCACATCATAATGCTTCCATGCAGCCGAACACGGGTCAAATGGGAGGAGGATATTATGGACAAGGACATGGTATTTATAGCAGTCAACCTTATATGAACCAGAAATATCATGGAGCATGGCATAGACTAGCTCAACCTAGGCTCCCTTTCCTCGCAACATTAAACTTACCTGACTTATCGAGACTTATGAACGATCCGGTATTTCATGACCCAGCCTGTCTAGCCATCCATAACAAGCTTCCTCTGGACATTCCCAATTTCGAGGGAAAATCAGGAGAAGGTCCAAGTGAACATGTCACTACTTTTCACCTTTGGTGCTCTTCCAATTCCTTACATGACGACTCAATCTATTTAAGGCTATTTCGATGCACCCTCACCGGGCCTGCAACGAAATGGTATATAGAGTTACCAAGGGGGGCATTCATTTTATTCGATGACCTTGCCATGAATTTACTCAATCACTTTCAGCTACCCGTGCGTTACGATGTTGGTACAGAACTCTTGTCGACATTTTGACAAGACAAAGCCACACATATCTCAGATCATATTCAAGAGTGGTGTAGATGAAAGAGGTTGATTAAAGACTTTATACCACCAGAATTTAACCTTGAGTGGTTCCTCAAGTCATTGTTACCTTACATCGTGAAGGATGTTTCTACATTCGGAGTCCAAAACAAGGAACAAGTAATATTTAGGGAACAAGAGTTGGATTTGATCTATGCTCAATATGGAATTTTGTATGAGATTATACCTAATGCTCCGCGATCTAGTTTCGATCCCAAGATCAAGCCTGGACCACATGCTGATGGCATCATGGGTTGTACAAGTGGAAAACCTACGAATTCAATTGTGAAACAAGTGAGCCAATTGTCTATTAATCAATCCACTTTGGGACAAGCCATAGCTTCATCTCAACCCACCCAAATGACGAGTGTACTTTCCGTGCAATTGTCGGACCAGAAGGGAAACCAACAACCCAGAAGGAATAAGAAAAAGAGTAAAAATAATCGTCAGTGTGGGAACAAGAATGAAAATGATAATTTTAATCACAGGAACACTCGCAATGATGGGGGGGATAGGTAATATAAATGTAAGGTAAAGTTTCCTTACAAATTGTGTAAGGAGGACCACCTCACTCACTTGTTCCCTCATATGGAATATGCCTCGAGATTCATAGCATAGGGCCCACCTATGTAACTAATCCTTTACCCCATAATGAAAATATGAAATCAAGGACCAATGATCCTCATTATACATTGGGTGCAGGTCAAAATCCACTAGAAGCTGATACTGGTCATAGTTACATCAACATGGTACATTCTACTAAGGTTGTGACTTATGCAAAAGATTATGGTTCGTCACAACTGGACCTTGGAAAATAACATGCTCCACCCAAGAGCCCTTTGCATATTGAAAACCCTATGGATAAACCTGAAAATGCACCTCACATTCCTAAGGGAGTCCTAAAGCATTCAGGGCACAATCCTAATGCCTGAGCCACCTAGAACTATTCCGTTGTCGAGTATTTGGGCCAAACTCCTGGTGCGATGTCTGCACTTGAAGTACTTCAGATTTGTCCTCTGCAAAGGAAATCCTTGCTTTCTTCTCTTGGGGTTAGTGATGATAACTCTTCTTCCATTATCAAATTTGAAACCATGGGACTAGAACCTTTCTTTCCTTACTACGTGTCTCTTTTGATTCATGTAGAGTGTCTTAATATGACCGTCAAACGCACTGTGATTGATGAAGGTGCCGCTACTTCCGTGATGTCTTTGTCATGTTGGAAGGGTTTGGGTTCTCCCGAGTTGTCTCAATCCGCTACTATGTTGAATGCCTTTGATGGTAGATCATTTTGGCCGCATGGGATTCTTCCTTCTCTTAAGGTCCAATTGGGAGGAAAGACCATCGCGATCAAGGTTGAGGTGGTTGATGTGTCCCTTGACTACAATCTTTTGGTGGGACGGAATTGGATGTATAGTATGCAAGCCGTAGCCTCTTCTCTCTTTCAAATAGTCTGCTTTCCATTTAATAGGAATATCGTTATGATTGATCAGACATCATTCCATAATTTGAGTGTTAGTGCATCATCAGGAGCTTCTATCCCGATTATCGATCATTCTCAGCTGACAACTAGTAGTGTGGGTGTGGGTATGTATCCATCTCTTATGGGGACCTTTAGCTGTCCTGCGCCCATTCTTATGATCACATCTAGTTTTGGTGGGGTTTCGTGTTCGTTGAATTCGATGTTTTTTCACACTTCCCATATGGAAGATCCTTGTATTTTTCCTTCACCGAGTCCTTCGAATGGACTTGTCAAAATGGATGTGCCGTTTCCTCCAACAATGATAGCATATCAAGCGAATCTTAATTGTGTTGCAGATCCTAGTCCTTCCTCTTCATGGATAGAGGAGAAGGACCCATATGTGCTACCTACATGGGTAGTTGAGTCCTCTCATGCACATGATTTCCTTGATGATGATTTTCCATTAGATGAAGCCATTATTGATGAGGCCATGTATGGGGTTGAGCCACCTTGGGAAGAGTTACATCATAGATCATATTTTCTTCCTGAGCTTAACCGTATGGAGCATGAGGAATTTAGGGAGATTCTTAGTGAGAAGATTGGTAGTCTCTTGGTTCCATTGAGCTCTCCTGGTCAGATGGCGGATGGGAACATGGCGAATTTATCATCTACTATTCCTATCAATATTTCTCACGATCTTGGCAAAGTTGAGAATGTCTACATTCCGGTGGATTGTTCCCCTGATGAAATCAAGGAGTATACCAAGCTATTTAAAGAATTTCGTGACATATTTGCTTGTTCATATGAGGAAATTCCAGGTATCGACCCTTGTATTGTTGAACATGAGATTAAGACCTATCCGAATGTGAAGCCCGTTCGAGAACATTTGCATGCGGTGAATCCTTGAAAAGCACCCACTATTAAGGCTGAGATAGAGAAGCTGTTAAA
Source organism: Pseudotsuga menziesii (assembly GCA_001517045.1). Taxonomy (NCBI): domain Eukaryota; kingdom Viridiplantae; phylum Streptophyta; class Pinopsida; order Pinales; family Pinaceae; genus Pseudotsuga; species Pseudotsuga menziesii. The sequence goes on from LPNX010882174.1 coordinate 521,680, forward strand.
AGACAATTTTATCTATCCTGTTCCCTTGATGAAGTGGGTTTCAAATCTCGTTCTGGTTGATAATAAGAAGGGAGCGATCCATATATGCACTTATTTATGTGATTTAAATCGTGCTTGTCCTAAGTATAATTTTCCCACACCATTTATTGATCAGATTTTGGATGAGTGTGCGGGAAGCGAGGTATTATCCTTCATGGATGGTTTTTCCAGATATAATCATATTCAGATCAAACCCAAGGATCAACATAAAAATGCATTTATTTGTCCTTGGGGTACGTTTGCATATCGAAAGATGCCTTTTGGTCTTAAAAGCACCGGAGCCACATTTCAACGAGCTATGACCTTAATTTTTCATGATCTCAAAAGGATTATCAAAGTGTATTTGGATGATCTTGCTGCTCATTCTCGTCTAAGAGTGTGTCATCCATACCATTTGAGATTAGTATTTGAAATATGCCACCATTACCAGGTTAGGTTAAATCCTCATAAGTGCATCTTTTGCATGACTGTTGGTCACTTCCTAGGGTTCGTTATATCCAAGGAGGGTATAAGATTCGATCCCTTAAAGGTTGAGGCAATACTTGAATTGTCTCCCCCTTGTAATATTAGACATCTTCAGTCTTTGCAAGGCATGGCAAATTTCTTACAGAGATTTGTGGATAATTTTTCCAATTTGACTAAAGGATTTATGCGTCTTTTAAAGAAGGACACTATTTTTTGTTGGGATGAGTGAGCCCAGGAGTCCTTTGATGCTCTTAAGTGAGCCTTAGCATTGGCCCTCGTGCTTAGTCCACCTGACTATAGCCATGATTTTTTTATTTATGTGTCCGCGTCCATGGAGACGGTTGGTATGGTTTTGGTTCAGGAGGATGAGTATCCCCACGAGCATGTCATATATTATTTGATCCGAAACCTTATTGATGCAGAAATCCATTATTCTCATGTGGAGAAACTTGCCTTGGCCACCGTTCATGCGGTTCAGAGATTGAGACATTACATTCTCCTTCACCAGACCTTGGTGGTAGCTCATGTCAATCCATTTTAGTTCATCTTCACTAGAAGGATGACCGAGGGAAAATATAATAAGTGTATTGTTATTTTGCAATAATTCGATCTCAAATTCGTTTTGGTGAAATCGAAGAAATCGTTGATCTTTGTGAAGCTCATTTCTGATTTTCCAAGTGTGGAGGAGGAGGAGGCTTATGAGGATACATTTGTTGATGAGCATATTTTTCTTATCTCAACTTTGTACCCATGGTATGGGGATATCATTGTATATTTTCAAACATTGAAGGTCCCTACTCACCTTTCACTAGATGAGTGACGATGATTACGTCATGTAGCTAAGAACTACCTTATAGTGGATAACACTTTGTACCGCCATGGGATAGATTCCATTTTCCATCATTTCTTAACCCATGATGATGCTGAGGTTGTGCTGAATGATTGCCATGGAGAGGCATGTGGTGGTCATTTATCTGGGCTTTGTACAGCCCAAAAAATATTGAGAGGGATATTTTTGGCCGTCGATCTTCAAAGATTGTGTCAATTCCGTCAAGAAGTGTCACCCTTGCTAGGTGTTTGCATGCAATATGTGCTCGCATCCTACCTTGTTACATCCGATTATCACCACTGGTCCCTTCACCAAGTGGGGGATTGAATTCATGGATTGCAACCTAGCTTCGGTTAGGGGGAATCATCAAATTATAGTGGCTGTCGATTATTTCATGAAATGGGTAGAGGCTATTCCCATGATTAAACTTGATGGTGAGACAACTGTGCATTTCATTTTCAACCAAATTATTACTTGGTTCGGCATTCTCAAAGAGCTTGTCACTGACCATGGTAGGCAATTTCAGAATAAAATGATGGAAGAGTTGGCTTCAAAGTTAAGGTATAAGCAGGAGCACTCCTCTTCTTATTACCCTCAGGGGAATGGGCAAGTTGAAGTAGTGAATAAAACACTTAAGTCTATTCTCCAATGAACCATCGTACAAATCAAGATGAATTGGCATATCATGTTATATCCTGATTTTTGGGCCTATAGAACTGTGGTTAATACTACCACTAGTTTCTCTCCATATTAGCTTGTACATGGGGTGGAGTCTCTCTTGCCAGTTGAATGCAAAATCCCTTCATTGAAGCTAGCTATAGGGATTTTACCAGACACTTCTGCATTGGAGGAACATTTGGTCGACTTAGAGAATATTGATGAGCAACGTCGGGATGCCTTAGTGGCTCTAGAAGTAAATACGCGTCATGTTAAGGTCCAATATGATAAATTTGTCCATCCGAGGAAGTTTAGTGAAGGTGATTTGGTCCTTTTGTGGGATCAAGCGAAAAAACCCTTGGGGGCAGGGAAGTTTAATCCCATGTGGCATGGTCCTTATGTAGTCAAACGTGTGTTAGAGAAGGGCACCTATGAGCTGGTGGATTATGAAGGGACAGCCTTGGCGGAGCCTAGAAATGGGCTCTATCTTAAAAAATACTATGCATGATATTTAGCCAGTGATGATTGTTGTATATTATTGTACAGTTTTTTGCATAGTTAGGTTTTCTTATGGTGATCAGGTTTGTTGATTAGCTTTCATTTCTTATGGAAGATATCAATGGAGTCTTCCGCTTACATAGGAATCACTGATGGTGCTAGCCGTCACACTAAAAAAACTTAGGTTCTGCTGCTTGGGTGATTTATACTGCTACGGGTCAAGTATTGTCTTCAGTAGGAATATGTTTATGGCATTCTTCGAACAATGTTACTGAATTTAGTGCCGTTATTGAGTTATTGTGGGATGCCATTTCACATGGTGTTCTCTCTCTTGAGGTACATATTGATTCGCAGTTAGTGGTTTCATAGCTTAATGGCTTGTATCGTATTAGGGATTCGACATTATTACGAATATTCTTATGTGTGAGATTGCTAGAAGGACAATTTGAGAACATAACATACATACATGTTTCAATAATTTTTAATCAAGTTGCTGACTCATATGCTAACTATGTGTTAGATTCGCATTCATTTCATAGATCATAAGCATATCACAAACATACATTTTTAGACACATGTAAATAAATAAAATCGATCATCATAAAACGTTTTCATTATACATCCAAAATGTGATGTCATAATACATAAGTGTCATAATACAAAATTGGGGCTTCTGAGCCACCAAGATATAATACACGGTAGTACAAAAAGAAATATTCTCAATACTCTAAGCCTGAGGAGGAGGAGGCGGGTTCTGATCGTGGTAGTACACCATGGCTCTAGCTAGCCATTGAAATAATCGAACCCATGCCGATGGTACACCACCACCTGGCGCTGCATGGCCTCAGGAAAGTCCTCGACTTGCGCCATGGGTGCCCTGTGTGTCAACCATACAAAGTTTACATGGATGCTTTGGAGCATCCGCTCCGCATCCGCTCCGCATCCGCTCCGCATCTGCACCCATGATGTCGTCTCCTCTTCCCCTTTATCTATGATGAGGAAAACCATCAAGTTACTGTGGTCCAACATCTGGATATAGATGATAGATTGTCACTACATGTCGTCACACCAAAACATGTCTTTTGAGGCAATATATCAAAAAACACAAAAAATTTAATAATTCAAAAAAACTTAAAAAGAGGGTTTGGGATTCATTATCTATGTTGCCATATGCCGCTCCTGGTGGTAGGGGCATGTCTGGATCTCCCTAAAAATCTATCCCTACATAGGGGTAGCCATTGATGGCAATGATCTTCCACCATCATCATGGAAAGAATTTCGCTAGGTACGGGTTAGCCACCCTACCTCTTCCTAGTCTGTGCATAACATTTTCCCAATGTCGTTGGGCCAGATCTTGAACTTCGTGTGGAGGAATGTCCACTCTAGGGCTTAGCCACGGTACACGCTCAAAGGAGAACGTGCTCAATATGCTGCCAAAACTAAAGTTTCTCATCCTTCCCATCTTGCAGTCACTGAGCTGCTATTTCATATTACTCAACAACGTAGTGCTCCAGTCATATACTGTGGGTATCATACACTCCACCGTATAGAACATCAATGGCCGTGAGGCCTGGTGGAGTGAAGCTAGACCGACTATCCTACCGAGTGCCAATAGTATGGGATTTAGTACCAGCACCTGGATCAATTTTGTCAGGATTTGACTCCCAAAATTTTTTGTGTCAGGAAAGCAGTACAGCACAATGTACTCATCAATAGTCAGGCCACCTCTGGGCCCACGAGAGCGTAGGTTTACCACCTCTCCTCACTGAGATAATCTAGTAATAAAGTGTATATCCTCAATCTCTATACTGAGAGACATCCTTTCAATATGAAAAGACTTCGAGTCTGGATCCCAGTAATCCACTACCATTTGTAGGAGTCTTGGTTTGGCCCTTAGGCTGCCAAGACACCAAAAATTATACAAACCGCATGCACGTAGATCTTGTTGGTCCATTAAGTCACCTTGAACAACCTCTTCTACATCACCATGTTCCCTCTCCCTCTATTCTAGAACCATCCTACACATAAAACATGATTTTTGGTCATTGTTTACCTTAAAAATCCTTGTTCGTGGCCGCACATGCGACTATTTGCAAAACAGCCGTGTATGTACGCGGTTTTGGGAGGTTTTTTCATGTATGGCCATCCATATACATGGAAAAAACCTCGATATCTACGTGGGCCAAAATTCCTACTTTAGATTGGCCTAGAAAATAAAATTGACCATGGAAACTAAATTTTTTTGCATGAAATGGGAAGAGGAGGACATGAGGATTTACTTGGAAGAAACGGTGTCGAATTTCACTTGACGATGCTCCCAGAATTTGTGTTGGAATTTTTGAGCTCAAATGGGTAAAAATTTCAAATGATATGGAATTTTTGAATTTTTTACTATTTATATAAATTTTTGAAATTTTTTACCCAAGTTATATGGTTTTTGAATGTTTTTGACCATTTTGGACCATTTTGGACTAATTTGATGATGTAGGAGTCCATTTTAAGCACTGTTTGACTGTGGTTTTGACCCGTTCGTGCTGATTTTAGGTCTTATGTCTAAACTGGCATATAGGTTAGGTTTCACATCCATTTTCACTTTGCATGACCTTATGACCATTTCATTATAACCTTAGGTATGAACCCATTCTATCTTGTCACGGAACCTCCTTGTTGCTTTTAGACGTGACATGATGTGAATGGTAGAGATTGACCATACATGGGTGCCCTAGTTAGCTCCTATTTTGCATTTGGTGCCCATGCCGACATTTTTCCTTTAGGGTGTGGGAGTCCTTTGTATAGTATCGCCATGACTTTGCGCAAGAGCCTCATACTCTTCTTGATCTTTTTGCTAGCCTTTTTCCCCAGGACTCCCTTATGTCAAGTTGTAGTTGCATTATCATGACTTTTTCTTGCCTTATTGAGCCTTATGCTGACTTCCTTGACTTTGATTATCAGTTATATAGCCTGATCTTGTCTCATGTCTAGCCAAGCAGAGCCATTATCTTTTACAGCTTGATTCCCCATTTTTTACAGGGAGGGGACTTTCCCCCGAGTGTCGTTATCCTACACATGTTTCGTTACATTGAGCATAGGTACGTTCTGCTACGTGGAACTAGTTTGTTTGACCCTTGACACTCGTCTCCTCCTAGTATGTAACTATACAACACTTTTATTCTTTTTCAATCTTTTTAAAATATTTGAAAAAGTCCAAAAAAATAAAAAAAACCAAAAATCCGGATAGGAAAAGATGTTATCTTTGGCAGCAGTTGATTCGTGTCACCTTTAAATAGAGCACTGTATATCACATCCATTGGTTGGGTTAATAGTTTGAATTTAGGAGCTTTACTCATTTCTTTGAGTTTATCTCCACCGACTGGTTAATATTCCAGTCCATATGGAGCCTCTGTCAATGCCTCCTGTATCACAGAGATGTCCCAGTTTTGGATATTGAGTCTATGTTGCCTACATTTAGTCACCATTCTCCTTTATGCTCTTGTTCAAAGGAAGTTGAAACTTGAGTCGGCCATTCCTCAGTTCTCTTGACTTTGCATGTCGGCCATTCCTAGTACTGATACTGGTTTGCACACATTATGATCGACTCCTTCCACATTATACAACTTTTCTGAGTACCTCATGTTGGATTATGAGGGATGCCTTAATGCCCTCCTTCTAGCGGATTTCATCCCATCAACTTCAGATCATTTATTCTGGGATATGAATCTAGAGTCATTTTGAGTGCCTTGATACTTGCAGTCATTAGGGGCAGGCTCTCTCGCCATAGATAATTTTTTGGAATACATTAATGTCCTCTGATCGATGGATTCTTTCAAGTGTTCGACCTCAACACATTTATTCACACTTGTTAGTTTTCACTCTAGTACCTTGATTTCCATTTTCATTATCGGTGGGTAATCTCATGTCTGTTAACGGTATACATCAGTGACCGATAATCAGATGATGGACTACTATGTTCGACCTTGACACCTCTATTCATATAGTAGGACATGTACTCATAGCAGATTGTGTAGAAGACCTTATAGATGGGTGGCATTTCATATATGATACCTCCTTGATCGTGCTAGTGTTCATGAGATTTCAACTGTCGTGACTTGATTCTAGTGTATGTCAGATATATTTAGCCATTATGGAGATATTGATCCATTGTATGTCTTCATCATGGAGATTCTTGTCTATCTATATTATACGTGGCGATGACCACAGATGTCATATTTTGTATCATGCCTATTCATGGCCATTGTACTCTTATATATCCGGTACTGCTATATGTACTTGCAGTCATGTGCAGAGTTTGATTATTGTATGATACTATTGGATGGTTAGTTATTCCACCTGGTTCTTCGTCACTCCACTTCTGGGATGGACTTGTAATGTATTTCGGCCATTGTATCACCCCTCTGGCATCTGTTACAACTGATTTTACCGCACATGGTGGATCACACATTTATGGCCTTCCCTGTCCCTCTACAGAATCTTTGGACCCCATGGACCATTTTTTTACCTTTGATGTTTCCAATATCATCCCTAAAAATATGCATTATTTTCCATACGTGACTTTTAAACCTATTCTTGCATATATACACGGATATGACCCTCAAACCTGTGTACATCAAGATGTGTGCAAAAGGCCGAATAGTTTGGAGTTTTCCTTGATGTGGATCCTAGTCACTTGTCTCTTGGCATTCCATATTCCTTGAGATCACTTGGATTTGACCTTCCATTAACCCATTGAAGCACTATATAAGGAACCCTTTGGATACATTGAAAAGAGAGTAGTTGAAGAGTAAGAAAACTATAGTCCATTGTTTCCGGAGCTTATACTTGAGTCTGCATCCCTTTGTCCCTTGGAGCAATTTGTGTTCTTCCCAAGATTTCCTTTTCTTGTGATCTTGTTATCGAGAAATGGAGGATCAAAGTGGTGGAGGCCCAGGTGGAGGACTCAATTTCTTCGGTTCACAGACATGCCGACAGAGGTTCTTACCATTGTAATTTTTGATTTATATTAATAGAAATATCTTTTCTTGTCCAATAATGTGTATTTAAATGAATATTAAATCCATGGATGCTTTTAAATGCTTATATGCTATTGATTATATATGATAGAGTAGGTCTAACACCATTATATAGCATGCTTGTCTTGTTTGCTGAATGTTGAGACAACAAATTACTAATACAAGCGAGATTGGAAAAGCTCAATGTGGATCTACATCAACCATCCGGAATAAGGTATGTTTCGAGATCCTTTAGTGTTAGATGTTTTATTTCTCTTGCATATGGCAAAGGATTAATTTCTGCGGTTACTCTATTTGTTGTGGTACCCCAAGCCATAGGAAGTTTTCTCCATAAGAGAGATTATATTTTCCTAACTTAGGAACCTTAATTCATTATTTGGGTCCACTAGTACCATTGGGTCCACTTGGCCTAATGGGGCCACCTATATCAGTTACTAGAGTGTGGGGGACACTGCTATAGGTTAGATTCCACTTATTTCATGTGCATGCATAAGTTTGGGTGCCTCCTAGATCAATCCCTACATTTTAGGAGCAGCTGGGAAACTCGTCACCAACCCCCATCAGTTAGGTGGAGTTGGAACTAGTTAGTCTTAGCTATCCCCTAGTTACATTAACTTACTTTAAAACCAGTTAGCTAGTTCTAGCAATGCATGGATAATGCATTGTGGGATGGGGAGAAGCGCTTTTCCTACCTACCACACCCAGTCGCACTGGGTTAACTAGTTGTAACTGATTTATTGAGTTGTTGGACATCAGGGAGTTGATATTTGGACTCAGAGTTTGTTAGTTACTTCACAATCAATTAAATAGCACTAGTAATGCATGGGTGCATTGGGAGGATTAGTTTTCCTACCTACCACACTCAATTTCATTTATTTAACTAGATTACACTGATTGATTGAGTTGTTGGACATCAGGGAGTTGATCTGTTGGACTCCAATATTGATTGAGAGACCATGAGTTAGAGATTTAGTTAGATACAATTAGATCCACTTGGTAGATTCGAATTGATACCCAAGTCATTCGAATTCTTCCTATTTGTAACCTATTGTACAATGGATTTATTATTGTGAATGATACTGTAAATTCCTGAACAATACTTGTCTGTTTCGTGTGTGGTTTGTTTTGTTCAGTTTGTATCTTCATTCTCCATTCGTTTGCTACAAACATTATTAGAACTATATGCTTTAATATACAAATGGAATTCAATTTCTAATATGGTATCAGAGCCTTCTCAGGAAGGGTTTCACGCTTGTTTCTCCCCGGTGAGGAAAAGCATGATTCTAATAGTTCATATGTGTTAGTGTTTTTGCAGTGAAATTGGCAGGTGCTACATAGCTTGTGTGAAGCTATGCAAGTCTTCCAGCAAGAGCAATTATGAGTTCACATACTCCTAAACTGTGGATCCTCACAACTTCCAATTATCCTGATTGGAAGGTTGATATGCAGCTAGCCTTGCGTAAACATGGATACCACAGGATCATACATGGATGGGAGGCTGAACCTCATCATCCGGTTGAGTGGAACAAATTTATGAACCGTTGTGATGAAGCATTCAAGTACTTATGTTATATATCTAGAGATCTCCTCTTCCACCTAGAAGGCTTGATGAATCCTAGAGAATCTTGGAAGAATCTTGATAGCTTGTTTAACAAACAAGATGAGCTTCGAGGATACATTCTAGAGAATGAGTATCTTTACATCCTAGCAGTTTTGAGCCTATTGAGAAATTATTTACTATATTCAAGTCGCTAGTACTTCAATGCAGACAGTGCAGAATAGAGCGAAAGGATGAGAAGAACATCCTTTCCATACTCAGCAAACTAGGCTCTGAGTATTCTGTATTTGTTTCCATATTTCATTCCAAGCAGGAAAGCATTCCTGATTGGAAAATTCCTTCATTAGATTTTTTTTTGAGTCCTTAATAAAGGAGCCAGACAAGTTGATTTGAATGGGAGTCATCAATACCTCCTAAGATCAATATTTCCTAGTTACTGGCTCTCCCAAAGTGCAAGAAAAAGGAGAAATCAAAGAAGAAGGATCCAAAAGCAGCTGATTCGAATCAACAAACTTCTGAAAGGGCCTCTATCTCTAAGAATAAATAGAAAACGTGTCCCTATTGTATGAGGGGTTTTCATCCAGAAAACTCGTGCATGAAGAAGACCCTCGACCAAATGAAAGATCTATGTGTTCAAAAAAATATTTCCCTTCCATGAAGAGCAGTGATGCCAGATAATGAAGAGTAGACTGAAGAATATGAGATACGATTGCATGCAAGCCTCTCTTCGTCGAAGTCTTATGTGATATATTCTAGAGCATCCAACCACAGGGTTACTTCCATGGAATCCTTCATCACTTTCCATCTATCAGGAGGACCTAGAAGTTAAATGGGAGATGAATCTAAAATGCCAAATGTTGAGAGAGGTTCAGATAAAATCTAGCATCACGATTTCATTCCCTCTCCTACAGAAAAGCAAATTGTTGAAGATGAAGAAGAAGTAGATTTTTCCCTACAGTCAATTCGAATGGAAGAAAGTCTCCATGAAGTGACTCATTCTCCTGCTGCTCTAGAAGTGTATGAGATATATTATATCTCATCTCCTAAAATGGCTGATCTATAAAAATACATTTGAATCTCTATTTGTGAAGAAAAACACCCCTTCCATTCTTTGCGAAAATTCTCCAGTAATTATTTAAATTTTGTGCATAGTTTACCGGTGACTGTTTCAGAAACGATAGAGGAATTTGATTTCTATATCTATAATAATGTTTTTGGTGTGCATATAAGTAATACCACTGATATTATGGAAATAATATCAGATTATAAGAGTGATCCATTCACTCTCATTAATCTATAGGTTCCAGTAAATTTCTACAGGTTTGCATGCACCGAAAATCAGAATTTTGAAGAAGGAGAAAATTGTGCATCTACCGTCTCGGTGGAGAAAAGTTTTGGAGCTCATGTGAATTTTTTTGGATATGATTTATTTTATGATATGATAATATGTGATTCAGGTTTCAATATTCAAGAGATTTCAGTATTTCTTATAACTGGTTTCACCAATTTTGGCGTGACAAATCAAGCACCGGAAGTCTCTTTCAATTTTGCTGTAGAGGATTGGATGTTAGTTCTTTCTTATGAATTTTATGATATCCAATTTTGTGAAATATTGGATATTTATAAAGCTATATCAGATTACTGATCTCAAGCATTCACTCTCCACAATCCCATGGCTTCTCTACCTTTGGTCACACACTCATCTCCTCACAAAACTAGTAAAGAGGAACACATTTTGCATCTGCCTAAACACTTGCTCCTAACAATTGGGGCTGATTATACCATTCATGGTTTTCTGTTCAAGTCTGACATATATCAAGTTCTTGGGTGTTCCTCACATGGTTTGAATTATCAAAAACTTTTACCCTCTCTTCAGTTGATTTCAACTACTCTACATGGGTCTAGTTTTCACCGTGCAACTGTTTATATTTCTGATTCAGTTGGGTACATTGTTCTTCTTCCAAAGAGGAATATTCATCTAGAAATAAGCATGTTGTTTGGATTCATGGGTTCACCTACATAGAAGAACCAAGATACTGCTGTTGCATAGTAGCAGCAAATATTTTCACAAGTTTTTTCAAAATTTGTATTTCTGCTTATTTTGAGGGGTTTTTTTTCCCATGAGGTTTTCCCCTGTTTCCTCAGTTGTATTAAGCAATATTTTTTACTATATTTTATATTGTATTTGGGTGACCTATGGTATTGTTAGTAGGTCCCACAGTTGTCCAAGTCAGGATTCAGGGGGGGTGTTAGGATTAATAATCCTCCCTTGACCATACTGTCTATTAGATTATATTTTCTTAACTTAGGAATATTAATGCATTATTTGGGTCCACTAGTACTATTGGGTCCACTTGGCCACCTAGATCAATTACTAGAGTGTGGGGAACACTGTTAGAGGTTAACTACCACTTATTTCATGTGCATGCATTATTTTGGGCCCCTCCATGACCAATCCCTACATTTTAGGAGCAACTGGGAGTCTTGGCACCAACCTCCATCAATTAGGTGGAATTGGAACTAGTTAGTCTTATTTATCCCCTAGTTACATTTAGTTACCTCACATGAAGTTGGATAGTGCTAGAAATGCATGGATAATGCATGGCTACATTGGGAGGAGCACTTTTCCTACCTATCTCACCTAGTTGCACTGAGTTAACTAGTTTTAACTGATTGATTGTGTTGTTGGATATTAGGGAGTTTATCTTTGGACTCATACTTTGTCAGTTAATTCAAAATCAGTTTGCTAGCACTAGTAATGCATGGCTAATGCATGGATGCATGGGGAGGAGCGGTTTTCCTACCTACCACACTTAGTTGCACTGAGTTAACTAGCTTACACTGATTTATTGAGTTATTGGACATTAGGGAGTCGATATGTTGGAATCCAATATTGATTGAGAGACCATGAGTTAGAGATTCAGTTCGATACATTCATATCCACTTTATAGATTCTAATTGCTACCTAATGCATTTGACTTCTTCCTATTTGTAACCTATTGTACATTGGATTTATTATTGTGAAAGATACTTTAAATTCTTGAGCAATACTTGTGCATTTCCTGTGTGGGTTGTTTTATTCAGTTTGTATCTTCATTCTCCATTCGTTTTCTGCAAACATTATTAGAACTATATGCTTGAACATATAAATGGAATTCAAATTCTAATATGGCCGTGTAAAGCCAATTGTGCTAGCCTCAAAAGATGATAAGCTGGAATTTAGTTTTAACGCAAAGGCAATGAATGCTACTTGAGTGGTCTTGCAAAAGTTGATTTTGTTGAGGTGATGCATCTTTAATATGCAAAATAGATGTGTCTTTAATATGAAAAAGAGATGTGGGAAAAAATTATAACTAGTTATGAAGGAAATGAGAAAGTAAAATATTCCAAACTACATACATATAGACTAAAATTTGAACAACTAAAGATGAATGAGGATGAGACTATTAGTAAATATTTCTTAAGAGTATAGGAGACCATGAATGCTATGAAAGGTATTGGTGAAAATATTGATGAAGTACCCTTCGTTTAGAAAATTCTAATATCTTTTCCTAAAATATTTAATCCTAAAGTTTTTGCAATAGAAGAATTAAGTGATATTAAAACTATCCCGATTTACCAACTCCTAGGAACTCTGCCTACTTATGAAATGAGGATTAGCAAAGATAAATCCACCATTAGAGAAGCATCCTTTAAAGAATATAAGAACACTGATTCTAAAATGGATGTGACTGGGGAAAAATTTGTAAGAAAGCTAAAGAAAGGATCAGGTAAATATAAAGGCAAGTTTCCCTTTAAATATTTCAACTGTGGTAAGATAGGTTATTTTGCATCTAAATGTCCGCACAAGAAAAAGGATCAGAATTTCGATGATGAAGAAAACTATACATTCAAGAAACACAATAAAGAGGCTAAATATAAAAATAAAATCTTGTTTTCCAATGATGTTGATTCCTCAGAAGAGATAGACAATGATTCATCTTGTGAAGATAAAGTGAATAATTTTATGCTTATGACCATAGAATATTTTGAAAATGAATATGCATGAAGTTACCTGGATGATGAAGAAGTTATGGTTGGTATGGAAGGTGAACTAATCGGTGCTTTGGATGAGATTGAAAGAATCATACTAAAGAAGAGGAAACAAAAAAAAATTGTTGATGCAGTATGAAAAGAATGGTAAAGAACCAAGTGAATAAATTTCCATGTTAAAATTGGAATTAGAAGAGGAAAAGAAAATAGAAGATATTCTGAAACAACAATTAACATAGGAGAAAAAGAGTTGTGAAGCATTGGAAGAAGAATTAGTGTCATATAGAAAAGAATTCAATAAATTTAAAGCTTTGTATCACCAAAATCTTCGAAGTATTAATGCTTTAGAAGAATTGAACAACATTCTAAGTAAGTAAAGGTATCCACGGTTAAAAATAGATCTCGTCTATGAAGAAGTTCAGGTAGAAAATAGTTAGAATAAAAACATATTGTGTAAACAAAAGGAAATGAAGATGAAACAAGTAACATAATCCAGGATTCAGATCATAAATATCAACCAATCTTTTCTCATGAAAAAAGGCAACAAAAAGGAAGACAACCAAAATTTAGGTACCAAATGTTTTTCCATGGTTACTGTTATTGTTTTTCTAATTTTGGTCACAAAGCTGAAAATTGTTCTTTTAATTTTAGAAGTGTGCAATTAAGGATATCAAAGAACAGTCAATTGTTGGAACATAGAACAAAAAAATTAGTGAGTAAACAAAAACAACATACAACTCAGTTCACAACTAACAGAAGAACACATGATAAATATATCAACTCTTTTGATATACTGTACAATAAGCCAGAATGTTATGTTTGTCATAATTTTGACAGAAGGTGGCTGTCATCTAAAGAATTACAAAATAGATTCGAGAGTGAATTACTCAGGTGTAAGTGGTAAAGTTTGGATGAAGAAAGAAAATAACAAGTGTGGCTTAGTGCTTTCTGTTCAAAGGAAAAAAGGCCCCTGGTATTATTGACAGTGGATGTTCCAAACACATGACTGGTGATAAAGTAAGATTTTGTCTCTAAGTGAAAATAAATTAGGAAATGCAACTTTTGGAAATTATGCTCTAGATAAAATCAAAGGAAAATAAATGGTAAAGTTTAGTAATGAAAAGGAAAATCCCAAGATGTGTTGTTTGTATATGGACTGAAACACAATATTCTTAGTGTCAATTAGGTTTGTGACAGAGGATGTGAAGTTGTTTTCACTTCTAAATATTGCAAGATAAGATATGTACCCTCAAGACAGTTGGTTGTAAAAGGAATAAGAACAAAAAACAATGTCTATGTCTTGAAAGAAGGAAACGAAGAATGTCATCTAAGCAAGTATGATGAAATATGACTATGGAATATGAGACTTGAACACTTAAAATTTGATCATCTAATCAAGATTATGAACAATGGGGTAGTAAAGATATTTCAAAAATATCAAATCCATATGACTATGTTTGTAAACCTTTTCAAATGGGAAAATTGATTTGCACACAATTTAAATCCAAGAACTTCACATTAACACACAAACATCTTTAGTTAGTACAGATGGATTCGTGTGGATCATTAGTAAAGGAAGGAGCATGAAGATAAAGATATTTTATGTTCGTCATTGATGATTATTATAGACTCACATGGGTTTCCTTTCTGAAGGAGAAATATGAATCATTTGAAAAGTTCAAAATTTTTAAGGCTCTGGCTGAGAATCAAATTGGTAAAAGAATGAAGGCAGTAAGGTCTGATAGAGGGGGAAAATCTAGTTTATAATACTTCAAAGATTTTTTTTAAAAACATGGAATAAAAAGAGAATATAATATCCTAGGCACTATAAAATTGAGCACATAGATATTTGGATCAAAACACAAATCACAAGATAGATCATACAATTTTACTCACAATTGAAGAATGAAACAGTGCAAAAATGGATTGCAACAGTGTAATGCTTTCATTAATAAAATGTAATTGGATAATTAATTACAATGTAATACAATGGTATTAATAACCAGTCAATTCGAATGCATGAGAGAGGAATTCATATTGATTGACTCTACCTAACTACATGGATAACTAGGCATGTCTAAATCACTATTAGAGTCCAACTAGTTAGCTCTAGTTGTCTACATCAGTGCCTTAGTCAGTTAGAATCAGTTAACTAGTCTAACTAAATGTGGTAGGTGAGGAATTGCACCTTCCCACATGCAATCAATTAGTGAATGGAATTAACTGAGTGTAACTGGATGTAAATGACTCTTAACTAGGCTTAATTAGTCACTAAATGAACTCAACTGAAGGAGGTTGGTTTCGTCACTCCCAGTGGCTCCTAAATTGTAGGGATTGGCCTAGGAGGCTCCTAAACTAATGCATGCAAGTGAATTTAGTGGTAGTTAGCCTCAACTAGTGCTCCCCACACTCTAGTAACTGGTACATGTGGCCCAATTAGGCCATGTAGACCCAATGATTCTAGTGACTAAATATAGACTGAAAAGACTCCTAATTTAGACATAATTGACAAAATTGGACAAGGGAGGATTGTAATCCCAACATCCCCCCTGAATGCCAACTTGGAAAATTTGTGGTCCCTGGTAAATAATACCATATGTCACCCATTACATCTAAATCAAACTAACTGCTTAGTACAAGGAACTGGGGAAAAAACCACATGGGAAAAAATATCCCGCTCTAACTAAGCAAGTAGAATCAGGAATCAAGTTAAAAAAACTTGAAAATATGTTGCTTCAACCTTCATCTCTTTGGTGTAGAAAAGAAACATGCATGATGTTCTATGCACATGTATCTTGGGCCTTGGCATGTAGACTTCTCCATCTTCTCCCAAAATCATGATGGAAGGAAGGAGGAATGTAACCTCTTCCTCTTTTTGGATGAAGAGGTGTATGATCCAATCTATTCTTTTGAGAGGAGTGTAGCTGATTAGACCTTTCCATGTAGCATCTCAGAGGGATTTTTTTGCATCTATTTGAAGGAGGTGATATTGCATGACATAACGCAAGGTTCTCTTTCAAAACTAATGTTTTGTCTTCTGTATGTCATATGGATTTCTAGTCATCTTCCTAGATTCCTGCTTGGGAGTAGGGATTGGATCTGGATGTAAATCACCCTCAATATCAATCTCATTGACTAATACAACTGGTTCTGCAATACTAGTGGAAACTGCAAAATAAGTAGATAAATTTTTTTTACCTCCCCATTCAAGTGGCAGCTGAGAGTGCACTGGTTCTGTAAATGGAAGGAAGTGTGAGAACTCATATTCCTTGGAGGCATGATTTTCAGCACCCTTCGCTATGATGTTCCCAGTAGAGATATCTATAATCTCCACTAAGTCAGGACCAAATATCACTCGCTTTGGAGGGCCAATGTGAGTCATCTGGTATAGAGATAATAGATTTGTATCTAAGGAGGGCTCATAAAGCACATATTTGAACTTTCCATGTTCAAGCTTGATAGAACCCTTCCCTTTGGATCAAATTTGACTGTTATTACCCATATGAATACTAGGGCCATCAGAATACTGTAAAGAAGAGAATTATTCTCTGGATGCAACCTTATTATTGGAAGCTCTTGAATCAATGAGGAAGGCACGTGTTGTTGAAAAACTAGCCTTTAGTGCATGGCATCTCTCATCATGTTCTTCCATTTCTTCTCTATGGTTAGCCTTCCTTGCTCCAATAGGTACAGTGATGTTATGTTTCTCTAGAAGAACAACCAATTAATTAATATTTATTCTCATACAGAAACTTTCTAGATGAAATACCCTTCCACAGTAAGAACAAAGGGTCTTTCCTTTTCCATTCTTCTTGCTTCTGCTTGAGCCCGAGGGCTGATATGACTTCTCTTTATCCATAGGAGGCTCATTATTTTTCTTCCCCTTACCATTTGTAACCTTAAGTACTCCAAAAACCAATGCTTGATATTTGGAAGATCGGATGATCCCCATTTAAATCAGCTTGTCATGCTCATTGGTGAGAGACTCAATGAAGGAATTAAGAGTTGGCATCTTCCAATTTGGTGTAGTGATATTCCTGAAATGACATGTTGATACAAATACTGATTATTCTGTGCCCATTTTTGAAATGATGTCAAGGATGAGTTGATCATCCTCCTTCTCAACCTTGCACAGCTTCAACTGGAGCACTAGGTGCTTGAATTTGGTGAAGAAATCATTCAAAGTTTTGAAGTTGCCTGGGTGAAGAGAGATCAGCTCATTCTCTAGCTAATAGATCCTCAGGTAATCTTGCTTATCAAACAAGGAAGAAAGATTATCCCAAATCTCCTTTGGAGTCTT
Organism: Pseudotsuga menziesii; assembly: GCA_001517045.1. Classification (NCBI taxonomy): domain Eukaryota; kingdom Viridiplantae; phylum Streptophyta; class Pinopsida; order Pinales; family Pinaceae; genus Pseudotsuga; species Pseudotsuga menziesii. Next base: position 539,085 of record LPNX010882174.1, read on the forward strand.
CAATCCATTGATGTGAAAGAGAAGATCTCCAAAGATTGAAAGGCAGAGGAATCAATATGCTCCATTAAGCTTATTCCAGTATTTTTGTTTGTCAACATAATGAATCAGATCTACCTCTATGTCCATTGTAACTCTGTAGAGTATTTTGGATCGAAGATGCATATCCATGTCCTCCTTCCACTGATGTTAGTTGAAAGGAGTGAGAAGCTCCATAGGAGGGGCCATTGTGCTAATGTAGCGAATACAGTGAAGGAGATTGGAAAACCTGTAAATCACACAAACAAAGAGACACAGTAAGGTCAACAACCTGCTCTTTTGGAATTTTCTTCAAACCCAACATAGTTAATCAAGCTAGTTTGATCAACAATTTCTTTGGTCAGGATTTATGTGGTAAATTCTCCGCTTCTGGTGTAGTGCTAGAAGGAGCAATTTTGCTCAATTTTTTTTTTGATCCAATTATGAATCTGTAGTAGGAGAGGTGCCTTGTCTTGCCGAGGATCTGATACCATGAAAAATGGATCATATAGATATGTGGGTCAACACACACCTCACAAGATAGATCAGACAATTTTACTCAGAATTGAAGAATTAAACAATACAAAAATGGCTTGCAATTGTGTAATGCTTTCATTAATAAAAGGTAATTGGATAATTAATTACAATTAATACAATGGTATTAATAACCATCCAATTCAAATGCATGAGAGAGGAATTAGAATTGATTGACTCTACCTAACTCCATGGATAACTGGACATGTCTAAATCAGCATTGGAGTCCAACTAGTTAGCTCCGATTGTATACATCAGTGCCTTAGTCAGTTAGAATCAGTTAAATAGTCTAACTGAATGTGCTAGGTGAGGAATTTCACCTTCCCACATGTAATCAATCAATGACTAGAACTAAAAACGTGTAACTAGATGTAACTGAATGTAACTGACTCCTAACTAGGCTTAACTAGTCACTAACTGAAATCGGCTAAAGGAGGTTGGTTCCAGCACTCTTAGTGGATCCTAAATTGTAGGGAATGGTCTAGGAGGCTCCTAAATTGATGCACGCAAGTGTAGTTAGTGGCATTTAGTGTTAGGATATTTAGACACTTAGGATTTAGTTAAGATCAAAATGTGTAATATATCCGTTAGGTAAAAGTGTGTTTCTCTAGTATGCATTAGTACGCATTTGTAAATTTTTTAATCCGACGGTCACGATATGTTCTAGACATAGAGTAATTCGATGGTTCAACTTCTCTTAGATCATACCTACCATTGATCCATGGCTTAACACCCGATTGGTCTATGATCTCTATTTAAAGAGCATAGAGGGTCCTTGGCTAGTTGATCGATTATGAGAAGGTCATGTAACTTTCTTTCTTTTTCATAATAAAGTGATTGTGAAAGGTTGATCTTGGGAAGAGGGGGATTATTTTTTTAGTTGGTCAAGTTAATATCTGCCACGTCACTATTGGGGATATCTTCAACATTTTCTTTGACCAAGCATAACTTCATCCTTCGGAATCAGTTTTAAGTGCCATTTTTTTTAAAACTGCATATTTTTTTGAGCTCTTTGCATCCAAACAATTTTTTTATATTCTTTCAACCATTATTTTATAGTATGGCCACCCCTTGTGATATTATACTTACAAGTTCTAACTATTTCTCATAGAAATCTCACATGGAGGATGTTCTACAAAATAGGGGACTTTTCAGGATAACCTCAGGGAAAGAAACAGAACCCATTGATGATGATAAAAAAATTAAATGGGAAAATCGATGTGATGAAGCTCGTGGTTTGATTGGGATGTCAATATCTACTGATTTGCGATTCCACATATCTAGAATTGATGAACCTAATCTCGCTTGGGAAAAGTTGGAATCCGTGTTTGGTAAACACAATGAAATTCAGGGTCATCAACTTGAGAATGAGTTGCTTTCCTTGAATCCAAATGATTTTTCATGCATTCAAGACTATTTATCTAAGTATAAAACTCTTAGACTATTATGTGCAGAATGCAAGATTAAGAAATAAGACAAACAATGTATTTATCATATTCTTTCAAAACTTGGGCCTGCATATTCTGTTTTTGTATCTACATTCTACTCCATGAAAAAATCCTTGGTTGTAGCTAGCTATCAAGAGCCTAACCTTGAATCCTTTTGTGATTCCTTAATTAGAGAGCAAGATAATCTTATTCATATTGGAATAATTAACAATGCAGATACATCTGGGAAATCCTTATTGTCCCAACAGAAAGAAAAGTCAAAGCCTCCCAGGAAACATAATTTTCACAATAATAAGCCAAACAACGAGGGTCCCAAACCCTCTCAGTCATCTCCTCCTTTAAAAAATGACAAAGGATCCAAGCAAAAAGGAAATAAGACTGAGCATCATTGCAATTTTTGTGGGAAAGATAATCATGATAAATCTAAATGTTTTAAGAAGATGGCAGCCTTGGAAGCAGCAATGAAGAAGCACCACATCAGCCTAAATTCGTCATCAGAATCTAACTCTGATGGACATGCACTTTGTGGTTCTGGTTACTCTTATATTGCATCTTCTTCTTCTACTTCAAATGAATGGCTCATTGATTCTGAAGCATCTTGTCATATGGCTAAGGATCAAGCCATCTTTTCTACTATGCATGAATGTAACAACAAACAAATATTTGTTGGTGATGATAGATCTCTAAGTGTTGTAGGATATGGAACAGTTCTAGTAGAAAATGGTCATTTCAGTGATTTACTACGTGTTCCAAAAATTTCCTGCAATTTGTTATCAGTCTATCAAATCACTCATTCAGGTGAAGGTAAAACTATGACGTTTACACCACACCAAGTTGTAATCAAGGATTTTAAAACTCCTCAAAATGTCCTTGCTAATGGAACTGTTGATGCTATTACCAGGTTGTAAAAATTTAACAACTTTGGGTCATCACCTTTTCCTTCAGTTTTTGTTGCTCATAGTGATAACTTGAGCAAATTCTGGCATGAGCGATTTGGTCACTTAAATTATCGCTCATTGCAACAACTATGTAAAAACTGTTGATGTATATGTAACTTCGGAATGTATTCTTCTATATATCCTATGTATTGTAACCCGATGTTTATTTCGATATGTTTCTATTATGTATTTGAGTCATGTTGTCATACCTCGATGTTCCGATCAGGAGGATTAATAATGTAAACAAGTCTTGTCAAGTCATTAGGTAAGTCCCCACAGTTTCAGGGCACTTGAGTTATTATACACTAATTAAGGTGTAGGCTCGAGTAAGTAATTGTAAGTTGATCCTACGTGATTAAGTGCACTTCAAGTGAACGGAAGAATATAAATAGAGAGTGAGAGTCTCTCTATTGATCACTTGTACAACACATCACTTGCTCTCTCAAGTGTGGCGCACTAGTGGAGAAGGAAATATACTGGGACTAGAAGACTACTGCTGTTGGGAGTGCATCTTACTGTTTTGGGGTTTTACATATTTTGGTGATACTATATTTGAGGAAGTTGTAGGGTTTTCTCCATTTATGGTTTCCCCGATCAAAACTCTTTGTGTCTCTTGTCTCTTGTGATGTGCTTATGTTATTACTGTGCTTGTTATTCTCTCAGTGAAAAGATCCTAACATAATGCTAGCTTAAATGTTGAAAAACTAACATGGTATCAGAGCTAACCTAAGAAGAAGACATTCTGCAGCTACAGGAACTAGGGCTTCCTATTTTGTGGATCTTCCTCCACATATTTTCAGCAAAAGTATGCTAGGATGACTCTCCATTGAAGGGTGCATCTTTCTGTCGATGCGGAATTCAATTTCAAGCATTTTCGGTTTTCGATGTGGAAATTAGGGCTTTCTACAGAAGAGGAATTTTTTAGTGATACCAGCATAGGATTTTTATCCTCATCAAAAACAAATTTTAGAGACCTGGATCATGAAATTTGGATGGGTGAAACTCCAGGAAAGTCAAACCCTAGTTTGACCCTGAGCTAGGAGAAACCCTAAATACTAAAACGGCTGCATTTTGGTACAATCACTATATTTTGCGATTGGTGAAGTCTCATAAGCTAAAATTTTTAGGGGCCGAAGATAAAATCCTTGTGAACATTGTGTCCAAACATTAGCCTCATATTCGCTATATTCTGGGAGATAAGATCTCTCAAAGTTAGGGTTCCAGCCTCTTCCAGAAATCATCCATAAATAGAACACCTGGGGAGAATTGCAATATATTGGGCTACAGAGGTCCAAATGGAATTTTTGAAGATTTTACAGAAAGGGCATAGACTTTAATTTCGGTGGTCCAAATATCAGACTCAGAAGATGAACCAGTGACACGTGGCATGCCGTACAACCTCGCTGTTCTAAACAGTCATATAACAGGTCACCTTGGGAAAAGGATCATAAATACAAAATGGTGTAACCAATTCTGATGAAACCTATGGTGTTAGATCAGGGACATGTGAGGTTACCGCAGTACAAAATTTTAGACATAGAGGATCAGTAATATCGGAGATATCATAGAAACAGTAACAGGAATTTCTGCAGAAGAAATTGGAAATCTAGGGCTTCATGTTCCAGGAGCTTCCCTCCGCTGTTTTCAGAAAAGGAGTACATTGGACAGATCCATTTGAAGAGATCTATCTGTCTATCCAATCAGATATGAAATATTCCAAGTTTTTAAAATTAAGGTTTCTGTGACAAACCCTAGATCAGCTAGCTCCGGAACCAGGACGGACACCTCAAATCGGTAAGATCTAATCCTTTGCTATTTTCATTTGAGGTTCTCATTTCAAAGTGATCTATCACAACAGCTTGATAAGCTTGGTGAAGTTGACAACTTCCAAGAATAGAAGTATTTGATCTCTCTAAAGAAAATGTATTGGACACCTACATGAGTATAGAGGTTCCAGTTTCAGAGGGAGACGAGGTTAGAAGCCTTTCACAGGAAGAACTTGGTCAAGGCCAAAGAAGACATCATGCTCATGCTGCAGAGGATGATGAACCATCCAGAAAGAGATCCAGATATGAAAGTGAAGATTCTTCAAGTGAGGATGAATATGTTTTGATATCAGCTCTCACAGGTAACATTACTCATGGACGTGATGATTGGCTTATAGACAGTGGGGGTTCCAAACATATGACGAGACTCAAGGAATCATTTGTAAGACTGTCAGAACATGAATCACCTCACAAGGTGAAACTAGGAGATGACTACCAATATCCAATAAAAGGTAGTGGGGAATCTTCATACAAGCTAGACTCTGGTAAGTCTCTAACAATGAAAGAAGTATTTTTTGTTCCAGGACTCAAGAAGAACCTTCTCTCCATTTCAGCATTGATGCAAAAGGAATGCGAGTTGCATTCATAGATGGTCAAGTCATCATGTGGCCAAAAGGAAAGACTATCAATGATGCGGTAGTGATTGGAGAACAAGAAGGAGGCTTGTACAAATTGAAGGGCCATCCAAAACAAGCCTTGATCCATGAAACAGTAGAGCCAAATGAGCTTTGGTATAGAAGGATTGCACATGTGCATTACAGAGCACTACCCATTGCAAGCAAAGTTGTTGAAGGTCTTCCAGAATTTCAAGCTATTTGAAGGGAAGAACAAAAATCAGAATATGACCTAAAGAAACCAGTTGAAGAATGTGAAGATCTAGAATGCAGAGACCATGCAGTCATAAGAGTCTCTCAAATCAAGAACAACTTGAAGCAGAAGTGAAGAATGCAGAAGTGGTGATGGCCACCTTGAATGGCCTCCCGACATCATAGGATTCATTCATTCGAGGAATGTGTGCCAGAAGGAAGTGATTAATTTCAGCAGAATCTAGGAAGAAGAAGAAGCTCGACTCATAAGAAGAGAAGAGAAGATGGGAGCAATTGAAGATCAAGCTCTCACCATCCAAAGAATATACCTCAAGCAATGAGGAATATGAAGATCTCAACTCTTGAAGAAATTCTTATCCACCGTAGCATTTGGATAAGAAACGATGCTATCATGAATGAAGAAGACGATGAAGCTGAAGACTCAAGAAGGAGTCTACCCACGAAAGAAATAAAGATAAGTATTCAATTGTCATTTCATGATATTGTTTTGTTATGCATTTGTTTATATTCAGTTAATGTATTATGCATGATAGAATGTTTGCATTAACGACAGTATACTACTAATATGCATGTGATGGGTAAGTAGCTCATGGTGCTATAAAACTCTCCATTGCTACTTATCTAGAATGAAACCTCTTTGCTGACATATTGGATTAGTGCACAATCTCAATGTTGTCCTGGTAGAGATGGAAGGCATCTAGAAAGTTTCATTGAGATATGGATGAATGTTGTATTGCCTAAATTAATTGCATGATCATATATTTTATGCATAAGTGTTTACCAGTATAAATATTCCTTATGAAATGTTTCTAACCATACAATTTCATTTGACTTGTAGGAAAGACCGCATACATAATTCCCTACAAGCAAAGAAGAATGAATACTTGTTCCGAAGAGCAAGTGACGACATTTCAAAATGAAGAATAATATGATGAGATTGATGAAGATATTAACCTTTGCTACAAGGTTGAAGATGTAAGTCTATACACTAGATGGTCACATAGAATATTAGTAGCATAGGAAGCTACTTGTCACTCTAGTACAGAATGTTTTCAGTGCATAGAGCACAGAAGACAGAGGGAGTATGATGCTCCGCTTCAGAGGGAGTGACTACATAATATCTTGAGGTTCGACATGGTACGACAGGATGGGAAGATTACTGATGACTCTAGGATTTACTGAGAGTAAAGCGGATTCCAACCTTTGCTTCAAGGTTGAAGACGGAAGACCAGTGATGCTCCTGTTATGTGTCGATGCACTATTGTTCTAGGTATGGAGGTGTGGCAGAGAGTGGATGGAATATTCCTTGGACAAGGGAAGTATGCAGTAGAGATCCTGAAGAGGTTTGGGATGATGGACTGCAAGAATATGGCCACACCTATGGCATCGAACATGAAGCTATTGAGTGATGCTTCATCAGAGACGGTTGATGCTATGATGTATCGTCAGATGATTGGGTCCTTGATGTACCTGAGACTAGATACTTGCCTTGCTATGAACACATTGAGACATGTTCACCTGATGGTACGATGTGAATCAGAAGATTAACCTGGAGGGTTATGTTGATTCAGATTGGGCAGGCAGTGCCATCGACAGGAAGAGTACTTCAGGATGTTGCTTTAGTATGGGATCAGGTGTGATCTCTTGGTTTAGCAGGAAGCAATCCTATGTGGCACTAAGTACAGCTGAAGCAGAGTATGTTGCAGCTTGTTCAGCTAGTTGTGAGGAAGTATGGCTGTGGAAGATACTGTCTGATATATTTGATCTCCAGTTGGATGCTACTTGTATACATTGTGACAACCAGAGTTGCGTGAAGTTGTCAGAGAATCCAGTGTTCCATAACAAGGCGAAGCATATCGAGATCAAGTATCACTATATCAGGGATATGGTGTAGAGAGGAGCAGTGAAGATCCAGTATGTTGCGACGGAGGAACATATAGCCGATGTATTGATGAAGCCATTGGCTAGGTTGAAGTTTGAGTACTTCAGAGAGAGAATTGGTGTTCTCCAGATCGAGGTTCCCTCCAAGGGAAAGTGATGTGTCCCAAAGCCATTCTGACGAGTAGGTCAGATGTAAGGGTTGAGCCATTCTGTCATGGTGAGAGGATTCAGTTCCTTCCATGTCAGATATGAGTGCTAAAGATCCAAAGCCATTCTGACGAGTAGGTCAGATGTAAGGGCTGAGCCATTCTGTCATGGTGAGAGGATTTGGTTCCTTCCATGTCAGATATGAGTGCTGACTGCCATTCTGGGAATGGAGGCACCTGGTCAGTTACCAGGAACACTCAGTCAGGGACTAAGAGAGCCATTCTAACTAGCAGGTTAGATGTAAGGGCTGAGCCATTCTGTTCATGGCTAAAGGATTAAGTTCCTTCCATGGCAGATGTAAGTGCTGGCCATTCTATCGAGTAGGACAGATGTAAGGGCAACTGCCACTCTCCAAGAGAGTGGAGGCGCCTGGTCAGTTACCAGGTAGCTCAGTATGGGACTGGGGGCCATTCTGACGAGGGTGTAGGATTCAGTTCCTGCCAGGTCAGATGTGACTGCATGCCCTTCTGACGAGAAGGTCAGATGTAAGTGCAGAAATCTTTCTTCATTGTGGCGGATGTGGTTCCAGCCTGGTTGAAAGTCTTCCATCATTGTGGCGGATGTGGTTCCAGCCTGGGTGAAAAGAACAGGGTTCTTTCATCATTGTGGCAGATGTGGTTCCAGCCTGGATGGATGTGATGCCCTTCTGATGAGTAGGTCAGATGTAAGTGAAGAAATATTTCTTCATTGTGGCGGATGTGGTTCCAGCCTGGGTGAAAAGAACAGAGTTCTTTCATCATTGTGGCGGATGTGGTTCCAGCCTGATTGAAAGTCTTCCATCATTGTGGCAAATGTGGTTCCAGACTGGATGGATGTGATGCCCTTTTGACGAGTAGGTCAGATATAAGTGCAGAGCCATTTCATAGATGGTAGTTGATGCACCTACCATGCTGGTGAATGTGAGTGCTGGGCCTTTCTGATGTGATTGTAGTTTACTACATGATCAGATGTGAGTGCTGGGTGTGCCTTTCTGATGAGCAGGTCAGATGTAAGTGCTGGGAGAAGACCTACTTGGTGGCTAGGCCTACAACCAGCATGAAAAAGGGCTAGCTCTATAGAACTTCCTATGAAAAGATAGTACACACATGATGATGACCAGAGGAGATCCAGATCGAGCTATGATTCAGATCCAGTTATGATGACTTCGAGAGATCCAGATCGAGAGATGATCCAGATCTAGTAGTGATGATCTAGATCGAGTGATGATCCAGATCCAGTCCAGTGATGATGATCCAGATCGAGTAATGATCCAGATCCAGTGATGATGTTCTATGATGATCCGGATCGAGTGATGATCTAGATCCAGTTCTATGACGATCCATATCGAGAGATGATCCAGATATAGATGACTTGAAGATGAAGATGACTTGAAGACGAAGATGATCCAGTTGATCCAGAGAAGAAGACGAGTGCTGAAAATCATGTCGAAAGAATACCTTCCTAGTTAAGAGGGAGTGTTGATGTATATGTAACTTTGGAATGTATTCTTCTATATATCTTATGTATTGTAACCCGATGTTTATTTCGGGATGTTTCTATTATGTATTTGAGTCATGTTGTCATACCTCGATGTTCCAATCGGGAGGATTAATAATGTAAACAAGTCTTGTCAAGTCATTAGGTAAGTCCCCACAGTTTCGGGGCACTTGAGTTATTATACACTAATTAAGGTGTAGGCTCGAGAAAGTAATTGTAAGTTGAGCCTACGTGATTAAGTGCACTTCAAGTGAACGGAAGAATATAAATAGAGAGTGAGAGTCTCTCTATTGATCACTTGTACAACACATCACTTGCTCTCTCAAGTGTGGCGCACTAGTGGAGAAGGAAATATACTGGGACTAGAAGACTACTGCTGTTGGGAGTGCATCTTACTATTTTGGGGTTTTACATCTTGTGGTGATACTATCTTTGAGGAATTTGCGGGGTTTTCTCCATTTATTGTTTCCTCGATCAAAACTCTTTGTGTATCTTGTCTCTTGCGATGTGCTTATGTTATTACTGTGCTTGTTATTCTCTCAGTGAAAATATCCTAACATAATGCTAGCTTAAATGTTGAAAAACTAACAAAAACAATATGGTGACTGGTCTTCCACTGGTATCTTGCAAGGATGGTGTTTGTTTCAGTTGTGTACTTGAAAAACATCATCGAGACAGTTTTGACAAACCTGCCTCTTGGCACGCCTCGGTTCCCTTGGAGCTTGTGCATAGTGACTTGTGTGGCCCTCTTCCATCTGCTTCCTTTTCTGGTTTCAGATATTTCTTAACTTTAATTGATGACTACTCCAGATGCACTTGGGTTTACTTCCTGAAACTTAAGAGCAAAGTATTTAACATGTTCTTGGCCTACAAGGCCCTTGTTGAAAAACAATCTGGTCATCAAATTATAAAGTTAAGATCTGACAATGGAGGAGAATATGTTAACAACAAGTTCACTAATTTTTGCACTGAACAAGGAATCCAACAAAAGCACATTGTTCCATATACACCACAACAAAATGGTGTAGCTGAACGAAAGAGCCACACTTTAAAATAAATGGCTTATTGTATGATCCAATCTAAGGGACTAAGTATTCAATATTGGGCTAAGGCCATAAATTGTGCAAATTACATAGTTAATCGCACACCCACTAAATTTTTACAGGGTATAACACCAGAATAATCATGGAGTAAAATTAAACCAGATGTAAGTCACTTTCATGTGTTTGGTTGTGACGCATGGGCTCACATTCTAGATGAAAAACGGAAAGCATTGCAGCCTAAAAGTGAAAAGTGCATATTTGTTGGATATTCTGAAGATGTAAAATGTTATAGACTTCTTCAGCCACATTCTCATGATATAATCATTATAAGAGATGTTAAATTTGATGAAAATCTCTTGGCCTACAAGCCTAGCTTGGTGAGTGTGCCATCTTTGGCTTGCGAGCCTGATTCGGTGATTGTTCCTTCTTCTTGTTCTTCTTCCAGCTTCCTTGATAGGTTTCCAACTCTAGTTTCTGATGATGACAGTGAGGATGAAAATCCACCTCCACCTGCTCATGTTCCTCCAATTGCACTAGCACCAATTCTTCCTCGATGGGTCCATTGAACATGTGAAGCAGCTGGTGATCCTAGAGATCAACGTCAAACACGTTCTTAGTTTCAGCGAGCCTCTTCTCTTTTGGCTCAATTTTCTGAGAATCATGATCTAGAAACTTTTGCAGAAGCTTCAGGAAATCTAGATTGGGATGCAGCTATGGATGAAGAATATCATTCCTTATTGACAAACGATACTTGGGATCTTGTTTCTCTTCCAAAAGGAAGAAGACTTGTCAAATGTAAATGGGTGTATAGAACTAAGTATGCATCAGATGGAAATGTTGAAAGACTTAAGGCAAGGTTAGTTGCCAAAGGTTTTTCCCAAGTTGAAGGGATTGACTAGAATGAAACCTTTTCCCCTGTAACAAAAATGAACTCCATCCGCCTTGTTCTTTCCCTTGTAGCCTTACATAACTGGGAAGTCCATCAAATGGATGTCAAGTCTTCCTTCTTACATGGTGATTTACATGAGGAAATTTACATGGAACAACCTCCTGGATATGTTCAGAATAACTCTATCCTTGTTTGTCTCCTTAAGAAATCCTTATATGGCCTTAAGCAAGCTCCTAGAGCTTGGTATGCCAAAATGGATAGCTTTCTCCTTGACACCGGTTTTTCTAGATGCCATTCTGACCCCAATGTCTATTCCAAGAATGTAGGAAACCATATCATCATACTATTTATTTATGTTGATGATCTTATCCTTACTGGTAGTGACCCTAACCTTATAACCCATGTGAAATCCAGTCTTAAGCAAAATTTTGAAATGTTAGACTTAGGACATTTGCATTATTTTCTTGGTCTCCAAGTCTTGCAAACCAAAGAAGGAATCTTTCTTTCCCAATCTAAGTATGCTTGTGACCTTCTTCATTGCTTCCACATGGAAGATTGTAAACCAACCCCTTCTCCCTTCCAGTCTAGAGTCAAAATTTCTGCCACTTGTACTTCCCCTGAAGTAGATGCCACCTTGTATCATTAGCTTGTTGGTAGTCTTTTATACTTGACTCATTCCCGTCCTAACATTTCCTTTTCCGTTGGTCGTGTTTCCCATTATATGCAAACTACTCATGAAAGTCACTGGAAATCAGCAAAAATAAAACTTCGATATATTCAAGGTACAATTAAGTTTGGGATTCATTGCAGTATAGGGGGGAAACATTTGTTGGTTAGTTTCACTGATTCAGATTGGGCCGATGATCCTGATGATCGAAAGTCTACTGCAGGTTATGTTTTCAGTTTGGGATTTGGGCCTATCACTTGGGCTTGTAAGAAACAACAAGCACTTGCTCTTTCTTCAGCGGAAGCAGAATATCGAGCTACAGTTAATGCTAGTCAGGAAGCTTTATGGCTTCAACATATCCTTTCAGAGTTTGGATTCGAGCAGCAGCAGCCTACTCCACTTTGGTGCGACAATCAAAGTTCCATCAAGCTTGCCAAAGATCCAGTTCTACATCAGCGCAACAAACACATTGTGTTACACATGCACTTCATTAGAAATCTTATTCATGATAGTGTTATTGAAGTTCTCTATTTCCCTACAGATGATCAAGTTGCAGACATCTTCACAAAGTCTTTTACAGAAGTGAAGTTTTCTAAACTTCGGTCTATGTTAGGAGTTCCAGAATGTGTCCTTAAGGGGGGATAGGCTCTAATGCCTCCTTCCTTCTCCTAATAGTGTCATTTTTGTAAATCCTTCAATCTTATCCCAAGTTGTTCTTAAGGGGGGATGTTAGGATATTTAGACACTTAGGAGTTAGTTAAGATCAACTTGTCTAATGTATCCGTTAGGTAAAAGTGTGTTTCTTTAGTATGCATTTGTAAATATTCTAGTCCGATGGTTATGATATGTTATAGACATAGAGTAATCTGACAGTTCAACTTATCTTAGATCATACCTACCATTGATACATGGCTTAACACCTGATTGGTTTATGATCTCTATTTAAAGAGCATAGAGGGCCCTTGGCTAGTTGACCGATTATGAGAATCTCATGTAACTTTCTTTTTTTTGCATAATAAATTGCTCCAAGTAGCTATTTGGCTGGGGTCATGGACTGTTTCCCTCTCGAGGGTTTTAACCACATGACAAACATCGGTGTGTTGATCTGTGATCTGTTTGTGTGAAGCGGTTTCTCAAGGTGTTCGGTCTTTTGGGAGTACCCTGTGTACCTGAACAGTTAGCCTCAACTAGTGTTCCCCACACTCTAGTAACTGGTACATGTGGCCGAATTATGCCATGTGGACCCAATGATGCTAGTGACTAAATATAAATTGAAAAGACTCCTAATTTAGACATAATTGAGAAAATTGGACAGGGGAGGATTATAATCCTAATAGGGAATCCAAAAAAGAATGGAGTAGTTGAGAGACATAATAGATCGGTTCAGTAGATGGAGATATCAATGATGACTAAAAAACATATTGCTCAGACATATTGGGTAGAGGAAATTCACACAGTTGCTCATATTCTTAACAAATCTCATCTAAGGCCAAACAACGATAAGACTCCTTATGAATTGTGGTTTGGAAGACATGCCTCTATTAAACATTTTAAACTCTTTGGAAGTAAATGATACTTTAAAATAATGATGAAAATCTTGGAAAATATGATGACATGGCCGATAAAGGTATTTTCCTCGGATATTCCATAAACATTAAAGGATACAAATGCTATAATAAAAGGTTGCATAAATTGGTTGATTGTATTGAAATTTAAATACATGAAATAATTCCTGTGATTGATATTCGGATAACCAATATTGAATCAAGTACATAGGATAGATTTGAATTTGAGGAAGAGTAGGTCCAAGAATCAGAAAAGGAAGATTCAGAGTCAAATGATGAAAGTACAAACATTCAGGTAAAATCAAAAGGACAAACAGAAACAAAAACACCTTCCAGAATTGTTCAAAATAATCATCCTGAAAATCAGACAATTGGTGACAAGAATAAAGGAGTTTAGACAAAAGGGAAATTGATTAAAGCTTCAGAAAAATATCAAGTTGATTTTCTATCTATGATTGAACCTAATAACTTTGAAGAAGCAAGAGAGGATGAAGTTTGGATCAGAGCCATGAATGAAGAGCTTGATTAGATTGAGAAGAATAATACTTGGGAATTTGTTCTTAGACCTACATATAAGAATGTAATAGGCTAGAAACGGGTGTTTAAAAATAAGATAAATGAACAGGACAAATTGTGAGGAATAAAGCCTATTTTTTCTGTAAGTGGTATGCACAAGTTGAGGGACAGGATTTTGATAATACCATTGCACTAGTGGAAATACTGGAAGATATCAGAATGTTTATTTCCTATTCCATTAATAAGAACTTCAAAGTGTATCAGATGGATGCTAAGTCAACATTTCTCAATGGATGTTAAGTCAACATTACAAGAAGTTTATATGGAGCAACCTAAAGGATTCCAACTGATAGACAATCCTGACCATGTATACAAACTGAAGAAGGAAATATATGGATTGAAACTGTTATCACTCCAGGAAACTCCTCTAGGTCGTAGCTCGAGGATGCCTAATAACTTAAACTATTTTTTGGGTTTTATTCTGAATTGGATCAATCCGGATAACCTATATAACCTCTCACTCTCAAGACATGCCTGAAGCTCACTCAATCACAAGGATTTTAGTTACAACTTGTTTAGTAGTTTGACAAAAAGGTGCAGGGATGGAGAACTCACTAGGCTGGCAAACTTACACACATAACACATGCATATAAATGGCTAAATCCTACTGAGGATGGTGTTTATAAATCAAATATCACTAAATGACCAATAGGATGACAACTATCAGCCCTTTAATAAATCTGAAAATTACCTAAATGCACATTCAGGCAATAAACACAGTAAAGAAAGAGATGGCTGAACAAATCACAACAAAAGAGCTTATACTTAGAATAAACCAGATGAGACGCTTGATAATGGAATAGGCTCATAAATCCCTAGAGATGAACCTTTATTAATGAAATAATCATGTGATTTATAGCCTTTTACAAAACTTACAGATCCTGAAACTTTGATCCGTTTTACACAAAAATAATTGAAAGTAATAGTTTTTCTCGATTAGGGTTTCAAACCCTTGCTAACTATTTGTTTATCTACTACAAAGATCTAGTTCACTGAGTGAATTTTAAATGACTAAAGTGCTCACTAATAATCACCACTGAGGGTTTAGTGTGAAGTTCCTTCCAACCACCAGTGTTTCTATGTTTACTAAAGTGACTTTCCTCATTTAATCCGCTGGATTTTCTCCATCACATTGCCGTAGTTTCGGTGCTCCAAGTCCCAATGTTTTCATAGTTCCCCGACTTACCACCATTGTCGCTGATAGGGGATTTTTCTTTTAGCTCATCGGCACTCTAAGCCTGAATATTTGCTGCATTTGCGGCTCCTTAATGGATTATTGTGACTTCTTTGGGCTGCAGATGGGTGGGCTCGGTGAGCTGAACTGACATCTTCTGATTATCATCTATTTGCAAGATGCAAGATCCAAAGTCAATGTCCACAATGTACATGGGGTGATTTACTGAGTGACTCTCCTTGCTTATAATGTACACTAGCTGATTTTTCCTGTACAGTCTCTTAGTTTCTCCCCCGAACATGGGAATGGTGGCGTATGTGAGATCCATATGAAGGGTGCTACCCAATATTTTGCTCCATGAACGGGACAGCAAAAGGACAAATTTAAGAGGAATATCAGCCACTACGATGTCCATCATTATGCTTTTCGAAGGCAGCTGAGTTAAGTTTACAGAAAGGTATTTGATGAGGCCCAAGCACTTGACCTTCCTGGAGTCAAAGGAGAATAAATCATGGTAGGGCTTGGTAATGCTGAGGCCGATCTCATCCATCATAGCCTTTGGCATTAAGTTATGAGAGGCTCCTGAATCCAACAAACAGTTATGGAGAATTTTATCATGGATGTTCAAGGATATATATAATGGTGGGAAAGAGTCCTTTAGGTCTTCAATCACAGGGCAGAGGGTTACAACAGGCTTGTCATCTTGCAGGTTCACAAAGTCGGTGTCAATGTGCACCTTGGGATGAAGGGAATTTAGAATGGAGGTTTTAAATGCATCATTCTTCATCAACTCAATTAAAGGGAAAGGGATTTTCAATTTTTGAATTTCAGACTCAAGGTTGAAGGAATAATGCAGCCTATTTGGAAACCTTACCTCATGAGCTATAGGTTTGAGTTGGACTTGATTAGGTGTGGCTGAAGGTGTTGGTTTATGCAATGCTTTGGATGGAACAACTACTTTCTTTGGTAAAACAACAACCTTTCTAGCAGGAACAACATGCTGCTTGATGGGTACAACATTATTTTTTGGTGGAGCAAGAAACCTAGACCTCAGTTGGTAACCTCCCTGATCATCAGCCTGATAGACAGCCTCTTCATTGATCTGCTTATCAATCAGGGCTTCTTCATACTCTACCTGTGTCAGAAAAAAATAGTCCACCTCATCCTCCATGCGGTGGATATTGTCTTTAGCTTCTCCTTCTTCTTCAATGAATTCTGGCCCTTCTTCTGGTACAACATTTTGAAATGGAGATTTTATCCTTTGGTCTTCCCCTTGATTTCTCTCCCTTCTGAGAATCTGAACAGGGGGGTTTCCTCTTTTGTAAGGGACAAAATTTGGGTTTCGAGGAGAAAAGTCACCTGGCCCTTTACTCCTCACCGGCAGATGTCCTTGGTCCTTCAATTTAGACATTTCAGCAGCCAGGTTATCTAAAATTTTGGTCATTTTTTCAATCTTGTTCTCTGATGTCAAGGCCCCACTATAGTTTGATGGCTACTTTCTCCTATCTACCTTCCCTTTGACCTTCTGAGATGCCAGAATGTTTGACTCTACCTCTAGGGAAGCATCCTGCATGAGTGATAATGAGGCTGTTATAGCTGATTTCGCCACTCCAGGTGGATCGCACTTTGTATGGCCTTCCTCTGTCCCACTGCAACTCCTTAGACGCTATGGACAATTTTTTGTCTTTTGATGCTTCCTTGATCATCCCTAAAAACATGTGAAAAAATGATACACGCGACTTTTAAACCTATAAGCGCGTATATACATGGGTTTGACCACTAAAACCACGTACATCGGGATGTGTACAAAATCCAAATCCTTTTGGAGTTTTCCTTGACATGGATTCGACTCATCTGAATCCTGGCCTTCCCTATGCCTTGAGATCACTTGGATTCGACCTTTCATTACCCCTTTGAAAAACTATATAAGGAACCCCTTGGTACATTGAAGGCATAAGAGAGAATTGAGAGCAAAGAAACTATAGTCCATTGTTGCCGGAACTTATGCTTGAGTCTACATCCCTTTGTCCCTTGGAGCACTAGTGTGTTCTTCCCAAGCTTGCCTTTTGCTTGTGATCTTTCTATCAAGAGATGGACGATTGAGGTGGTGGAGGCCCAAGTGGGGGATTCAGTTTCTCCAGTTCGCAGACGTGCTGTAAGAGGTTGTATCTTGTAATCTCTGATTTATATTAATAGAAATATCTTTTCCTGTCCAATAATCTGTGTTTGAATGAATATTTTATCCATGGGATTATGTCAAATGCTTATACATTATTGATTATATATGCTAGAATAGATCCAACACCATGATACATAGAATTCTTGTATTGTTTACTTGTTGTTGAGGAAGTAATCTATCAATTCAAGCTGAATATTGGAAAGCTCAACGGGGATCTACTTCAACCGTCCGGAATAAGGTACAAGGTCTAATTGTTTAGTGTTAGACATTTAATTTCTATTGCATATTGGAAAGGATTGATTTATGGAGTCAAGCTATTTGTTGTGGTACCCCAAGCTATAAGAATTTCTCTCCATAACAGAGGCATACCTCCTTTTTCTGAGAAGTAGGTAGAAATCAGAGTCAAAGGCATTCGTATAAGTTATCATTGCTGAGGTACCAGTTGTTAGGATATTTAGACACTTAGGAGTTAGTTAAGATCAACTTGTGTAATATATCTGTTAGGTAAAAGTGTGTTTCTTTAGTATGCATTAGTATGCATTTGTAAATATTCTAATCCGATGGTCACGATATGTTCTAGACATAGAGTGATCCGACGGTTCAACTTCTCTTAGATCATACCTACCATTGATCCGTGGCTTAACACCGGATTGGTCTATGATCTCTATTTAAAGAGCATAGAGGGTCCTTGATCGATTATGAGAAGTCATGTAACTTTCTTTCTTTTGCATAATAAATTGCTCCAAGTAGCTATTTGGCTGGGGCCATGGACTGTTTCCCTCTCGAGGGTTTTAACCACGTGACAAACATTGGTGTATTGATCTATGATCTGTTTGTGTGAAGTGGTTATTCTTGGTGTTCGGTCCTTTGGGAGTACCCTGTGTACCCTATCTTGGTATCAGAGCTTTTATGAAGAGCCGCTTTCGGTTTTGATCAAGATCTGGAACCGGTGTTGCCGAAACTTTGAAAGGGTTTCTGGTTCTAGATTTTTTATGCATTTATGGCCTATGGGAGCTATTCCATTATGTCCGGATTGTCGTTTCCATTTGGAAATAGTTTTTTGTTTCACTGAAAACTGTTTCCGTTTGTTCCAGAAACACCCATTTCGGCAAATCTGAAGGTATAATGTTACAGTGACGAATTTGTTTTAATTTTTTTTAAAATCTCTTATATTTTATCAGTCTTATTATTAGATCTTTTTGTTTTAGTATTAGACTGTTGCCTTTCCTGGCTGCATATGCTCTATGCCGTGCACCTTGAGCAATCACGGCGAATCAGAAACAGTGAGGAAATTTTTTTTTTCTTGTCTTCTTGGCTACGTATGCTCTTTTCCGTGCACATTGTGCGATCACGACAAATCAGAAACAACGAGAAAACTTGAAAATGTAGAATTTCCAGGTAAGATAACCAAGATCTAACCCCATTGTGTGGAAAAGGTTTTTTTTTGTTTTTGTTTTTTGTTTTTTTTGTGATTTGCAGGAAAAGAAAGCAAGCATGGAAAACGAGAGAGAAGAGTAAAAAAAAAAGCCCCCTTCCTCTTTCCATACTTTTACGTACCTTTTAAACTTAGCTCACTTGGTCCAAAGTTGCTTTACACCTTGACAAGTCTTGAGTTCAAGTCTTATCAAGATACTTTTAGTGCATGCAATTTCTATTTTCAAGTTACTTTATTGTAAAAGTGCATCTCACATTAATAAAATAAAATAAAAGTGAGTCACTTAAGTCTTTTAATTTATTGCCACACTATTTAAAAGTCACATTATTGTAAAAGTGAACATCACTTATTCTATAAAAGTGATTCACTTCAAAGCAACTTTATTGTAAAAGTGATTGTCAAAGGTTGATTTTGGGAAGAGGGGGCTTCTTTTTTTAGTTGGTCTAGTTAATCTCTGTTCAACATTTCCTTTGGTCAAGCATAACTTCATCATCCAGAATCAGTTTTAAGTGCTGTTTTTTCTTAAACCGCATATTTTTTCAAGCTCTTTGCATCTAGACAGTTAGTTTCTGTTCTTTCAGCCATTATTTTATAGTATGGCCGCCCCTTGTGATATTATACTTACAAGTTCTAACTATTTCTCATGGAAATTTCGGATGGAGGATGTTCTGCGAAGTAGGGGACTTTTCAGGATAACCTCAGGGAAAGAAACAGAACCCACTGATGATGATAAGAAAATTAAATGGGAAAATAGATGTGATGAAGCTCGTGGATTGATTGGGATGTCAATATCTACTGATTTGCGATTCCACATATCTGACATTGATGAACCTGATCAAGCTTGGGAATAGTTGGAATCTATGTTTGGTAAACACAATAAAATTCGGGGTCATCAACTTGAGAATGAGTTGATTTCCTTGAATCCAAATGATTTTTCATGCATTCAAGACTATTTATCTAAGTATAAAACTCTTATACTATTATGTGCCAAATGCAAGATTAAGAAAGAAGACAAACAATGTATTTATCATATTCTTTCAAAACTTGGACTTGCATATTCTATTTTTGTATCTACATTTTACTCCATGAAAGAATCCTTGCCTGCAGCTAGCTATCAAGATCCTAGCCTTGAATCCTTTTGTGATTCCTTAATTAGAGATCAAGATAAGCTCATTCATCTTGGAATAATTAACAATGCAGATACATCTAAGAAAGCCTTACTCTCCCAACAGAAAGAAAAGTCCAAGCCTCCCAAGAAACAGAATTCTCGCAATAATAAGCCAAACAACAAGGGTCCCAAACACTCTCAGTTAGCTCCTCCTTTAAAAAATGACAACGGATCCAAGAAAAAAGGAAATAAGACTAAGCATCATTGTAGTTTTTGTGGGAAAGATAATCATGATGAATCTAAATGTTTTAAGAAAATGGCAGCCTTGGAAGCAGCAATGAAGAAGCACCACATCAGCCTAGATTCGTCTTCAAAATCTAACACTCATGGACATGCACTTTGTGCTTCTGGTTACTCTTATACTGCATCTTCTTCTTCTACCTCAAATGAATGGCTCATTGATTATGGAGCATCTTAGCATATGGCTAAGGATAAAGCCATCTTTTCTACCATGCATGAATGTAACATTAAACAAATATTTGTTGGTGATGATAGATCTCTAAGTGTTGTAGGATCTGGAATAGTTCCAAAAGAAAATGGTCATTTCAGTGATGTATTATGTGTTCCAAAAATTTCTTGCAATTTGTTATTAGTCTATCAAATTACTCATTCAGGTGAAGGTAAAACTGTGACGTTTACACCTCACCAAGTTGTAATCAAGGATTTTAAAAATCCTCAAAATATCCTTGCTACTGGAATTGTTGATGATATTCCCAAGTTGTACAAATTTAACAACTTTGGGTCATCACCTTTTCCTTTAGTTTTTGTTGCTCATATTGATAACTTGAGAAAACTTTGGCATGAGCGATCTGGTCACTTAAATTATCGCTCATTGCAACAACTATGTAAAGACAATATGGTGACTGGTCTTCCACTGGTATCTTGCAAGGATGGTGTTTGTTCCAGTTGTGTACTCAGAAAACATCATCAGGACAGTTTTGACAAACGTGCCTCTTGGCACACCTCGGTTCCCTTGGAGCTTGTGCATAGTGACTTGTGTGGTCCTCTTCCATCTGCTTCATTTTCTGGTTTCAAATATTTCTTGACTTTCATTGATGAATACTCCAGAGACACTTGGGTTTACTTCGTACAACTTAAGAGCAAAGTATTTAACATGTTCTTGGCCTATAAGGCCCTTGTTGAAAAACAATCTGGTCATCAAATTATTAAGTTAAGATCTGAAAATGGAGGAGAATATGTTAACAACAAGTTCACTACTTTTTGTACTGAAAAAGGAATCCAACAAGAGCACACTGTTCCATATACACCACAACAAAATGGTGTAGCTGAAAGGAAGAACCACACTTTAAAAAAAATGGCTAATTGTATGATCCAATCTAAGTGTCTAAGTCTTCAATATTGGGCTGAGGCCATAAATTGTGAAAATTACATAGTTAATCGCACACCCACTAAAGTTTTACAGGGTATAACAACAGAAGAAGCATGGAGTAAAATTAAACCAGATGTAAGTCACTTTCGTGTGTTTGGTTGTGAAGCATGGGCTCACATTCTGGATGAAAAACGGAAAACATTGCAACCTAAAACTGGAAATTGCATATTTGTTGGATATTATAAAGATGAAAAAGGTTATAGAATTATTCAACCACATTCTCATGATATAATCATTAGAAGAGATGTTAAATTTCATGAAAATCTGTTGACATGCGAGCCTAACTTGGCGGGTGTGCCATCTTTGGCCTACGAGCCTGATTCGGTGATTGTGCCTTGTTCTTCTTCTTCCAGCTTCCTTGATAGGTTTCCAACTCTAGTTTTTGATGATGTCAGTGAGGATGAAAATCCACCTCCACCTGCTCATGTTCCTCCAATTGCGCCAGCACCAATACTTCTTCGATGGGTCCGTTCAACATGTGAAGCAGCTGGTGATCTTGTTGGTGATCCTAGAGATCAACGTCGAACACGTTCTCAGTTTCAGCCAACCTCTTCTCTTTTGGATCAAGTTCTCGAGAATCATGATCCAGAAACTTTTGCAGAATCTTCAGGAAATCCAGATTGGGATGCAACTATGGATGAAGAATATCATTCCTTAATGGTGAATGATACTTGGGATCTTGTTCCTCTTCCAAAAGGAAGAAAACTTGTGATATGTAAATGGGTCTACAAAACTAAGTATGCATCAGATGGAAGTGTTGAAAGACTTAAGGCAAGGTTAGTTGCCAAAGGTTTTTCCCAAGTTGAAGGGATTGACTACAATGAAACCTTTGCCCCTGTAGCAAAAATTAACTCCATCCGCCTTGTTCTTTCGCTTGCAGCCTTACAAAACTGGGAAGTCCATCAAATGGATGTCAAGTGTGCCTTCTTACATGGTGATTTACATGAGGAAATTTACATGGAACAACCTCCTGGATATGTTCAGAATAACTCTAGCTTTGTCTGTCTCCTTAAGAAATCCTTATATGGACTTAAGCAAGCTCCTAGAGCTTGGTATGCCAAAATGGATAGATTTCTCCTTGACACTGGTTTTTCTAGATGCCATTCTGACCCCAATGTCTATACCAAGAAAGTAGGAAATGATCTCATCATACTTGTTCTTTATGTTGATGATCTTATCCTTACTGGTAGTGACCATAACCTTATAACCCATGTGAAATCTAGTCTTAAGAAAATTTTTGAAATGTCAGACTTAGGACATTTGCATTATTTTCTTGGTCTCCAAGTCTTGCAAACCAAAGAAGGAATATTTCTTTCCCAGTATAAGTATGCTTGTGACCTTCTTCATCGCTTCCACATGGAAGATTGTAAACCAGCCCCTTCTCCCTTCCAGTCTGGAGTCAAGCTTTCTACCACTTGTACTTCCCTTGAAGTAGATGCCACCTTGTATCGTCAGCTTATTGGTAGTATTTTATACTTGACTCATTATCGTCCTGACCTTTCCTTTGCCATTGGTCGCGTTGCTCGTTATATGCAAACTCCTCATGAAAGTCATTGGAAAGCAGCAAAAATAATACTTCGATATATTCGAGGTACAATTCAGTTTGGGATTCATTACAGTATAGGGGGGAAACCTTTGTTGGTTGGTTTCACTGATTCAGATTGGGCCGGTGATCTTGATGATCAGAAGTCTACTGCAGGTTATGTTATCGGTCTGGGATCTGGACCTGCCACTTGGGCTTGTAAGAAACAACAAGCTCTTGCTCTTTCTTCAGCAGAAATAGAATATCAAACCACAGTTAATGCCAGTCAGGAAGCTTTATGGCTTCAACAGATCCTTTCAGCGTTTGGAATCGAGCAGAAGCAGCCTATTCCACTTTGGTGCGATAATCAAAGTTCCATCAAGCTTGCCAAAGATCCATTTTTACATCAGCGCAACAAACACATTGAGCTACACATGCACTTCATCAGAAATCTTGTTCATGATCGTGTTATTGAAGTGCTCTATTGTTCTACAGATGATCAAGTTGTAGACATCTTCACCAAGTCTCTTACAGAAGTGAAGTTTTCTAAACTTCGGTCTATGTTAGGAGTTCAGGAATGTGTCCTTAAGGGGGGATAGGCTCTAATGCCTCCTTCCTTCTCCTAATAGTGTCACTTTTGTAAATCCTTCAATCCTATCCCAAGTTGTTCTTAAGGGTGGATGTTAGGATATTTAGACACTTAGGAGTTAGTTAAGATCAACTTGTGTAATATATCCGTTAGGTAAAAGTGTATTTCTTTAGAATGCATTAGTATGCATTTGTAAATATTCTAATCTGACGGTCACGATATGTTGAAGACATAGAGTGATCCGAAGGTTCAACTTCTCTTAGATCATACCTACCATTGATCCGTGGCTTAACACCCGATTGGTCTATGATCTCTATTTAAAGAGCATAGAGGGTCCTTGGATATTTGAATGATTATGAGAAGCTCATGCAACTTTCTTTCTTTTTCATAATAAATTGCTCCAAGTAGCTATTTGGCTGGGGCCATGGACTGTTTCCCTCTCGAGAGTTTTAACCATGTGACAAACATTGTTGTATTGATCTGTGATCTATTTGTGTGAAGCGGTTGTTTTGGTGTTCGGTCCTTTGGGAGTACCCTGTGTACCCTATCACCAGTGGGATTAATCTCAGTGGGGATCTTGTTGTACATGTTGTTGAATCTCTTGGTAAAGTTGGAGACAGACTCACCATTTTCTCTTTTCAGGTTGCTGAATTCTATGATATAGTAGATGTGGTCTCTCCTCTCTCCCCAATGCTTTAGGAAAATTTCATCTAGGGATTCTATGCTTTCCATTGACCCAGTAGGCAGTTCTTTAAACCACTTCTTAGCTTGGAAATCTAGGATTTGCACAAAAACTCTGGCCCATACATCTTCTTTTTCTATATTTATATTTTCAGCATAGCTATAAAAAGCCTCTAGATGTTCTTCAGTAGTGAAATCCCCATCCCCTATAAACTTAGGCATATACTTGAGGTAATCCCTGGTAGGCATGGCTGCGAGAGGATTTGGAAAAATTAGGGGCGCATACCTAGCTACTAGGATCCTTTCCATCTTGGTCAATTGAGGGGCAACCATATTGGACATAGGTATGGATAGGGATGTGGAAGGCAGCACTGATGAAAATATTTGCTGAGAAGGTGGTGGTATACTTATCCTAGTGGAGTCACCAGGGATTGGATCTTCACAAGCAACAGTGCTTGAACATGCCCAAGCCCTATATTTTTCTGATGTATCTAAAAATTTGTGGGAATTAAAAGTTTCAGCAGAAGAAATAATAGAAAAAAGATTGCTTGAAATACCTGATGTAGCGTTTTGTGTAGCACTGCTGGTCTGTCTTAGTAAAGCCCTAGCTTTCCTCAATATTTCTTCTGGATCTGAAACGGGTGCTGTTGGTGGCCCCTTTGGGTTTGCTATGGTACTTGATCTTCTTGAAGCCACCTTGTATCGATGGATTCACCAGATATATGATTACAACGGTAATAATGTCCAAGCCTTGTCTATCATCAAATCATGGATCTATGTCATATCCCAGGGAAGTTGAGCTTCAATCTCCTCTCCTCAGCAATGGCGCAACTTGGTTATCACTAAAGGAAAATCCTCTAGGTCATAGCTTGAGGATGCCTGGTAATTTAAACTGTTTTTTGTGTTTTTTTCTGAATTGGATCAAGCTGGATAACCTATATAACCTCTCACTCTTAAGACATGCATGAAGCTCACTCAATCACAAGGCTTTTAGTTACAACTTGTTTAGTAGTTTGACAAAAAGGTGCAGGGATGGAGAAATCACTAGGCTGGCAGACTTACACACATAACACATGCATATAAATGGCTAAATCCTACTGAGGATGGTGTTTATAAATCAAATATCAATAAATAACCAATAGGATGAAAACTATCGACCCTTTAATATATCTGAAAATTACCTAAATGCACATTCAGGCAATAAACACAGTAAAGAAAGAGATGGCTGAACAAATCACAACAAAAGAGCTTATACTTAGAATAAACCAGATGAGACGCTTGATAATGGAACAGGCTCATAAATCCCCAGAGTCAAACCTTTATTAATGAAATAATCATGGGCTTTATAGCCTTTTACAAAACTTACAGATCCTGAAAGTTCGATCTGTTTTACACAAAAATAATCGAAAGTAATAGTTTTTCTTGATTAGGGCTTCAAACCCTTTCTAACTGTTTGTTTATCTACTGCAAAGATCTAGTGCACTGAGTGAATTTTAAATGACTGAAGTGGTCACTGATAATCACCACTGAGGGTTTACTGTGAAGTTCCCTCCAACCACCAGTGTTTCTGCATTTACTGAAGTGATTTTCCTCATCTAATCCACTGGATTTTCTTTATCATATTGCCGCAGTTTCGACGCTCCAAATCCCAACGTTTCTATAGTTCCCTGACTTACCGTCACTGTCTCCGATTAGGGATTTTTCTTTTAGCTCATCGGCACTCTAAGCCTAAATGTTTGCCACAATTGTGGCTTCTTAATGGATTACTATGACGATGATTAGTCTGTACTTTCGACCACCGTGGAGCATCTTGGTTCCAAACTCTCCGACGGTTAGTCTTTAGCCCCTCCGATCGCCGATGTGTTCATCTATCGTCGCACTATCGAAATGTTTCTAGTCATCAATCAGAAGCCATAGTCAATTAGATTTCTACCGTTGTGGCTCTTTAGTAGACAATCTCACCGATCGTTAGTCCCTTGAACCTCCGATCGTCGCAGTTTTCCTTTGGTCATGGAAGCTGTAGTCTTCCTTCCTTCCGCAGTTATGGCTCTGCAGTGAACTATTTTGCCACCGGTTAGTTTTTATCCCCTTCGATCACCGATGTGTTCACCTATCATCACGCTATCAGAATGTTTCTATTAATTTATTAGAGGCGTTGTCTGTTTGTCTTCTGTAGTTTCAGCACTTTAAAGGAATAGCTCGCCGATCGTTAGTTCCTTTAACCTCCGATCATCGCAGTTTTCCTTTGGTCATGAAAGCCTTAGTAAGTCTTCCTTCCACTGTTTCGGATCCTTAGTATACTATTTCACTGATGGCTAGTGTATTGAAGTTCTGACACCGATGAGTCTATATTGTTTCAGAACCTGTAGTAAGTTTCTCTTCCGCCGTTGCGGCCCCTTAGTGAACTAGCTTGTCGCTCCGTTGTTCTTAGTTCTTCCAACCGACCACGAATTTCTTCTTTTGTCACGTTATTGGAATGTTTCTTGTCATCGATCAGAAACTGTAGTCAGTTTGCTTCCCGCCATTATAGCTCCCTAGTGAACTAGCTTTCTGCTCTGTTGTTCTTAGTTTTTCGGACCTTCGACGAATTTCTTCTATCTCGCGGAAGCCATAGTCTGTAAGTCTTCTGCTGTTGCGGCTCCCTAGTGAACTAGCTTGCTGATAGTTAGTCCTTTCAAGTTTTGACGTCGATGAGTCTGTGCTATTTCAGAACTTGCAGTAAGTCTTTCTTCTACTGTTACGGCTCCTCGGAGGACTAGCTCGCTGATGGTTAGTGTTCTCAAGTTCCTATTTCTGCTATTTGACCTCGGCAGTATTTGGTTCTTCATATCACTGACATTTTGGAATCTTTCAGCCTTGTCCTGCCACTACTTAGTCTTTACTTATTCCGATCTGATTTCATCGCTGTCAAACCTCATTAGAAGTTTGAATCAGAATGCTTAGTCACTGTATTCTCCACAGTGGTGGAACTTTTAGTCACTGTATTCTTCGCCGTTGCGGCACCTTTGGGAACTAGCTCGCCGATCGTCAGTCCTTTCAAGTTCCGATGCCGACATTGCGGAAATATTTAGCTCTATCTCACCGATCTTGAAGCCTTTAAAACCTCTGATTGCTATTAAGAAATGCTCCAATGGTGTAAAAAAGTTACAACAATACGCCTATCTGCCGAAGGGGTCTTCCACCTGCTATTTATCTTCCATCTTTTGGTGGCTAATGAGATGTTATGATCCTCTCCCAAGTCATCGAAGCCACAACTTTGTGAAATTTGCATAAAAAATAGAGGTCTTCAAAACTGTTAGTGATCTTCATATCTTTCATTGCATCATTTAAATTCTTCACACTATCAAAAATACATTTATTTTATTTGGGAGATAACATAAAGAAGTGCATGGATCCTGGTATTATAGTCTGGATAAGTATCTCCAAGACAAAGGATTCAAGAAAGGTACTGTTGACAATAATTTGTACCTCAAATATAAAGGTGATGATTTATTAGTTGTTTTGGCTTATGTGGATGACATTATTTTTGGATGTATTAATGATTCTTCAGTTCAGTGGTTTTCTAATGCCATGCAATATGATTTCGAGATGTTAATGATAGGATAATTGTCATTCTTCATTGGTCTTCATATTATTAATAGTTCTGAAGGATTATTTCTCTCTCAAGAGAAGTATTTGAAGGATATGTTGAAGAGATTTCAGATGGAAGATTCTTCATCTGTTAGTACGCCTATGGTTGTTGTCTATAAGCTTATCAAGGATGATCCCTTATCTGATGTTGATCAAAGAACATATCAATCAATGATAGCTAGTATTTTGTACATCAAAACATATTGTCCTGATATAATGCAAGATGTTGGAATGGTAGGTACATTTCGATATTCTCCTAAGAAAATTCATTTGGTGGTTGTTAAGAGGATATTCAAATACTTGAAGGGAAAAATGACTTATGGTATATAGTATCCTATAAATAAGAATATTCAGTTAACCACATATTCATATGCTGATTGGGAAAATTGTTTGCATGAAAGAAAGAGCACAAGTGGAGGTGGATTCTTCTTGGGTCATTCTTTAGTTGCATGACTGAGTAAGAAGAAAGGATCGATAACTTTATATACTACACAAGATGAATAAATTGGTGATTCCACCTGCTGTACATAACTACTCTTCATGATCTAGACACTGGAATATCTGGAGGTAAAATATGCTGATCCCATTCCTCTCCATTATGATAATACTAGCACGATTAGTGTTCCCAAGAATCCAGTCCTTCATTCCAAGACTAAGAACATACCAGTTAAGTATCACTTTTTAAGGGAGTAGGTGACAAACATAGTGGTTCAATTTAATTTCTTTTATTCTATAGAACATATTGTTGATATCTTTCCTAAACCTTTACCAAAGACACAGTTTGAGTACCTACGCCATAAGATGGGTATCATATCTTATTCCAAATAACTTGTTGACTTTGATAGGGGGAGTTGCGTTATAGAGTCTTCTTTGACATTAATGTCAAAGGGGGAAAAGTTGATGTTTCCACATATGATAAGTAGACGGTGATCACAAGTACAACATGCATCCATAATTTGAAGGTTTCCATCAATTCCAAAGTGGGAGATTATTGAAATTATTATAGGTATTTCGATGATCCAGAAAAGAATATTAGATTGTGATGTGGTTCTCATTGATCGAAACACATAGTTCCAAGCATATGATCCAGAGAATAATAGGACTCAGACGAATAAGTAAAGGAATCAGATGAATCGATGGTTGAGGATGGATTCCATAAGAGAATGGTGTAGGAAAATTAATGGGCCCACAAAGATAAGGTGGCGTTCTGTGTTTGATAACTGATTGACTAACAAAGTTGAAGATACAGGAGAGTCAATGGTTTGTGCAAAGACACACAAGATAAAGCATAGGAATAAATTTTAAAGGCAATCCGTAATCCAAGTTCCGAATTCCGCAATCCGTAATCCGAAGATCAACGACTAGGAAAGGATTCCACGAAAGCAATCGATAGTTCACAACAATTACGGAAAGAGAATTGTAGAATTCCATTTCGACAAATTTGGGAGGCACATCCGCATTCTGCAATCCACAATCCAAATATTGATGATAAGGAAAGAATCCACAAGAAACCAACGATTTAGAAGAAATGAGGAAAACAAGTTGTGGGAGAAAAAATGCAGAAGTAGTTTGAGAGAAATTGGAAAACCCACAATCCGCAATCCATAATTCACATATGATATAATATTGAAGATCGAATATCAGGAAAGAATTCATAAGAGATCGATGATGTAGACGAAAAATTATGGAAAGGGACTTGCGAAAGTAGTTTCGAAGAAAATTGAAATGCACACCTGAAATCCGTAATTTGCAATATCTGAATTTTTATTTCAGATCGACGAATAAGAGAGAGTTAGCATGAAATCGATGATATAGGAGAAGTCTTGCAGAACTATAACTGCGGAAAGAGTTAGAGTTGCAGAAGCGCTATTGCAGAAACATATTGCTTATCGATTGGGATCCTTTCTTGTCATGAGGCATTAAACAATATTGATTAGTTATGAAACTGAACCATCAAGCATATGAATAGGTGAAGGGATTAAGTATTGGCATGTATAAAAGGATGAATGAGAGAGGGGATCTGTGATGCTCTCTGCATGTAAATATCTAGTGCATGGATCGCCATCGAATTGCGGATTGCAGAATCAATGAGGAATCTGAGTTCTTTCAAGAATACCCATAATAGAGACAGTAAGAGGAACTGAATTTGAATAAGAAAAAACAAATGTACATAATAAAGTGTAACAGAGTTGGTATGCATAGTTATATATGCTGTATGTATATTTTATTGAAGATGTTTAAATATAAGGAATAAGGGTGGTAGGGTGGTGATAGGAAAAACATGTTTTATTCTCTATATAAGTTGGATCTTTTAAAAATGGAAGTGGTTACTTCCACTCAATACTAGATAGAGAACTTTATGTTTTAGTGGGTGCTATAAAATCATGTGGGTTGGTGATCTTTGCAAGTAGGTTCTTGTAAACATAGGTTGCAACCTTGTTTGAGTAGGTGCTCAAAAAAAGATGATGCAAATGATTTGGAGTTACTTGACACTCTAAGAAGAAATATTTTTGTTGATATTTGTCTATGTATCGATCATGTGTGTGATTGATGATTATCAATCCTTTCGTTATACTTGCTGCATCATCATGACTAGAAATGGTTTAAAAATTGGAGATGGTTTAAGATTAGAAATAACTGATTCACCCCCCCTCTTAGTTATTTTATTAATCTCAACACAAATATCAAATTAAAGTTTAATAAACTTATTGTTATTATAATCAAGTTTATTTAGATGCAACAATATATAATGCCATGTTATGGTATAAATGAAATTTGGTATGAGTTATTATATATTGTAAAAGGGTTTTTTAATGTTACACTGTATCTGAGTGTAACATTATACCAATGTTACCAATGTTACATTGTATCTGGGTGTAATGACTTAGCCCGTATCTAGTTTAAGCTAGCACATATCCGGGTTAAAGAGGAAGATGTTCCATCTTCAGAATAATAATGTATAAATATATAATAATTGAATGGGTGTTGATTATAATGGATATGGATGCCATAAATATGGCTTGGCCATCAAATATTGAAGATACATTTATCTTCATAACTTATTTAATAATTAATTATTATTAGTAACTTTTATAACCTATTTATTTACTATTTTATTGTTGTAACAACATCCCCTGTGGTTTAGAATCAAAACACCTTTAATCCAACAAATTCTATTGTTTATTTTGTTAAGCGCCAAGAAAGATATCCACGTTGTCTTTATACCTTCTAGATATGCCAACCATTGTCCCAATATTTATTGGTAGATCAAAAACCTTTTGAGTTTGCATACTTGAAATCCTTAAGATAATGACTGGTAGTTTATCACTGTTTATGCCATACATTTCCATAGTATTTTTCACATTCCCTAATTATATCTCTCAAAGCATTTTAGTCTTTAATATTGACACCTCAAACTCACAATTTAACATTGCAACAAAATGTTCACTTATGTACAAATGTTGTATATGCCATTCTTTTGTTCTTTCCCCTTAAATTTTCCATCTTGATTTATATTCTAGTTAACACCATAAAACCTTTTTCACATGGGTCAACGTATATTTCTTGTGTCAATCCATCATATATACAAACCTTAGGGAAAAAATTGAACTAATGCTTTCGAAAATAAATCTTTACAATAAATCTTTGATTTTCTTCTTAGAATTTAAACACCATTTTTAATTTCTATTTAAAGAACTACTTTTGCATGTTTCCAAGATGCTTCAAACACTCTTTTCTCTTTTGCATTCAAAACATGCCATTTCAACACCTCATCTATTTCCATTTTCCATATATAAACTACCAAACATCAATATGTTTCTCTTTTTTGTTAGGCACTATTGTGAAGGACAAAAATGAAGAATGATTTCTAGTATCTAATGGGAAAATGTTCAACTAGCATACAAAACCTTGACATGAGTTTTGAAAAAAAAAGTTGCTACAAACATCATAAAAAAGAAAAAGATGCAACCACTGTAAATAGTTG
The DNA here is from genome assembly GCA_001517045.1 of Pseudotsuga menziesii. NCBI lineage: Eukaryota > Viridiplantae > Streptophyta > Pinopsida > Pinales > Pinaceae > Pseudotsuga > Pseudotsuga menziesii. Next base: position 570,730 of record LPNX010882174.1, read on the forward strand.
TGTAGCAAGCTAGCAAACTCTAATGCTTTTAAATTTCTCTGAAATTTTGAAAACTTGTATCCCAACAATGATTTTACATAATAAATAATAAAAATAATAATCTATTTTTAAGGTCACAACCTAGACAAAATTCAAATTGGTGTATGATATGAGGTTGTTTGTGAGACAAGGGATCTCCTCCAAAGAAGGATTTGAATACTAAATTCTATGAACCTATGTTGTCCTAAAATGAAAAACTTGTTCTTAAAATCTGATTTTTTTTTCAAACTACCATTTTAGATGAAAAAAGACTCATAGGTATTTTTCTACATTGAGCTAATTAGTTATTGTATTTCATACTTGAAGCTTTTTCCTAATATATACATTGCAATATACCTTAAAAAATTAGCATAGTCACTTTCATGTGAAATATGTGTGCTAAAAGTAACAATGCCTAAGGTACTTTAACAATAACTTTGATACTTTTCTTACAGTTGTAGATTGATTGCATCATAAATTTCATACTTCCACTTAGGTTTTTTCTCAGTGCATGCAACATTAAATCAGAGATAATTTTAAGGAACTATACTTATTTAAAAGTGTATAAATGTTGGCGAGTCTTACCAATTTTTAAAATTTCAACTATAAAATATTTGACGGCATTTTTGTAAAAAGATTTCAATTTATAAGGATTTTATACCCTTTATATAATAATTTGGTGATTTTTAGAGTGAAATTTTTTTACCCCGTCATAATTGGGCGAAATAGGGCTTCAAAAAATGCAAATTTGTGAATCTTTTTTTGGGAAAAAAACATGCAAAAATAACGCATGGGCTAAATTTCACCCCTAAAATTATCCTTGCATTAAATTAATGACCATAAAGTTCATACAAGATCAATTAGATGCCAAATTAATGTATGACACTCCCTTGTTTGTACTAAAGGGCTAGCTTGACTACACCACATTGGAAGCAAATTAATCTATGAGACCCTCTTGATTGTGGGACAAGGGACCCCTTCACTTAGCAATTTGAGTAATCAAGAGATTCAAAGCATAGCTAAAGGGGCCCTAATTTTGAGGATGGTAGCCAAGGTAAACCCTATATTATTCGAAGCACAAGAAAAGGTGAACAAAAAGGATTGAATACATTATAGCAGTAAACTCATTATGAACTCAAAATGGTACTTATGAGAATAGAACTTGGGAGGGGAGGATAAAACTCCATTCCACAATCACGGTAGAGGGTGAGGGAAAGGTTTGGGAGATGGAGGGGACGCACATAACTATTTTGGTAATTATGGTTTCCCTATCCTTATATCCATGTGAGGATGCTTTGCCCCTCATTCTCTCTCTGTGGACCATTCTAGTTATTTCAGATCCTGTGTAGGGTATTTAGGGTGGGAAGGTGAGAGGCTACAGATCTGTTTCTGAATTTCAGTTTCTTTGTGAGTGAAACATTCAGTGTTTTCATGTCATGGTGCACAAGTGTTTTAAGATATGAAATTGAGTGTGGGTGAGGTCTCAACCAAATGCCCGAGAGAAAGGAAAGGGGGTTGGTGAGTAGAGGGGATGCAGAGGTCGTACTACATGGGCGTAGTCCCATGATTAAGAAGTGACCTCCTTCTTCAAAGATTGCATTCCAGTGCCGAACAAACCAGCCTGGGAATTCCATCCCATAATAGGGTTTGATGTCTCTGTTAAGGGATCTGTACCTTCCTAGTAGGTTTCGTAGTGCTAGTTTTATTTGAGCTATATTCAGAACATTACGGTTTTTTTTTTTTGGTGGAAGATGATCACTTTTTGGGGAATACTATAAATCTGGATAAAGCTGGGGATGATGAAACTGTGTTATTTTGATTTTTATGTAACCATGTGATTTTGCAATAATATAATCTTTTTATTTATAGAAAAAAGATGATTAATTTTTTAGAAAAATATAAATAATTTATTTAAATAACAACATTGAAGTATGGCCTGCATGGGTGTGGCTCATTGGTGATTCGCTTGATATGAAGTCACATGTTGTAAAGGAAGTCATGAGTTCAAATCAAAACTAGGATTACTCATGTCCGATGCTTGCGGGTTATTGTGGGGAACCTAGTGTTATAGTGGTAGCAAGAATGGATCCCTGGATCCTGTGTCATGCGACTACTAGCCCAGTCCCTAGTTGTTGATTCCCTTAGTAAAAAAAATAACATTTAAGTATCTAAGTTTTAATACTTTATCAAACTAATATCATTTTAATATATATTGTTTTGAAATAATTGCACCTACATAAAAAGAAAATTAATCCCTTTCATCATATGAAATTTGTCTTTATTAATTCACCACACATATGCTAATGTGATTTAGTTTTTTCCTCGAATTGCACTTCTTTCCCATTAGAAGGTCTTCTCCTTTATGGTATGTAATTTCACTAAATTTTTATTTAAAACTATCCATAGTGTGTGATTCATGTAAATGGTGTTTTTTATTGAATTGTCAAGTCCTCTTTTTCAATTTAAAGTTTTTTACTCCTTGATCAAATTCTTTCCTTATAAAATGTTTTCTCCCTTTCTATTCTCTTAAGACAATAAAAAATCCTCTCCTTTATTTTTCTCTCCTTTCATTTGATTTCCTCTTACAATTTCATTTCATCTTTCCTTTATTCTCATTTTCTAATTTGTATACAACTAAGGCTGGATAACAAAGTAATAAAAATATAAAGGACTAGTTTGAGAAAAAAAAATGCTCAAATAATTAATTTAAAACTTTGAATGGAATGATAACAACTCCTACCACCTTAAACAAAAAAGGGTGGCATAGGTTTTGTTACATCTAGTATGCACAAGGTGATCACATGGAAGAAGACATCATTAGCAAGCCAGGGACATTCCATTTCCCCATTCAGTCAAGTAGTATTTTTCTCAATTGTTGTACTTTGCACCTCCTTTGTTACGGTCAAAGAGAAGTTGCTTCTAAATAATTGACATCCTTTAGATGTGTATAATGGCAGCCTAAATGAGTCACTCATTTTATGACACCTTTGTAGTGTTTTTTTACCTAGTTGAACTTAGATCCTAGTGATCAAAGTTCAACATGGTTTTTTCACTCACACCTCCGAAGCCAAAGTGTGTTATAACCTAGGCGCATAATGCTTGTTTCTAATTTATTGTAGTATGATTTCAAATAAATTCATTCACCATGGTCCTAGATTCACTCATAACATATTTGGTCCCTAGGAGAAGCAGTTTTGAAAAATACTATGCAAATTAAATTAAGGGGGTCATAAATTGTGAAGGGAATATTCTTGGCACCACCACCCATCAAGGATAGGTGCATGCATGGGAATCCCTTCATCTAAGGGAGTAAAAATGTTCCATTATCCACCTCACGACTCATCTCCAAGTCAAAATTTGGGATCCCTTTGTCAAATTTGGGATCTCAAGATCAAATCCTTAAGTTTGTACATGAATGGAGTTTTCTATTACAAATTAAGGATCCCTTTATTTGCTCATGTCAAACTCCTACAAAGAGGAATTCCCTCCCCTAATTGTGGAGTTCAGTCAAGAAATCAAATTTCTCCAATATTTTCCAAGATATCTCCCTAAAGGTGATGGATATGAGGCTTAATTATGCCGAGACAAACTCCTATTTTTTTCTCAAGTTGTTTAAGAAGTGGCACATTAGTACATTGCAGGGCTAGTTAACTATAGTAACTCCTAAATTTTCTCTATTCCTCATGTAGTAGTGTCACATTTCTACTCATGTATGTGTATTTTGATGTATCTCCTAGATCTCATACCAAAGATGGTGCATTTGAGGCCTAGTTCACTCTTAATGTTTCTCTAGTTCTCATGAAGATGTGGCACATTGGAGGGTTGGAGTGATAATTATGATTTTGGAGTGGATAACATGTGTCATTCTCTCATGAAGTGTGTATTATTTTCTCAAGGAGGGGAATTATTTTCCTCTCTTTCTATTTAAAGGGGCCTCTCCTCCATTAAAGTTGCTTATTGTTGGAGGCAAAACATTGCAAACATATTTCTCTCTTAAGAGTTGTATAAAATAAAGTTTGAAGGATTTGGAGGCTACATAAGAAATGTTATTGTATGATATGTTTCTCTTGTTTATTTATTTCATGAGTAGTTAGTTTGCTTTATTTTTTTTGAGTACTCTCTATTGCATTTGATTATCTGTCCATTGAAGGGTATTGCTACCGATTTGGTTTAGATACTTCTAGTGTGATTGTATTTTTTTGATATGTTTCCTCAAATAATATTATTTATAGCTTGTTTCCTAGTTTGGATATGACTACATTAATCCCCTTTGGGTACACTGAACCACCAAACAACAAGAAGAGGAGAGCCATATCTTGGTACAATTTCTTCTCTTGTAGGTTCACCCCGAGCTCCAAGAAGGATAGGGAATGCCTGGATATTCCCTTCCTCTTAGATCCATTTGTAGCAAGATAGTGCATACATAATATATAGTTTCCTCCTTTTTTCATTATCGAAAAAGGACTCCCTCTTCTATTATTTAACCCTACTCCAAATTAAAAGGAAATCTCAATCAATTTATTTGTGTTACATTATTAGTAAGATATTGGATTCCTAAAGTTGAATGGTACATCATAAATGATGTAAATCATACTTATTTTAGTCATTTTCTTATCATGCATATTTGATTTTTTTTAATCTAAGACTAAAGGACTATAGTGCATGCATTGAAAATCAAATTTGTTTTACACCTTGTTTCAAGAAAAATCATATGCAGGACTTGTACATTTTTGTATTTTTATTTGTAAGTAACTAATTTTGTGTTTGTATAAGACTTTATATCATTTCCTAGAATTTGGAAAACAAGAAAAATTATTGATACAAACCTCTACTTCCCATCATATTTATAGTGCTAACCATTTTTGTTGCTTACTAGTTCGTAGTCTAACCACCTTTTGTAGGATAAGTGATCTGGATTTATGTGAGAATGAAGTGAAAGAACATATATATTCACATACATAGATACACGGTTTTGTATCTTCAAAAAATTCTTGGGATTGATGTGCAATGTTGTGGAATTTTGTGTCTATGGATAAGCGAATCCATAGATACGCTTCAAGAATCAGCAGTCGATAAATCAATACCTTGGATAACTTATCCCATTCAATTATTCTAGTGGCATGATTATATGCCTAGATTAAATATTGTAAGCACTTATTCAAAACATAGAATCTATTGTATATTGGTTTGATGTACACATTTCCATGTCGGTTTCTAATTACTTGCAATATTTCTATACTTATTCGTCACAGCCAAATAGGGTCCTTACAGAATGGTATTATTCACATCCTATGTGCATATGAAAATTGTATGTTTTCATCTGGGTCCAATGTGCATCGTATGAAATTCAAATTTTTTTATTAGGCAAACAAAAAGGTGATAGAAGAGAACAATGACAGAAAGAAAAACCAAGCATAAAATAATAGAAACTGAAAATTACAATAAGTCTCTCTACCACCATTCAAGTGGGCTATATCATATATGTTGGAGATATTACAATGTTATTTGCAATGGAAAGTGTTAACACCATATATGTCCTGTAAAGGCAGTAGGTTCTAGGCTCTAGCTTCTATTGAGATGAATTATTTGCAATTACAAGATCTAGTTCTAGAAGAGAATGCTAAATGGATTGATATGATCAATGGACTAGTTGATTCTACAAGGGATTTTAGTAGTGAAGAATCGGGGTTTGAGAATTTATTAGTGTATATGTGAAAATATCCTCAAATTTGATATCTGAATTAAAAAATTAAATGATGGTACAAACTTACAAATGATATGTCTTTTCCAGCCAACAACCAAGATTTGTGACAGCAGAATGTTTTATCCTTTAGTTAGATTTGAAATAAGGTACACATGAGGCTAAAACTAGGGAATATCTAGGATTTTCACTTATTAATATGAAGTTTTAAACCCTACAAATAAACCTTATAATTCTGTTTTAGACCAGAATTAATTAGTGCTACAGAGCATATTTCCAAAAGGTAATTCCCAACCACAAACTAGGGAAAACCTACCATGCGATTTGATGTTTTAGGGATGATTTTAATACATGTAAATGACAAAAATTTTCAGACCTTATAAAACAGAAAATGAAAGATGCATTAAGATTTAAAATGGCATAAAAGTTGTGATTAGTTCCTAACAAATACAAGTTAGGAATATGGGGTCAGTTGAGGATCTCATCGAGGCTTTAGTGATTAAAGAGTAGATAGGGTTGAATGGTTCAAACCCAATATGCTCCTTAATAACTAGATCCACTTCAGAAATCTTCAATAGAAAAATCCTAAGCTATACATTAGATATTTTTCAAACAAGAGCCACGAGGTGGAAATACCACCTCAATTCCTAAAAATTATTATTACAAGACAAGTGCTATAGAATGGAAATATACCTCCGTTTGAACCCCAACAAAGCTTACCATTCCAAACCAATAAATCTATCATAATACACTTGTAATATAACTACAAATGATAGCTTCAGAGATGGAGGATAAATAATAATTGCACTTACCAGGTTTTAAAACTCGAGACTCCTCTTCCCCATGAGAAGGTTGGAAGAATCTTGGATGACAGGAAAAGCACCTCCATTTCCACCCAAAAAAGGCTTCTCATGCAATATTTTGGTTTGGTAGAAAATAAACGGGAAAAAAAATTCCAAGCTTTTGGTAGAAAATGAAAAATAAAACACAATTTTGAATAGTAATTTAAAGAAGTGATGAAGAAATGGATCCAAAAGCTGAAAACAAATAGTTCTGATAGAGGGAAAGTGGTTAAAAAAAAGGTGGGAAATGCACAGAGAGAACATAAGAGTGCTAAAATCAGGGAATGGTACAACAAGAACAAAACAAAGATATTTAAGTCTGATATTTTTATGTTTCTATACAAACATTGGATAGGAATCATGATTAAGAGGCTAGAAATGAAAATAGAAAATTTATATTATATGACAGGTACAAGCAAGTCATATAAAATATTAATGCCTAAGGAGAATGTAGGCAATGCAACAACCCTTTCCTTATCAATCACCTTTCTCCAGGTTAATTGGCCCATGCCGCTTGCAAAGAGTTGTCCTAATAAACATAAAACTACTGTGTTGGCTGGAAATGAAATTTATAAATTAAATAAATAATCCATTCCTAGACCTATACACAAGTGGTCATTTTGCTAGGCATGGAAAATATCAAAATATTCTATGAAATAAAAAATGGGAATACAATTAAATCAGCTAATGTTGTCTAGAAAGTGTGTTCTTGGGGTAATTCCACCAAGATATGTGGTTCTAGAGTCACATTCCACATGTCCTGTGACGGAAATCAACAATAAATATATCCAGCACACATTTTCCACCAGAATATCAACTCGCATTTAAATGCTGCATTACAATACCGTTGCCTCACTGATGTGGAAACTTGTGTTTGTATTCGAAACAATTTGTTTAACCATTGTATTAGAATGAAAACAACACACAAATTTTAAAGTTTAAGACATAAATATATTAAATACACATATAAATAGGTTTTTACTAGAAATGTGTGGACATTGTTCATACCACCATCCTGTCAAACAATATAAAACAAAAAATAGAGGAAAGAGTCATGTTGTCTTACTATATGAATAAAATGTCATTAAATACTCCAGATAAATCTTTTTTATCTATGAAATGTTAACTTTCCAGTAAATAATAGCCCGCACGGGTGTGGCTCATTGGCAGTTCAATTGTTATGAAGTCACTTGTTGTAAATTGGAGGTCACAAGATCAAATCCCACTCGAGTTTATCTATTTCCCATGTCTTGCAGCGGGTGTGGGGAATCTAGGGGTATAGTGGTAGAGGGAATGGATCCCTAGACCCCGTGTCATGTCAGTACCAGCCCAGCTCCAGTTGACGATTTTCCTAGTTACAATAAAAAAAATTTCCAGTAAATAATATTTAGATATGGAAATATTTGTTATAACATAATGCACTTTGAGGAGCTCATGGAATGCTTTTTTAGCGCACATGTAAATACATTTTTTTTGACTTATAAAAAAAACTAAAGAGACAGTTTAGGGGAGGAATTTTAGGGATGAACCTGTAGAGCTACGAGCATGGGCTTGTTGTGAGAATCATTGCATATGATGTTTCCATATTTATTTGTTCTTCCATTGCATCTTCCACATAGACTTGTGGACCCGAGTGGATATTTCTTGACCCATTTACTATTATTTATTTCTCATATTTTCTCCTAACAGTTCTTACAAACTCGGACACCGATATCTTTTCAACGACATCCTCCAACTGAAGAGTTAAATTCAAACCATTAAGAAGGAAAACCCTAAACATGAATTTGTTCTCTTTAGGTTCAGGCTTGGGTTTTTTCTTACGAAGCACTCCAAGGTTACCCTCATTGCTTCTTCTTTTCCTCCTGATAGAATATTCTGCCATCTTAGACACAAGAAACAACAAACCACAGAGGGAATATTGTGTTCTTCTATCGCAACGCTTGCCTACACTTATAATTTGCAAGAATTGATGCATGCAATGGTATTTATTTAGTTTGTACAAAGAGTGCTATGGCTAGGGTCGATGTCTCACTAATTACTCAAAGAAAATATGCATGTACAACTCAAGATAAGCTCTGGCGTTCCACAATTTCCACAAAGCTCTGCTCACTAGCCTCAAAACCACTTTGAGCAAACAAAAATAGTTTTCTATAGAACATTCAAGCTTCAAAATCCAATAATTCAAGTCTCTATCAAGCTTATATCCAACCAAACACCAGGATATGTAGTGCACCCACAAAGGAAATTGCAATTATGCTGAGCAAATTATCCTTAGAGAGGGTATTCTGAGAGATTGAGACTATCAAGTTATGTGCAATTCTGCCAAAATATCCAAGGATGCTATTTTATCATCAATTTCTCTGCAAAAGAGGACAAACCATGCACCGCTGTCATTAGAACTGCTTAGTGAAAAATAACCTCATAACAGCAGGTAACCAAGGGAAAGCTACAAAATGTCAACTTTAGTAGTTAAACATAGGGAAAACATGTCCAAAATGTGAGCACGGTGCACTGCAGAATAGGTGAACATAACACTAGTACTGCTTACTACACTGCTCCTAAGAATGCAGTGGAAAAATGAGGCGGGAACTTTAAAACCCTTAAAATATTAAGGAAAAAGCTCATTCCTAATCAATGATTTTGGCTTGAGTGAAGGGTACATTTTTGCTAAGGTCATGATAGAGGAATTCAACAATCAATGGCACCAATGTCAGGTTACATAAAGAGCTTGGTGCTCTTGATTAAATGTGAATCCCATTCATTCATACATGATAGAATCCAATCAAACGACTATAGTCTTGCCAATCCTGAAATACTTTAAATTGATAAGTCTGTTGAATTTTGAATGGAGTATGAAATTTTACTTTCTCCATATGAAGTTTGATGAGGTTGGAAACTTTCTCAAACATACTGGAACAGTTAGTGGTAATGTTAAAAATTTAAGTAAAAGGATAGAAAAGGAAAGATATAGGAAATGTCAACTTTTACTAGCATTTTTGGTCAAGTCTAGTAAAAAACTGAGTCAAACCAAGTCAAAATAGGTGGATGTAGAGAAGAAAACATGTTCTATGAAAATTGGTATGGCATGGAAATTATTTTCCAACTGTAGAAACATGTTTCCATTGGACCTATATTTATGGATGGTACTGGTAACTGGTAACACATTTCTAGTCTCTACCACACATTTCTGTACCAAAATGTTTATGGCACGACACCTATTCTGGTCTTTTCGACAACTTAGCCATGGAATCTAGTGCCATAGAAAATGCATTTGGTTGCAGGGAACCTTCTTTCTATTTAATTACAAGGACAAACAACTATATCTTCTACACAATTGTATTAGTGACCAGTTCCTTTCAATCAATCACTTCTATGAATGAAGAAGACATACTAAGTTGATTTAGTGCTTATAGATGCAAACATAAATGATATCAACTCAACATATTCAATTCAAGATATATGGAATTTGTAGCAAGGTCATCCAGTAGCACTTTAGCATACAAGAGATCATTAGCTGTGTAATCGTATACAATTCAATGGCAGTATTTAACCAACTAATAACCTTCCATTCAAGTATGAGGACTCATATAAATATAGCATCAATAATACAGTATGATAGTTCTAATTATGATAATTTTATAGCATCAGTGAATGTTACCAATGTAAGGTGTATAAGAGTTTTAGTTTTGCATTCAATGTAAACCACACCACTCCAAACATTGAACACTATTCTTAGCAATATAGGACAGCCACCAAATGTATGTTTTAGACTTGTATCTATGCAAATAATTTAAATTTTCAGACTTTATTTACCTCTCTTAAACAATATCACCATCCAACTAATAGTTAACCTTTGATTCAGTTCGGTATTTACTGTGGTTGCAAGTAGGGAGGGCTGTCAAAGTTTGACAATTTGTAGTTTATTGCAAACTATAGGCACGAGGTGGAAGTGTGTTGATATAGGGCTGTTACAACCTTGTTTTTGAAATGGTTGCTGAAATGGTAACAACCACGATAGATTCCTCTCAAATAGAATACCTGATGGCCCTTTAAAGAAAAAACATGGCATGGAGTTATCTTGGCACCTAAGAGAATTGGGTTTTTGAGTCCCCAGAGTACCAGTTATTGTTTTATAATTAACACATCAGCCACTTACATATCCTATTAAAACATTCAAATTCTAGATTTGAACTGTCATTTCATGGGAATTTTGACATGATCCTAAAAGGAATGAAAAAAACTAGAAACAAATCCACATTTTGCAGACATGCCAACTAGATAAATACCTAGAAAATCATATGAATCAAATCCATATTTTATGGTGAGGATATGAACTTGCTTACCCTGATCATAAGCCGTGATGTTTTCATAAATCAGAAGCATTGTCAAGAAAGTAAAATCATTCGGCCTCATCCCCATCATCAACGCTTGACAACGCATCTTGAGAGCCTCTTCATCTTTCCAATTCAGAGCATACCCTGCAATCATATACCTCAACAAAACCATGACATTCCATTCAGGAATATTGTCAAAAAATATCACAACAAGCAAACAGAGGCATGGTAGCATTAAAATATCTCATTCCCTTCTTACTTTTCCTTGATAACTGTTTGTTTTATTTCTCACATTTTATTTCCCAAGTTCACCTGGACAACCCGTGCTTTAGGCTTGCAAGGAGATTTGAGCCATTTCATCTCCACCACATCCACAATAATGAAAAAAAACATGAATAAAATAAAAACACAATAGGTAATCAAGAAAAACATAGAAGGAAACAAACTTGAAGGTCTAAACATTGCTTCCATTCTAAAGGTGGGGCAGGTGGTTCTATACGAAGGGAGGGGATGATGAACTAATAGGAAAATTCCTTCACCCTCCCTTCCTATAAAAAAAACATCATAACCTATTCCAGATCCTTCAGTGAAAGTTCAAAATCGAAAACCCCCAAATGGGAGCCGGAGCAGATCCCGTGAGCATTTTTTTGAATGCTAATGAGCTAGTGCATGGGT
>LPNX010882174.1:587299-625951 GCA_001517045.1 Pseudotsuga menziesii
TTTAGGCAGATTGCACCAGGTTAAGAAAATTGTCTAAGTGTTGGAAAACCTGGCTCATGTGGCCTTGGGAAAATGCCCACCATACCTTATAGGTGTATGATAAAAATTATCTAGAGCCATCATCACTAAATATTCTTGAAGAGGATATCTCACCATGGTATCATTTCTCAAAGAAGATGTTTGATGACAAAGATAACGGTTTGCCAAAACAGAGTTTCAGGTTGTTTTGCACTATTCCAATACTGGAAAAACTGCCTTAACGGCCTCAGGGAAATGCCTGCCCTATCTCATAGGATGATGAGAAAAATAATATCAAAGTGTTAGGATATATCTTGTTGATGGTCGCATCTAACCATGGTCTCAGTTATCATGTGGAGTTTTTTATGACAAAGATATACATCTACCAAAAGTAAGAAAAATATTATTTTTCATTTTAAGAACACAAGAAATTTGGTTGTGTTAGATTCATGAAATTGAAAAGGAATTTTGAAATTACCGCAAGGAGGGGTTATTTTGATGATAAAATTCATCAAGTAGCATAGTAATGTTCCTTGGTGAACTCGCTATCCAACCATACCTTCATGTTGTCTTATGATGGTCTCATATGCAAAATATCAATCTGCCAAAAATAGGAAAAATAATATTTTGCTTAGTGAGAACAAAAGAAAATTGACCAAGTGTTAAAAATAGGAGTTTGAGACTTCAGTTGGAAATTCCTACCAAGGGCTGTCTTTGTGCAAGTAAATTTATCAAATGTCATGGTTCCATTATTTGGTAAGTTGTCCATCTATTCCTCACTTCAGGTCTCCATAGAGTGTTCACACGTGTGAAATAGGAGTCTGCCAAAATGGGAAGACATATGTTTTGATGTTCAAAAGAGGTTGAGAAGATATTTTGAAATGCTTTCCAGAGGTTGTGTGTGTGTCAACAGATTTATATTGTGATATGTTCCTGTTCATTGTTGAAATGGCTATCTAGCCATGTTTTTAGGTTTCCTTATTGTGATCACATGAGGGAGAAATCAATCTACCAAAGTAGAAGAAAAAATGTTTTTACAAGTTTTTTTTGTAGTCTAAGTGTTAAATTAAATAGTTTGGAAGCCTATTTTCAAATGATCTCTAGATAATGCGTGTGTATCAAAAATTTCAAAAGGTGACATGGATATAATCCTTTTTGAGGTGGCTATCCAACCATACTTTTAGTTTGCATGATGATGGTCATATATACAAAATATGGACGTAAAAAGTTAGTGAAAAATAATAAATAGTGTTTATTAAATAAGAAGCTACATGAATGTATTTAGAAAAATAAACATAAATTTAATAAAAAGAATTAAGACAGAGTTTTGAAGAGACACATTTTACTATTGGATATATGCAAATGTTTATAAGACGTTTTAATTGATTATTCCATTAATACAATAAATAACAAAGAGAGATTCAAAGAGGTGTCTAAGCATGATGACATGGCTAAGTAGCCTCAAAAAGATGCCTGCCCTAAATTATGGGTTAGAGTAAATTCCCGCACCACATGGGGGTCTTTTAGTGTGTTGGTTTTCCTACCTAACCATGGTATTATTTCTCCTTAAGCATGTATGAAGAAAAAGTTGAATCTACGAAAATGAGGTTTCAAAATAAATTTTGGAGAAAGTCCTGAAAATGACTAAGTGTTGGAAAACTAGCTTGGGTAGCCTTAATAAAATTCCCTCAACAAATTGTGTGTTGAAGAAAATGCCCGCACCATATGGGGGTCTTGTATATTGATATGACCTACCTGAACATGTCTTTAGAATGTATTGGAAGAATTTATGAACCTCCCAAAACAATGTTTTAGGCATATTAGACCAGGTTAAAAAATTGTCTAAGTGTTGGAAAAACTAGCTCATGTGGCCTTGGGAAAATGACCGTCGTCTAGGTGTTTGATAAAAATTATATGAAGCTATCATCCTACATATTGTTGAAGATGTTATCTCACCATGGTATTAGTTCTCAAAGAAGATGTTTGATGACAAAGATAATGGTCTGCAAAACAAGGTTTCAGACTATTTTGCACTATTCCAGTACTGGCAAAATTGCCTCAGTGGCTTCATGGAAATGCCCTCGCTATCTCACAGGATGACGAGAAAAGTAATATGAAAGTGTTAGGATATATCTTGTTGATGGGTGCATCTAACCATGGTCTCAATTATCCCATGGAGTGGTTTATGACGAAGATATAATTCTTCCAAAAGTAAGAAAACTATTATTTTGCATTTTAAGAAAGCAAGAACATTGGTTGTGTTAGATTCAGGAAATTGAAAAGGAATTTTGAAATGCCCACAAGGAGGGGTTATTTTGATGATAAAATTAATCAGGTAGCATAGTCATGTTCCTTGGTGAGCTAACTATCCAACCATACATTCAGGTTGTCTTATGATGGTCTCATATGCAAAATATAAATCTGCTAAAAATAGGAAAAATAATATTTTGCATAGTGGGAACAAAAGAAAATTGACCAAGTGTTAAAAATAGGAGTTTGAGAGGTCAGTTGGAAATGCCCGCCAATGGCTTTCTTTTTGCAAGTAAATTGATCAAATGTCATAGATCCATTCTTTGGTAAGTTTTCCATTTTCTCCTCACTTCAGGTCTCCAGAGAGTGTTCACAAGTGTGAAATAGGAGTCTGCCAAAATGGGAAGAAATATGTTTTGATGTTCAAAATATGTTGAGAATCTATTTTGAAATGCTTGCGAGAGGTTGTGTGTGTATCAATAGATTTATCTTGTGATATGTTCTTGTTCATGGTTGAAAATGCTATCTATCCATGCTTGTAGGTTTCCTTATGGTGATCACATGAGGGAGAAATCAATCTACCAAAGTAGAAGAAAATTTGTTTTTACAAGTTAAAAACAATTTTGTCTAAGTGTTAAATTAAACAATTTGGAAACCTATTTTCAAATGATGTCCAGATAATGTGTGTGTATCAAAAAGTTCAAAATGTGACATGGATTTGATCCTTTTTGAGGTGGCTATCTAGCCATACTTTCAGTTTACATTATGATGGTCATATATGCAAAAGATGGACCTACAATGTTAGTGAAAAATAATAAACAAAGTTTATTAAATAAGAAGCTACAAGAACGCACTTAGAAAGAAAAAAACAGAAATTTAATAAAAAGAATTATGACAGAGTTTTGAAGAGACGCATCTTACTATTGGAGAGATGTAATGTTTAGAAGAAGTTTTAATTGATTATTTCATTAAAACAAAAAATAACAAACAAAGATTCGAAGAGGTGTCTAAGCATGATGACATGGCAAGGTGTAATTAGAACAAGACATGAAGGACATAGATGACTAAGGACATGCATAATGACATTGAAAAGAAAGCATGACAAGCATGGAATATTCAGAGAGTCAAATAACCCATTTTGTGGTCATTTGAAGATGATTTGGGCAAGACAAAGATGTTGGTGCAAAGATGACAAGGAGATGGTGACATGACAATAGACAAGAAAACTTGATGAAAGAGATGGCTGTGGGCATGATACGATTGGTAGAAAAATTTGAAATTGAGTTGAAGACTTAGCTCACTGATTCACCACCCCCCCTCTCAGTGAGAATTGTGTCTAACAAACTGAAGTTTTCATTGATGCCAACAAGTGTTGTGCAATGACCTTTGATTTACTGACAAGGGGACCTTGATAGTTTGGGCATTGGAACACTAGGTGGCCCAAATGGTCCAAATGAAAGTTGTCCTTCTAATGTGGAAAGTAATTAGCATTGTGTCAATGACCAATATCTTAGTGGAGCATCGGGTCTATAAAAAAAATGAATTGGCTAGTGTCATTGTTGACTGAACCCTCTTGTTGCAATTACTCTAGTTGAAATAAAAGAAGGGAGTTGTAGGGTCATTAAATTTTGTTGTAAGGTACATGACCCGAAGAATACAACTGTTATTTTGAGCCTCAATGTTAGTTTGTATCCCCCAAAAAAGGATGCATGCTTACCTTTTATGAATTTATGACCAGATGATTTTTGTAGAATATGATTGATAAAGAAATCTAGGCTCAATCTGTGCTTAATCAATCATCAAGAACCTTGTCGCAACTATAGCAAATGTGCTAAGTGATACAGCTTGGCATGCTCCCACAAAGGAGCTGTAAACTGGATTTCAATTTGATTTCACTCTATGGAATAGTTTAATCAATGGACCACTGGAAATATAAAAGGTAAAATCATCTATGTTGACATCGTATAAGTAACTAGGTTGTAATAGTAGAGATAGATGCAATGAGGAAGTCAGTTTCATGGAAATTATTATTTATCCATGGAGACATCATATATGAACAAGTGTAAACATATCTATGAAAAATATAAGGGCACATGGATGGCCTAAGGCAGGGTATAGGAGGATTTTTTCATATACTTAAAATACTATACCACACATAGCTAGTCAGACCTAGACCCAAGAAAAAATATGCAACAACAGGGGAAAAAAAGAAAATCCATTTTATTATTATTGAGGGTTTCCATATCAGGATTTCTCTCTATGATTGGATAGAAGATAGAAGCAATATTTTGATTAGACGTTGAGGGCCATCGTCATGCTTGCTGGCTTGAATATGAACCAAGGGAGGGATGGAATTCACTTCTCACCTAGAACAAGTTTACTCCGTTATGCAAATAGTGAGATCTTCTTGGTTAAATGTGGATGAAAATGCATGAGTTGAAATGTGCATAAAAAATGAAGAGCTATTGAAAGCTGGCATTGGTTTGGCGGGTGTGCAAAGATAGCCATATAGCATCGATATAGAGAAAAAAGTTTGTTGAAAATTAAAAAAAGTCGATATTGCCATGGTTTTTCTGCCATGATAAAAAAATGAAGTATTAATCCACAAATGTTCAAAACGTGGAAATATTTCATGGAAAAATCCTCCCAAATGTATTAGTGAATTACAAGTCCTCCTCTTCTAGCCAAGGAACTGAGTTATGCTGCTCCAAATCTCCAAAGGAAATCCACCAGCATAACCTTACTCTCCTTTGATGATATCCCTATCCTCAACCCCTACCCTCTATTTATAATTGATTAATAAGAGGTGTTATGAAGGTTGATATGGTTGAGGATTTTGGGAATGTTATGATTACGAGCCCAACTATCCTTAACTAAACATGTTTTAATTTTTAATTTTTGGCTTAGGGTAATCACGTGTATTTATACTAGCAAGTTGTGAGACACTTGAAAATTTTATGAAGGAAACCCACAAGTGAAAAGTGTGATCATGTAATCGTGGGTTGTATATATGGATACCTACAAATGGATCACAGTTTTGAATGAAAAGGGTCGCAATTTAACCTTAAGAATTTTATAAAATATGGAAAAGACTATAAGGATGAAGATGTTTCAAGGCACATTCTCATCTATAATTTTTTGGATACTTTAATCCATTATGTCCTTTTGTGGACTGACACATTAGGTGTTAGTACTCGGATGAATAAGTTTCATTTCACAGGATACCACCATGTTCTACTATAGATGAGGCTATCATCTAGATATACGACCACAAATGAATTGGTGAATTGTCATAGAATGTCATCCATCATCCTCATGAAGGTTTTTTGGGCATTAATCAAGCCAAAAGGCATGACCAACCACTCAAAAATGCCTTCCTAATATTTGAAGGAAGTATTCCAGACATCGATCTATTCAATTGGCACTTGATGATAGCCAAAACTTAGGTCAATCTTGCTTAAATACATGCCCCTCTTGATCTTGTTGAGGAGGTTGTCGATTTGGGGAATGGGATACCTATTTCAGACTGTTATCTTGTTTAAAGATTGAAAGTCAATACAGAGTCACCATGTTCCATCTTTCTTCTGTACCAACACAATTGGGCTCCCACAAGGTGAGGATATAGGTCAAATGTGCCCCTTATGGATTAACTCTTGAATATGGTGTTTGATTTCTTCATTCTCTATGAGTGAATGCATGTATACTATCCCATTATGTAAAGGCACACTACATATCAAATAAATGGATTGCTTGACCTAACACTGTACTGCAATCCCAATAATTGTTGTGAAAATGTTTATGTATGATTCCATGATCTTGTTCACCTGTTTCTACTGTGTAGAGGGGTTCCGTGTGGAGGTGGTGGATGTTGTTGTGATATTTCATTCATCCTCATAGCGAACCATGAAGAGTACAAATTTACCTATCTGTGATATTACCTTCTTGCACTGCTTCCCTGTGATGAGAGACATCGTAGTAGCAGAAAGTGTATCTGGTATCCTGTAGATTTTCTTTACCAAAGTACTAATGAAACAATGAGGTCTAGACTCATACACAAGATAACTTTTCCACATATATGGTTTTCCTAAAAGAACATCATAAAATTCAAAAGGGGATACATCACAAATTACCTCATCTTTGAAGGTCTTGATGTCGTAGGAGAGGAGGAACTGTTGACTGACATAGATGTCTCATCCATTGCTCAACTAACCAATGTTGTAGGGTTGGGTATGTGGAACCATCATATGCTTCAATATTCTGAGTACCTCAAC
Organism: Pseudotsuga menziesii; assembly: GCA_001517045.1. Lineage (NCBI taxonomy): Eukaryota > Viridiplantae > Streptophyta > Pinopsida > Pinales > Pinaceae > Pseudotsuga > Pseudotsuga menziesii. The sequence goes on from LPNX010882174.1 coordinate 593,839, forward strand.
TGAGATGAGGTTCTTCTGACTACCATTGTCAACAATGAAATGTAGTGGAGTCTCCTACACCCATAGTTTTGAATGGAATAAGTGTTCCCCTTCCTATGGATCCTCTTACTCTTATAGTTATATGTTTTTGGTTGCGATGGTGGCACTAGGTTCTTCTTCAATGATCTACTTACCCCTTTCTTTCTCTCCATCAGTGTCTATGTCAAAGTCTGGATTTCAGGATTTTGTCTCATCCAACAATGATTGTTTTGAGTGACATTCATCAGTGGTATGCCAAGGTATTTTTTGGAACTCACACCACTTTCCAGTGTTCTTCTTCAATTACCCATTACGCTTGTTTTCTTGCAGCTTGGACTAGTTGTCGAAACATTGACAATCCTTGCTCTGTCCTTTGGGTTGTGAATTAGGGCCACTTTCTTGGTTTTTGTTGCCTATTTCCAGACCCAAAATATTTCTTATTATTTTTCTTAAAAATTTTCCATATATTAACGACATATCGATTGTGGAAATTAATCCCAAGCTTAGGTCAATTGAACTCACAAAATTTCTTGAAAACATGCATATATTCACTCAAAAAGGAGATTGTATATGGTGCTTAAAGCAAAATTATATTGAATAATTTTACATTAGAAAAACTTATGTCAAAAATAGGTTGTCCAAATATATAATTACATTAGATATTTGAATGCATAAATATGCCATTCGAATCAACACAAAAGAAGACTTACTAAACTAGTCAAAATACCCCATAGGTGGATAAAACACTTTCCTAATCTATCAAGAATATCATGAATATAATTAATTAGTTGTATCATCTAATAAGTGAAGGAAATTAGAAAATCTCATGCTTTAGGGGAGAAAAATAAGGAGGGTTAGTTGTGTCAAAAACAAGGAAGTTGCCTTAAAACTAGATTTCACGTTTTGCCTTAAAAGTCGCTGAAAAATAAGGAAACTATGGATAAGGGAGGAATGCACACTTTCTAAACTAGGGATCTTGATGGGATGTTAGCATATTATCCATAATATTTCTAAATCACTCCTGGAGGAATTTTAAGCAATTTTGACCACAAAAATGTAGGTGGATGCCAACTAGATAGTGTAGGACCTAGGAATTTAACCAAAATAATTATATTTTATATCCTAAGTATGGGAATGGGTTTTTATTATTCTAAAACCCCCATATTAATCAAGAATTATGTAAAATATAAGAAATGTATCCACTATATAGGGCCTAGAAACAATTCTTAGTCACCCTTTACATACTGCTTATCCATACAAAACAAGGAAAGAGGAAAAACCACAAAGGGGAAAATCCTGCCTTCAATATGGACATGGAAAAAGAAATATGAAATATTTACTTCAATAAGTATTCACCACATAATCATATATCCACATAATTTATTTGATATTGTTGAAATTATTCTCAAAAACACCTTGGTGAAGATGTTTGCAACTTGCTCAGATGTTGCACAATAAAGCATTACAGTGACCCCATCATGCACAAGCCATCTGATGCAGTTCATATGGATCTCTATTTGTCTGGTTCACTGCCTCAGTATTGGATTAATAGATATTTGAATTATACTTTGGTTGTCATAATATATGATTTTAGAATCCTTAGATCCGATCCTAATCTCTCCAAGTATACCTTGCAACCACAAACATTGAGTTGATGCATTCACAACACCTTTGTATTCTTCCTCTATAAATGAAAGTGCAATGGAAATTTGATTTTTAATTAACCATATTGTTGTACCATATATAAGTATAAAAACATATCTAGAATTTGATTTTCTATCAGTGTTATCACCTTCCCAATCAGAGTCATTAAAACCAACATACTCTAGGTCAAACTTTGTAACATAGCGAATCCCATGAGTTCTTGTTCCTTGTACAAAGTTTAGGATTATTTTTTATTCCCTCCAATATGTCATGAGAATTATCCATGAATCTTGAATCCACATTCACTACATACAATATATCAAGTCTAGTATGATTCAAATAAAGAATACAACCAATCAACTGCCTATACAGAGTGTTGTTTACCAATGGAGTGGACTGTTCTTCTTCAAGCTTAAATCTTAGAAGGAAAGGAGTATTTCCTTGTTCATTAGGTTTGAATCATAATTTGACTGATGTACCTTGATTCCAATATCTGATCGATAAATTTCAATCCCCAAAAATTGGCTCAACAATCCCAAATCCGTCAGGGAGAAAGCATGGTTCATTCCACCGTTCAAGGAGGAAATTTGTTTCTTGGAACTTCCTGTGATTAGAATATCATCCACATAAAAAAAATATTATAATTGAACCATGAATCAAATTCAAATATAAATTTTGATCACACTTGCATCTGGTATAGTTTAGTGATAGAAAAATTCCATCAATAATGGCATACCAAGCTCTGGGACCTTTTTTAGTCCATACAATGATTTCTTCAACCTATAGACAAGAGATGGATTAGTAAAAAAACCTTATGGATATTGCATATATATCTCTTGTTTCATATCTCCATGTATAAATCAACTTTTAACATTGATGTGATGTACCTCCCATTGCTTGGAAGCTATAATGGCCAAAACTAGTCTTATGGAGTCCATCTTTTCCATTAGTGAAAAGGTCTAATTGTAGTCAATTCATTTGACTTCGGAGAATCCCTTGGACACCAAAATTTCCTTATAATTCATAGGAGATCCATCAGCTGATTCTTGTACAATTCAAATCATCAAGAAAGGATAAGGATTCCATTTTTGAAACCATGTGCCATGAAGCTCCAGAATCAATGCTAAAGGAAGGAGATATTACAATGCTTACAACGAGGGCATGAAATCTCTCTTTGTCTTCAAAACTTGTTCCTCCTTCCTTATTCTTTTCATATTTAGGAAGTGATATGTTGTGTTTTTTTAGGATTTGAGTCAATAAATCGATGTGTTTCTTCATGAAAAATCTCTCGAGATGAAATCCCTTCCCACAGTATGCATTCTTTCTCATTTCACCTTTACCTTTCTTCTTATGGGATTCGTTATTCTTGGAGTTTGAGGACTCCTCATGAGACTTGGACTTGTATCCTTTTTAGGAAGGAGGATTCTTCACCTTATTATTTCCTTTCGAATCCACCTTTGAATATCCATCAACAAAGATTGATCTTTGGAAGGTTTGATGGTGCCCATGATGACCAATTTGTCTTTCTCTTGAGTTAGGGATTCCATGAAATACACTAGTGAAGGAATATTTTAGGTTCAAGATTTAAACTTTGTGGCATGGAAGGTCGAAAAAAATACTGAGTATTCAGGTCCAAGCTTTGAAGGGATGGCCAAGACTAGTTGTTCATCTTTCTTATCGATACCACAATGTTTTAGCTACAAAAATCATTATTTGAACTTGTACAAGTAGACTTGCAAGGATTCAAAGCTACTTGGACTCAGTGAAATCAAATTGTTCTCTATTTGATGTCCCCTCATTTCATCAATATTCCAAAATATTTTTTCAATATTCTCCCATACTTCATTTGGTGATGTCAATCCATCAATATGGAAAAGGAGGTATTTGGAAACACTGAGACGTGAGAGACTATTCGCCTCATCTCTCCTATTGTGCCATTTAATCTTATTTTATGCTGAATTAGGATCAAAATAAATTGACATAGGCACTTTGTAGAGGTATATAATCATAAGAATCTCCATGTGTGCCTTCCATTCGAAGTAGTTGAATGGAGTCAAAATGATTGTGAGATTGATCCATACTTCAGCAACTGCGTCCTTGTATAGACAGACTACGCGCCTAGTGAATGATGTTGATACTAAAAGAAATAAGTAGAGGAGGAGAAAAATAAAGCTACCAAGGATCTGATACAATGTGTAAATTAAGTCCAACCTTAGATCAATTGAACTCACAAAAATTGCTTGAAAACATGCATAGATTCACTAAAAATGGAGATTGTATATGGTGCATAACATAAACATCTATTGAATAAGTTTACATAAAACAACCTATCTCATAATAGGTTTCCCAAATATATAATTACATAATATATTCGAATGCATACATATTTCATTCGAATTAGCATAAAAGAAGGCTTACTAAACTAGTTAGAATCCCCCATAGGTGCATAAAATAGTTTCCTACTCTGTCAAGAAGTTCACGAATAGGACGAATGGGATGTATTAGTTGACAAGTGAAGGAAAATGGAAAAATTCATGATTTTAGGAGATAATAAGAGAGATCTTGAGTTGTGTAAAAAACAAGGCACTTGCCTTACAACTAGCTTTCATCTTTTGCCTTAAAAGCTGATGAAAAAGAAAGAAACTATGGATAAGAAAGGAATGAGCACTTGCTAAAATGGGTAGTCTGATGGGTTGTCAGAATAGTATCTATAATATTTACAAAGCACTCATGGAGTCAATTTAGGCAAGTTTGACCACAAAAATGCAAGTGGATTCCAACTAGCTAGTGTAGGACCTAGGCATTTAACCAAACTGATTAAATTTGATATCCTAAGTATGGGAATGAGTTTTTTTATTGTTATAACATCAGTAGGATTATCCTAGTGAGAATATGTCCAGGAAATCCATATCCAAATAAATTTACCTATGTAGGCCACTGTAGTACTTTAGAACCAAGCGTTGTTCGGAGTCTCTATTACTCAACTCTGAGCGCAAGGTATGGAATATAATGGTGTACGCTGACACCATTTGGGATATTTTATAGAACAATGTTTTCCACTAGGTATATTGGTCATCATAGTTTTCGACAAGGTATAATTCCTCTTTGACGAAATCGACAAAAGATGATAAAGTTGGTTTTGTATTGAATATCTCAGATACATCCCTTACATGTCTCTCACAGTGAGTGTCCTACCATTATTTGACATGGGGTAGGGAATTAAAGAACACGAAGGTGATATTTTCACCATTGGAAAAAAATAATTGAGAAGTAACCCTCTAACAGTCTCGACCTTTTTTACAAAGAATATGCATATATATTTCCTTCAAATAAGGGGATGTCAAAGTTAAATTGTACCTTGAAGGGAGCTTCACCCCCAGAATGACTACTCATTGAAGGTGCATCTATCATTGTTGAAATTATTCCAAGGATCTCGAAGAAGTTATCCATCATCTCATTCCTCTATCGCACAATGGATTCCTAGAGCAATAAATTGATAGGATCTCCCGCTCCATCATCTCTCTTTTCTTCTCCCTCCATGTGAGGATTCTTGGGACAATGAGATATATTTTCACCAAGCTCAACTAGTTCAAGACCCAAATCTCAATATTTAGATCTTGTCGGGGACATGCACTAAGAAAACATAAGAGAAAAAATATCTGAAACAATTGGTTCATATTTATGTGAGAATGAAATGAAAGAGCCTATATATTCGCATATGCATATATATGGAAATAAACACAGTGATACAGTAAACCCATATTCTATTAAATTAATGAAACATAACAAACTGTAAAACATAAGAAGCTAGAATGGTGGTAACTATGTCTTTGAGAAGAGATGTGCTGGCTACGCTCACTCGTGACAAGATGATTACAAAACGAGGCCAAAGGTCCTTTTATCATAAATCGTTGGAGACATAGAAAACCCTAACCATAACCCTAGGAGATGAATAGTCATAAAGTTTGTGGCTCCAAAGTGGTTAGTTGAACAATCAACTTCTTGAGGCCATAAATTTTGCATACTATCTTTGTTTGGGGCACTCGATATTTCATTGTAAAGGTCTATTCGAGCTTTGAAACTTTCGATTGAAGAAAATTTTAAATTATGGCTATCATCTGCCTCACAAAATCACAAAAAAAATTCATTTAGGGCCTCAAAAATTCCCTAGAAGTTTGGGATCCAAAACTGTATAAAATTACAAAAAAATTGCCAAAACGAAAAACTGTTTTGAGCTAGTGGAGTAGGTTGGTGGACACCTATACCCATATGGATCAACAAGCTCACTCTTTGGAGGGATAAAAGAGAGAAAATTTTATCCATATTCTCTCTATTTTCCAACATCTTTTTTAGGTATTGAAAATAAATAAATCAGTCCCAAATTTTTCTCAAACCGGATACCATTAAAAACCCTAGGGTTCTCATTAAATAAACAACTCACATCTTCCACTTTCTCCTCTTGATCTCTTAACTTGTAATTCTAATTATTGGGAATAATGACAAACAAAAGGAACTTCTACAAGATATTGATCTCATTGTGACATTTAAGACAGGGTGGTGGTGTCAAATTCTGACTACCCGCCTCTCTAGGTCAATTAATACATAATTTTCATTTTATTTTTATAGCTTAGAATAGCTAGTTTTTCTAATTTGTTTAATTAGTACTCAGATAAAATTTCATTTCATTTGGAGGTAATTTGGATGCATCATGTGCTTTGATGCTTAATCATTCATGCACAACTGAAATTTCTCACTTAATTCCAATTAAAATCAAACCTAATCATTGTAAGAAATTCCACAACTAATTAAAATTGACCTCCATAATGGATAAAACTACAAGGTCTAGATTCCATAGATTTGTTACTTGTTGGAAAATTATATACTGAAGAGGAACCAATTAGGTACTAACTATGGGGACACTCAGGCTATAGACTCAATTGGTGTTAATGTTGGACATACCCCTTCAACTACTGATCTAGTCCCTTTCTCGTCTGGAGCCAGACTTAAAAATCCAGACGTGTTTCCATGTACCTTGAGTATATTAGAAACCCCCTTCCCTTAAAAAATTCAGTCTGTAACAAATAGTTGAGCCTTGCACCAAGCAGGTTTGAAATTTGATGCATCTTCATTTAACAATAAAATTTTGTTGGAGTAATAATCTACCTTAGTGCCTTAATAATCTACCTAGGGGACATAAACATTGGCCTTGTGCTATGTTCTATGGTCTAAATTAGGTTATACTGATCAATACTGGTTAAATAGGTGATTCTAGCTCATTAATTGTCATTGAGGAACTCTAGTTTGAACATTCTGACATTTCATACTATGAATTTATTCCAAACCACTTCCAGTTATGACTAGGGGCACTAGTCTGTGTGAATGTGGCTTTTTGTGGTCTCCTTGGCATTTATTTTCTTCCTAGATATTCCTCAACTCAACAATGAACTCTCCCATGCTTTCCTTCCCTCATTTATTCCCCAGACATGTTGATTACTTGTTCACACATGCTCACATATGGTTTCGTGACTATTTGGTTAGGTTAGGGAGCCTATTGGTCACCTAGGCAGTTTAGGGGTAAAATTATATCCTAACACTTGTATGCATTCCCATGGGATCCTAGGGCTCACAAATTTTCTCAAATGTATTATAAATATGTACTATAACATCTACAAGATGTACAGTAATAATATGATCAATTATTATCCCCTTTCACATGTGTTATTCCAGCTATTTTTTAGTTTCTTTTGTTGTTCTCTTGCATATTTTGTCAAATAATTTGAGTGTGAATATTGCTCTAGCTCCTACATCTCATAGAGAAGAAATTATCACATGGTATTAGATCTATTTGGATCTTAGAGAGGTTTGAGTTTCTGTTTAGGGCATATTTCTAGAAAAATTGAGTGTTTTCCTTGTGGGATCTACAACGTTTTTGTCAGAGTTTGCCCAACCAGGATGGAGAAAATTTTAGAATTGCTTAATACATTCAATAATTTTGAATGGAAGGATTATATGGTAATCCAATTGAGGTCCAAGGGCCTCTAGTGGGTCACCATGGGGACTGAACTCAAGCAAAATTTTGTTGTGGAGAAATCTAAGTATTTTAATAGACTTGATGAAGCATTTGATATGATCTGTCTCAACACTTCAAGGGAGCTGCTCTTTCATGTAGAAAGTATCAACACACTGATTGAATTTTGGCTCAATATTGAGTAACTATTCGGTAAGACAAATGAAATGAGAGGCCATGAGCTTGAGAACGAGCTAATCTCCCTAAGCCCAGCTCATTACGAGATGATTAAAGAATTATTTACCAAGTTTAAAGCACTATTAATTAATATAAAACAATGTGGCATAGAGAATAAATATGGTCATATTATCTTGTCCATCCTTTCTAAGTTGGGGCCAGAGTATTCTGTATATGTTTCGACATTTCACTCTAGCAAGCTTACAACTAGAAATTGGAAGATTCATGCGCTAGCATATTTCATGTAGTATTTGAATCAGGAGTAGGAAAATATCATACAAATGGGTACCATAAAAAACAAATGTCAATCCATTTCTTATAGTACATCAAACCAATAAAAATACAAGAATAAAGATTTGAAGCAAAAAGAGAAAGAAGAGAATCAATGAAGTTCAAAAATATCCATTTCTACTGATGGGAATTCAAGATACATGAGAAAAAAAAGGAGAGAGAGACCCACATGCCATTATTTTATAGGTTTAAATATTTAAATATATTTATTCATAAATAATATGGACATCATTACCAAACCCCTTGAGGAGAACCATATTGATCTTCCATATTTTGCAAGAGTATGGGAGCACAAGCAAGGAAGTGCTAATCCTGAGCATGCATTGAGTGCATTGGTAATTTTTTTTTATGATATATCTATTTATAAAGGATATTTTAATGATTTAAATTCTTATATATGATAATATTAATCCTCCATCCCTTCCTTGAAATAAACCTCAATCAATTTACCAAAGCTTCCTCCCAAAACTAGTCATTTTTTACTAGTTTCAGATGAGTCTTCGGAAATATCTTTCCCAATACAATAATATGATATTATTATGATAAGGAATGTGATATGAAGGATTATATAAATCCTATTACATTAATTTAATCATTTCCCCAACAATTTCATGACCAAAATACCCAACAACCTCAAGTTCAGTAGTTGGAAAATCTCACAATTTCTTAGTTTCCTATGCTATGTCACTTACATATGTTTATTTTATGTATTGTGTTTCTTTAATTGGTTGGAAATACATATAATTGAACTTCATGGTACTTATGTTATATATTTATGGCCTTTATTTTACAACCCATGGCTCAAATCTAAAGTCTCCATACCTTCCAGGTTCGCTCAATTGCAATTGTGATCTAGTTGCTCACTCTTCTCTCTCTATGGACCCATTCACTCATGGAGACACCTTATATTTGATATTTTATTATATTTATGACATATATTATGATATTTCAGAGACTCATGATATTTTTTACATATTTATGAAGGTACTTCATCAAATTGGGAAGAATATTCATGGTTCTAATCATGATATGACAACTACACATGAAGCGGTTTTGTTGAATCTTTTGATATTATTTAAGAAAGAGTTTGCAAAGATATATTTTACATGGTTTATTATTATATTAGATACGAGTATTATTGAATAAAAATACATTTTTATGATTCCCGTCCATCATAAAATGATTACCATCAAAGGGCCTCTCCACATGATCTTTGTCTACAACAATTTGATGCATTTATGCATGAACTTGGCATCCACAAAATCTTCACCAAGTCCATCACTAAGAATTTGTTCTTTCATCTCACTCAAGTGAAGAATAGGACCCATTTAATACCTTTTTTTCATCTCTATCCTATTCATTTTTGAGGGGATATTTTTTCCCAGGAGGTTTTCCTCGTTACCAAAGTTACATGGATCAATAAAATTTTGTTATAAAAAGTGACTTGGGCATTAGTTGCCAAGACCTTAATAAATCATTTTGAATAAGCTGTACTAAGTTAGGATTAAGGGGGGTGTTAGAGAAATAATATAAGTTAGTACCTTAATGATTTACATAGGAGACATAAACATTGGCCTTGTGCTATGTTCTATGGTATAACTTAGGTTATACTAACTAGTACTGGTCAAATAGTTTATTCTGGATCATTAATTTCATTTGAGGGACTCTAGTTTGAACATCCCGACATTTCAGAATACACATTTATTGTAAACCGCTTCCATATTTGACTAGGGGATCTAGTGTTTGTGAATGTGGATTTTTGTGGTCTCCTTGTCATTTATTTTCCTCATAGAGATTGCTACACTCACCCATGTGCTCTCCCACACTTTACTTTAATCATTTATAACCCAGGCATGCTTCTTACATGTTCACACATGGTTTCGTGGCTGATTGGCTAGGTTAGGGAGCCTATTGGTCAACCTAGGGGGGTTTAGGGGTCAAATAATATGTTGACACTTTTATGCATTCACATGGGCTCTAAGGGCTCACATATTTTCCCCAATGTATTATATATATGTAATATAAAATCTACAATATGGTCATTAATAATATGATAAGTTATTAGCACCTTTCACATGTGCTATCCCAACTATTTTTAATCTCTTTTATTGTTCTCTTGCATATTTTGTCAAATAATTTGAGTGTGAATATTTCTCTAGATCCTAGATATAATAGGGAAGAAATTATCACAAATTTGATTCTAACCTTCACAAGTTAACAATTCAACTTTTAATCTTCTTTTTAGTTAGATAACATTTATTTTCTCCTGGTAAAGTAATCTTTTATCATAGATTGCAAGATTTCATGACTCCATTGTTGTATCCTTTTCAAAAGAATTGTTCTATAATTTCATTTATGCAGAAATATTTGAATAGCTTGTTAAGTTATTTTTATTATATTTCTTTCCTAGTGTATTTTATTAACTCCCCCTTTTCCAAGGTGACATTCCCTCATTTTTTTCATAGGGCCTACCTCCCTTTGATTTTGTTTAGGATTTGGCCTAAATAGTTGAGGAGTTAAGTGTTGTGGTGATAGTTGAAACCTCACTCATTGAATTGACCCCAAGTCAACTCTCAGTGGGTTGATATTTTTCCCACATCCATATGTGGATCTAGGAAACAACATGTTGTCGTTGTTTCCAGGGATCAAATATTTTTATCACCCAAGATTAATGAGCTTTGTTTTTTTGTTTCTACTTTGTTTGATCGATATTTTAGACTAGATATATAAATATTTCATCCAATTAATCCACTAATTTTTTTCAATTTTGTGACAAGTAATTCGTAAAATAAAAAATAAACTTTTTGTGATACTTAGTTAGTCCAAGAAAAACTCCTCAATTTTTTCAAGTTGTCCAAGATGTGGTTAATTTGTACAATGGATCGATAGTTAAATATGGTAAATCCTAAGTTTTCTCAAGTACTCGTTAAGTGGTGGCACATTTATCATCATGTGCATGATTGTATGTGTATTTTGTTGGATCTCGTAGATCTCATCCCAAGGGTGGCACATTTGAGGCATAGTTAGGCTTAGTTCACTCTTAATTTTTATCTAGTTCTCATGGAGATGTGGCACATTGGATAATAGGAGTCCTAATTACGGTTTTGGATTGGCACAAATTTTAGATTTGTGAACCATTGATCTATAGGAAAATATGAAAGTTGTAGGAAGGTAATTATGCAGTGTAATAATCAAAGAGAATGTACAGTAAAAACGAAATTCATGCCACAAATTTTTGATAAATCGAACAAAAATTGCTCAGATAATCATAACATTAATATTCATTCATTAATAAATAATGTAATGATTATACAATAAATTGAATTGGAATAGCTTGGATGGGATTTGAATCTACCAACTCAACTTGACAGAATAGCTAACTCAATGTTTCTAAGTAACTATTGGAGCTTAGTAGTACTCTAACTCTGGATGTATAAATCAGTCTATGCTCAGTTAACTAATGAGGTAGGTGGTAAAAAGGTACCATTTTCCTTTATGTATGAAAAACTGATGCTAGGCTAACTGAAAGTGATCTAACTGATTATAACTAGAGGTTAACTCAACATAACTACTTACCTACCACAACCAACCGATGGAGGCTATTGGTGGCACTCAGAGTGGGATCCTATAATGTAGGAATTTCTCCCATATGCACATAAACACATGCATGCACATGAAACAAGTGTGATATAACCTTTAGGTGTGTCCCATACACTCTAGTACAGTAATAATAACCCCCTAATATAGTTAAAATGACCAAATAGATTATATTGGACAGAGGAGGATTAATTAATCCTAACACCCCCTCTTATTCCTAACTTTGTACGACTTGGGCCATGGAAAGTAGGCCAAAATTCACCCATACAATCTAAATAAAATAAAATACTGCTTAATAAACTAAGGAAAATGGGGAAAACCTCATGGGAACCCCCCCCTCTCAAAATAAGCAGGAATCAAGAAACAATGAATCAAGCCTTTACACCAAGAATAAATCCGAGGAAAACAAATCTATTTTATGTGAAGGAATTGGTAAAAATATCTGCAATATGCTCCTCTGTAGGGAAGTAATGCAGTGTGATAGTTTTTCCATGTACTAGTTCTTGAATATAATTCATGTGAAATTCAATATGCTTCATTCGCTGCTTCTGGATTGGATCACTAGATATATTTATGGTACTCTGATTGTCACAATATATGTACACTAAAGGTGAAGTGTGAATCTCAAATTCGTTCAATATTCCATGCAACCAAACTACATGAATAACTGCATTTACAGCTCCCCTATACTCTTCTTTTGCTGAAGAGAGTGCACGTGTCACTTGTTTCTTACTGGACCAACAAATTGTCCTAGATCCCCAGATAAACACAAATCCTGAAGTGAATTTTATATCATTCCCATATCCATCCCACTCTTAATATGTGAATCCAATGATATCTACCTATGCATCAGCTGTATAATGGATCCCATAGTCTCTAGCACCCCGCACATAGTGCAAGATACACTTTGTTTCCTTCCAGTTCAAATCATGTGGATCTTTCATGTATATGGAAGAAATGATCACAACATATGATATATATGGTCTCGAATGTATGAGGTATATAAGTATCCCAATCATTTGTATGAAAAGAGTGTTGTAAACCAATGGAGTATAATCACCTTCTTCTATCCCGATCCAACATAGGAAGGGAAAATGGGTTTCTTTATAGTATTCCATGTGGAATATTTTAAGAAAATATTATGAGTATCTAGACTATGCGATCATGATTCCCAAATTATTTTGACTTACTTCTATAACAATGAACTATATTAACAGTCCTACATCGGTCATAGTGAATGCTTTATTCAAAGTTGGCTTGATGCTTCTCAATCCAGCAACAAAGCTACTAGTAGTCAGCAAGTCATCCACATATAGCACAATCAATAGAAAGGACCCCTCTTTCTTCTTGATGTAAACATTGTAGTGTGATTTGCATCTATCAAATATCCAGGACATGAGAAAGGAATCCATCTTGGAATACCATGCCCTTGGGTATTTTTTGAGCCCATAGAGTGATTTCCTTAGTTTGCAAACTAAGGAATAATCCTCAATGTACCCCTTAGTTTGTTTCATGTAGATATCATATTTCAGTTCACCATGGAGGAAGGCACTCTTTACATACATGTGATGTACCTCACACCTTTTTGAAGCTATAACTGCCAAGACCAGTCTGATGGAGTCCATTCTTGCTAATGGGTTGAATGGATTATTGTAGTCTAGTCCTTGGACTTGTGAGTATCATTTTTCCACCAATCGATCCGTATACTTGGTTGTGATTCTATAATATTCTATCTTGGTATTACAGAACCATTTGCACTAGAATAATTTCCTCCCTAGAGGCAAGGAGACAAGCTTCCTCCCTGGAGGCAAGGATACAAGTTCCCAAGTTTTGTTGTCTTGTAGCGAATTAAATTCCTCATCCATAGCTTCTTTCCATATTGGATCATGGGAAACCTATTTGAATGTTTGAGGATATGATCCCACCATCATGAAGCATCTCTCAGGGAGAAGTGAATCTGTGTGGGGCAGTGCAACATACTCATTTCGATATTGGTTCCTTGTTCTTCATCTATCATCTGGATTCCCAACAACATCCCCAACAGATTTAATGAGATTATGGGCCCATTTAGGTTACTGTGATGGAATAAATTATAGATCTAGATCCTATTGAGATTCTATATCAAGATCATATTGATCTTCTTCATCATCTGAATATGAATTATTAGACAATAAATATGTATTTGCAAATGGAAATAAAGGATAGTTGATAAATTTATCTGCTTCGAATGGAAGATGATTTCATACTATATCTAAGTATTGCATGAGGTGTAAGAATGCATATGCTTTGGAGGCATGGATTTCAACACCTTTCACTATAATTTTCCTAGTTGAGATATCTATCTTCTCTATCAAGTCAGGGTCAAATACCACTCGCTTTGGTGAGCCAATGTGAGTCATTTGATATACAAATAACAAATTTGTTTCAAGAGAGGGAACATAGAGTAAATTTATGAACTCTCCATGCTGTATTTTAGAACCTCTCCCTACTACTAGGATTTGTGAGTTATCCCCCATATGAATTCTAGGTCCTCCTAAGAGATCCATAGTGGTGAAGGATTCCTTGGAGGAATCCATGTGGTTGGATGCTTTAGAATCTATCAAGTAAGAATTCGACTAAGTGAGGCTTACCTTTAAGGAATGGTACCTCTCATGATATTCTATCAGTTTTCCAACATTAGACTTCTTTCCTCCTTGTTGAAGGGAAATATTGTTCTATTCAAGGAGTGTTGACAGTTGGTTGATGGTCTTACTTATGCACTAGCTCTCTGGATGAAATCCTCTCATACAGTAGGGACTCTTAGTCTTCTTGAATTTGTTCTTTTTTCTTGGAACCCGAGGCTCCATCGAAAGATATATGATTCTCCTTTTTCTTCGAATTAGTGTTTTTGGTATCCCTCCCTTTGTGCTCCCCTCTTTCATTCACATTGTTTGAGTCTGGTACTAAGAGTTATTGATTATTGGAGGTTTGAATCACTTCCATTTGAATCGGTTCATGTTTCTTTTGTATCAAGGAGTCGATAAAAGAATATAGAGAAGGAATATTCCAATTAGGAATGGAACCCCTTCTGGAATGGAATGTAGAGACAAATACTAAGAAATATGAGCCAAGCTTGCTCTGCACTCACAACACAAGTTGCTCATCTTTCATCTCTAATGCACATTGTTTGCATTGTTGTACTAGTGTCTTTTTATTTTTAAATAATTGTTGAATAGTATCAAAACTGTTGGGTGGTAATGCAATGAGCTCATTCTCAAAAATTTTACCTCGAAGCTCATCTTATTTTCTAAAAAAAGATTAAATATTTTCCCAAGCTTCCTTTAGAGTCTGTATTCCCTCAAGATGGAACAAAATATATCAGGAGATGTGAATGCACATGAAGCCAAAGGATTCATGAAGACTATTTAAAAAATTGTTCTGCTCAACATATTACTGGGGATCAACTTTTCTTCCCATTTTCATCCTAAACAAGACTTCTTTGCACAAGGCTACCTGCATATCTTCCCTCCAATCAATGTAATTGAAGGGTGTAGGGATTCTAAGAATGAGAGTTGAATAATTCTCCATTATTATGTATGTTGATCAATAAAATATTTAAGAAGCTACATAGATACCTGCAAAGAACACTAAAAAACCAATTCAATTCACAAATCATATGTCAGTACAAGCCTTTCTGCCTCAACATGTGAACTTTCTCAGATTCTGTCACACCTGCAAAGACTTCTCTGGAAAAAATCCAGACTTAGCAAGGAAAAGATTTCAAGAATTATGTGGAAGCTCAGCTAATTTTGGTGCACAATGGAGATCAGACAAGGTTTGTTTCTAGCCTAAACAAGGATTTGATTCCATGTTAAAATTGTGAACCATTGATACGCGAAAAAATATGAAAGCTATAGGAAGGGAATTATACAGTGGAATAATCAAAGAGAGTGTACACTGAACAAGAAATTCATGCCACAAATTTCAGATAAATTGGACAAGAATTGCTCAGATAATCACAACATTAATATTCATTCATTAATTAATAATACAATGATTATACAACAAATAGAATTTGAATACTTTGTATAGGATTCGAATCTACCAACTCAAGTTGAATGAATAGCTAACTTAGTGTGTCTAAATCATTGTTGGAGCTAACTAGTCTAACTTTGGAGGTCTAAATCAGTCTACAATAAATTAACTGGTGAGGTAGATGAGAAAAAGGTGCCACTTTCCCTTCATGCATGAAAAAATAGCGATAGGCTAACTAAAAGTGATCTAACTGATTGTAACTCGAGGTTAACTCAGCATAACTTCTTACCTACCATAACCAATTTATCGAGGTTGCTGGTGGAAGTCAAAGTGGGCTTCTATAATGTACAGATTTATCCTAGAGGAACATAAATGCATGCATGCATATGCAGTAAGTGAAAGATAACCTCTAGGTGTGTCCCCTACACTCTAGTACAGGAATAGTAACACCCTAAGATAGGAAAAATGACAAAATAGACTATATTGAACAAAGGAGGATTAATTAATACTAACAACAAATGTTTCATTCTGTCATGAAGTGTGCATTATTCACTCAAGAAGGGCACATTCTTCTCCCGTCTTGTTATTTAAAGGGGCCTTTCCTCCTTGGTTAAAGTTGCCTATTGTTGGAGGCAAAGTAGTGTAGAAATATTTCTCTCTTAAGACTTGTATGGAATAAAGTTTAAGGGATTTGAAGTCTACACAAGAGATGTTATAGAATGGTATAATTATCTTGTATATTTATTTCATGAGTAGTTGATTTTTGTTAGATGTTTTTGGTACTCTTTATTGCATTTGATTGTTTGGCCATTGAAGGGAATTTCTACCCATTTGGTTTAGATACTTCTATTGTTATTGCATATTTTTGATATGTTTCCTAAAAGAATGTTATTGATATCTTCTTTACTAGCTTTTATTTGGTTGTACTAATCTCTTTCGGGAAGACTAAACCATGAAGCAGTAGGAAGAGGAAAGCCATATTTTGATACAATTTCTTCTCTTGTAGATTAACCACAAGCCTCAAGAAGGATAGGGCATGCGTGGGGATTCATTTCCTCTTGGATACATTTTTAGAGAGATAATTAATGCATAATATCTTATTTCCTCTTTTGGGTATTCTAAAAAAATGGATTCCCTCATATCTTATTTAAGCCTCCTTGTATTTAAAAGAAAATATCAATCAATTTCTATGTTAAATTGTTAGTAAGATATTGGATTCCTAAATTTGAATGGTACATCATATATAATCTAATGCATACGTATTTATAATCTAACTCATACTTTCCCGCAATACTTCTCTTAGTGGATTGATATATTTCCCACATCCATGTGTGGATCTATATAGCAACATGATAATTGATTATACAAACATTCATTGACTACATGGGAAGGAACTTTTGGATGAATTCATTGACTTTATTAACCCAATCAAACATATAAATGTTATAGTGAAAATTAAGGAAAATAATTGTATTACAATTTTTTATATATTTTAGTCATTAAAAAATGGATGTTTTTTCATTCCACCAAATATATAGGGAAAATTTGCATATTAACATATGAAATTTCTATATATGTAAAGTTGCACCAAAATTTTGCTTGAAAAGTGAGTCATTCACAAAATGGCAACAAAACATTAATATTTTAATATAATAACCACCCAGAGCACTAATTAAACCATATATTAATTATCATGAAAGAAACTAGGTATTTTGTATTGATTCAACCTCTACAACTCTCTTCATTTGGGATCCCTTTTGCATTTGTACATTCTTAGGTAATGCATATCAACTAGTTTTCTAGTATTGACTATTTGTTTCCAAAAATCATCCATGTCACAAATAATGTAAGTAGGTGGTAACCAATGTTAGTAAATTAAATCTTTTAGATACTCTACATGATAAAAATGATGTAATCCACTGTTCGTGATTTATAAACGTTGAAACATGTGATCATTAAAAGTACACTTCAATAAAGCATCATAAAATAAGTTTCAAGCAAGAAGAAACCCTTAATTCGAAAAGGTGGGTGCCCAAGTTTGAGGGCTCAGTGCTAGATGAGGCCACAACAATCTAATATCAAGTTTTAGTGCAAGAATAAAAAAAAATGATAAACCTATAGAAAAAATAGATAAATTATTGAGAACATGCAATGAAGTTTCCATACTATTAAACATACTTAGAAGTTAATAAGAAAACAATAAAGAATTAAACTATATTATTTACAAATGTAGACAAACCAATAAAGAAATAAAACTTGTTTTAGATTATGATGCTTAAGTATACTTTGTGGTCAGGAGATACCTGCTTCCTCGGGTTGTTGTTGAATTTCAATACCAAGTAACTAGATTTCTACAAGCGTGCTATCAAAGAAATCTTAGATTATTATTAACATACTTGAGTTGTTGAGTTGTTAGCATGTAGGAATTACTTAAAATATACAATTTAGAATTTTAATCAATATAATTCTTTAAAAAATGTTAAAATAGAAAAATGGATTTTTTCCCATAAACTATTAGTAGTATATAATAAAAGGGGTTGTGACAAGAATCCAATTACAAAAAACATGAAGCTTTATAGGAAGTAGGGAGCTCCGAATAACAATAAATTATAAGACTTGTTGAAAACTATAGAGAACTACCTATTGCAAAAATGGCTACTAAATTGACTGTTAATATTCGAAGAGTACTCAAAATCTAGAACAAAATAGATTTTGATATATTTTACTAACATGTGTAAAAACTTAAAACACATTACATAGATTCATTTTTTAATAAAAACCACCTTCTAGGTTTTGCCTTGTTGATCATTGTCTCTGTCCATAGTCATGTCCCTATGAGAAGGAGGGGTGGTTTCATTGTGTCTAGATGGAATTGAAGTAGCACGACTCAAAATCAATTTTGAATATTGAGCCTGCAAATGAATATTGAGATATTCCTCCACTTGTGAGGTTCTGAGAACCTATTCATTGATAAGCCCTTTGATTTCCTTAATAGCTTGATTTATCTCCATAATTTGCTCCCGCTGATTCCCAAAAATCCTAGAAATTACACATCGCAAAATGTTCAAATCCTCATGAAGGATTATCACATATATCCTCAAGTATGATATATCACAATACAAGTACCGTGTGTATGCCATCTCTATTTCTTTTCCTAGGGATTCTGATAGTTGTAGCTACTCCTACTATGCACCAACTTTAATAGCTCCCCCCTATCTTTCCAATGAACTGCAAGTCTGTCTTCCTTCTCACATCTATGATGGAAGAAATTGGTTACCAAGAAAGAATATGAGATGGATACTCCAGGCTTAACCTTAAATATCTCTCACCAAACTACATTTAATTGTTGATTTTCATGGGAACCAATATTCTTATATTTGCATGTAATGGATTTCCCATGAATATTATATGTCCTAACTTTCCTTTCCATCGAATTATAATTGTGATTCCTCTCCACATAATACCATCATTTATCTCCCCTATTGGGAAGCCTCATGAAAAGGACCATAAGGATTTCATTCATGGAGGGTTGAATGTTGATATGGTTCCCTCATTAATTTTTGTTAGCACCCTGTAAGTTTCCTATGGTTATGGTAGGAAGTCATAGGGGTAACCATTTCAGCCACCCTTTAGACTGCATTCTAGCAAATACACTCAGAGAGGGATCTCTCTTGTCACTGAGGAAAGAAACACATATATATAAGCCTTTGGACAACTCATAGAAGGCTAGATTTATGATTGTAACCATGTGTTGATAGTTTTGAAAATGGCAGAACAGTCAGATAGGAAAGATCATTGGGAAATGGAGTCGAAATGTGAATCAAACAAGAATATTATAGTGAAAACGAGACAGAGAATTTCCTTTGTATCTTGAGGAAAAGTAAGTGCCACAAACAATCAAATACCTTGAAAGGGTTTTATGGGATAAGGAGGGAAAGCCCAACGAAACAAGAGGAACCTATCTATGGATGAATATCTTGCACCACCTTTAGTAGAAAAAACATTAAAGGATGGTACATGTAGTGGAATATAGAAGATGAATTCTAAAGAATTTACCAAAAACACACAACAATGCAATGTCTAATATAAGGAGCACTTAACTGAGAGCGAATTCCTCATATGCAACTAGAGCACATTGGTAGAAATACACTAAAATGAACATGAATAAATAGGAAAAATAGACTAAATGTGAACACCGTGATGAATCTTAAGAATGTAGGAGAATGTTTCTCATCAAATCTTCTAAGAAAGTTACAGGGGGAAAACAAGAGAATAACGCTTCCTGAATGAGAATTCCAACCCTTTGGTCATCAATAGAGGTCCTATTTATAGTTTCTTGGCTCCCGAAACCAACCCTAAAATAGAGCCCAATTCTGTTACAAAATTTGGGATTCAAATCCTGACCCATCATTTGAATCCTAACCACTTCTTGAGCCGGCAGACCCACCCTAAATCTTTACCTGAAATTAGCCTTACAATGCAGCAAACATGTTGGTCCAAAAATGGAAATGCAAGATATGTGAGACACGCTCGCTTGATCTGATGGTGACTCTCCTTAATGGTTTTAGTTTCTTAGAAACAATACGCGTCATCGAATCTTGCTCATTTCTCCAACTGAGCTTCTCATTCATGCTGATCCTTTTCGGTCGTGCACCTTCGGTCATGCAAAATCGCTCCTGGTCATATATTTCTTCTATGCAAGAGATCCACTATCATGTGTCTTGGCTCTTTATGTGATTTCATGATCATTCACTTTGTTAAGTCCCTTGCACCTTTTTCGAGTGAATCCATTCTAAGTCATTGATTTGGGCCCCATCAAATATCTGTCATTCAGAGGTGCGAGACCCTTGAGTATTTCACAATGGCTTCCTCTATTAACCATCGTGTGCTTTCACCTCACAAAATATCCTTCCCATGTAGATAATGCGCACCCTTATATCTCAGGCATTCAGATGTGTAGGCCCTACTATCCCTTCACATCTATCCATCTTTCTAACCTCCGCGCATGTTGTCACAATGAACCTCGTTTTAGCCGTGGATCATGACCATCAGAGGCTTGCGACCATTGATGTTTGAGGAGAGATATGAAATTCATGATCTTCCATATTTTTATGGTACATGCTCTTCTTCTTGGATAAAATTTCCCTACCATCGATCTGTTTTCTCTATGCACCCGCATCATCGATTTTCAGGGTCTGCCGGGTCTAGTCAAGTTTTTAGGATTTCTCTTTGATTTCTCCTATCCACTTCATCACCCCTTCCACTTAATATGGGGCTGGGGCCAATCCCATATGCCAGTACCATTTCAAAATTTTATCAATGGTGCAAACGAGGTGCTAATAGGGGCTACAACTCGGGGATTCTATCCTCCCTGTGAGGTAGCAAAGAACTACGTAGGCCATGTGTCTTATTAGCATTGGGTCATCCCACTATTTCCTCCAATTCCAAATTCATCTGAAAAGTAAAACTTGGTGATGAAATCCCTTTATTACCTTACTAGCTTCACCTTGGGCTTTAAATCTTGTCAAAGAGCCATCCCCACATGCAATATTCTAAAAGACAAAAACGATATACACAATGACAATGGGACTGAGTTTTCTTACCAAAAGTAATTATTGAGAAGCCTCCCATTTACCAGAGCTCCAGACACCAATCCACCCTCCATTTCCTCCAACATATAGGAATTATTACCTTGAAAGGTTGTGATTTTATATGGGCCCTTCCATAGGTGATCAAATTTTCCATGCTTCCCTTTCTCTTCGTGGGGTGTGTCCCATTGCAACACTACGTCACCTATATGGAAGTCATCATGTTTGGTTCTTTTTTCAAAAATTTCTTTCATCTTGTCCTGGAATAGCTGGGTCCTGTCGAAAATCTGCTCCCTTTGTTGTTGTAGCTCAACTAGCTGATACATCGTCCTCTGGGTGGGATGATTTTCAATGTCCTCTTGTTGCAACAACCTCATCACCAGCAAGCTCAGGGAGTTAGGAAAAATTACTTCGGAACTATATACCAGATGGAATGGTGAGGTGCCTATAGACTTCTTCATACTAATTCTTTCAGACCATAAAGCGTGAATCATATTAGTTTGCCAAGCCCTCTTATTTTCTTGTAGCAACTTCTTTATGATCCTCATAAGAATTTTGTTTGAAAATTATGCCAGTGTACTCCCAGGGGTAATAGCTTGTGGAATTCCCAAGTTGTATTTGGTATTTGAAATAGAAGGAGATCATATTCTTTTACTTAAATTCCGGAGCGTTATCGGTGATTATTTTCCTGGAAATACCAAACCTAGGTAGGATATGCTCCTCTGAAAACTGCATGATCACTGTTTCGGTGTCTTGTCTTGTGGGGATAACCTCAATCCGTTTTGTGAATTAGTCAATAGTGGTGAGGATCCACCTATGTTTCCATGAAGAGTGAGTATTGATTTATTTGATAAAATATATCCCCCATTGCTGGAAAGGGGCTTGAAACTGGATGGGATTCAAAGGTAAGGACACCAATTTCTACCTTCCTTCAAAAATATGACATTTTTGGCAGGTTTCCACCTTCTTATGAGTATCAAAAAATATTGTAGACCAATAGAATCTTTCTCTCATGATCTTTTTTACTGTATTTTTATAGTAGTGATTCCCCCCACATTCTCCTAGATGAAATTCTTCAATAATTTTTTTGGCCTCATGCTCATCCACGCAGTTCAACAAAACTCCCTTGGGATGTTTCTAGTACAACTTCTTGTTCAAGATGTAGAACCTAGTTTCTTTCTGTTTGAGGAACTTGTCCCTATTTTTATCCATTCCCTATGGAGAATTAAAATGATGTAAGACAAAAATGACATTAGTGTACCATGGAAATGATAGAAAGTGCTCACCTACGTGAGAACCTAGATGCCGTCGAGTATTTTTTTCTTTAGCTGACAATTCGACAATCATGCGTAGGATGAGAGCATCATCGTTAGAGTGAGCCATAAGTTTAGATAACCCCTAGACTTTGACAACTTCGTGGGATTTATCTCTAGGTCATCCTCAAACAAAAATGCTATCCACTTTCCCCTTCATCCATCCAAATTTGGTTGGGTCATAATGTCCTTCATCGCGCTGGTGGGCACATGAGCAATAACATGGTAATGCAAGATGTATACTCCAAAGTCCTTTAGGGCCTGCACCAGAGCATAGACCTATTTATAAAATATATTGTACTTCAAGGGAGCATCTTTTAGAGTCTTGATGTAGAAGGAGATGGGATTCTTGTATCCTTCATGGTTCTTTTGCAGCAGTACCCCTTCTGCTGTATGCTCCGAGGAAAACAAGAATATGAGAAATTCTTTGGAAAAATCAGGGCTCGCAAGAATGGGTGCCTCAACTATCATTAGAGGAATTTTGGGGTCTAAAATGGGCCTCCTAAGGAAAATAATAAAATAATAGTTAAAATAATAAAATAATATTGATTAATTTTGGAGGAAGAAAGAAAAAAACTACTTTTTGTGTTCGTATTTTCGACATATCTCCCTGTGCTTTTACTCAAATTTCAATCGGGAGAGCTCGTTGGATGCGGAATTTGATTCCACATCCAACGAGTACCCACACTACATACTTTTGATGGACCCTTTTACCCCAAAAACAAGAAATACCTGAAAAAATGTGATGATGATGTCATCATCATGTTTTTTCAGGTATTTCTTGTTTTTGGGGTAGCGGGGTCCGTCAAAAGTATGTAGTGTGTGTACTTGTTGGATGCGAAATCAAATTCCGCATCCAATGAGCTCTCCCGATCAAAATTTGAGTAAAAACACAATGAGATATGTCAAAAATACGAACAAAAAAAGTAGTTTTTTTTAATGACAAATATGTCAATTCAATCATTATGGTTGACTTATTTTATTGAAATTCTATTGGTTCTTGAATTCTAACTCACAAAAACGTATTTTGGCACGTTTTCTTATAAGGCCCATTTTAGACCCCAAATTTCCTCTAATGGGCCTTTTTTATGCCTTCAAAGATTGTCTAGCCTCTAGCGTCCACCTGATTTCTTGGTCTTTTCCTAACATGTTAGTTATATGTTTGACTATTTCAGTAAATGCAGCTATGAATCTTCATAGTAAATTTACCTTCCCCAGAAACGATTGAACTTCATCCTTGTTACAAGGTAGATCAATTTTTCTAATCGCTTCAACCCTCATAGGGTCGATCTTGATTCCCTCTTGAGAGATTATATGTCCCAACAAATTCCTTTCTTTGATAGAATCAAGAACGAATTTTTAGGATTAAGGGAAATGCCAAACTTTTTGCATTTCTGGAATGTTTTCAAAAGGTGGGTGACATGTTCTTCACCATAATTGGAAAATACGGTGATGTTGTCCAGATAGATTACCATATTTTTGTCCTTTTCATCAGTGAATTCTATGTCCACGACCCTCTGGAAAGTTTCACTTGCATTCATTAGTCCAAATGGAATTTTAACGTACATGAAGGTTCCCCAAGGGGTGGTGAATGTTGTCTTCTCTTGGTCCTCCAGATGTACCACAATTTGGTTATAACCCGAGAATCCATCAAGAGTGGAGATCCTATGTGAACCGACAACTATCTATAATATATGGTCCATTTTGGGGAGGGGGTAATGATATTTCAGGGATACTCTTTCAAATTTCTTTAGTCAACACAAATTCTTATTTCCCCATTCTTCTTTCTAACAGGGACCAGATTCACCACCTAGTGTGATAAACGGAGGGCCACAATGATTTTGGACTCAAATAGTTTCTTGATATCCTTTTCTACAAGGGACAATAACTCGAGGTTCATCTTTCTAAGCTTCTGTTTGAACAACATCTTTTCCTTCTTGATTTCTATGGTATGCTGGATGATGCTGGTGTGGCAATATTTTAGGTCTTGTAACTCAAGGAAAACAAATCCAAATATTATTTTATAAGTGATATATATATTTCTTTGGATTTAGGTGAGAGGATCCTCACTATCTTGATGATCCTAGGCTATTCTTCGGTCCTGATATTCACTTCCTTAATGTATTCAAAATTTGGGAATAGATGAGATTCTCTAGCTACATCATTCAGATCGAAGAGTTTCTCTAGAGGGACCATACCTCTCGATATGGAATTACTCTTCAATTGCAAAATATATTTTCCACATAGATTATTCATGTACTTCTGTTGGTTTTCACCCTACTTTATTTCGCTCTTACTGTTTTCGACGGAAGTAACCCCCTCTTGCCGAGGAACTTTCTTTGGATCCACAATCTAGATTTGTAAGGGCTCTTATGTGAGTGGTGTCTCCTCCTGAATTTTGTTTTCTTCATCAATAACCAGTCCCTCAAATTCCCCAGTGAGGGTGAGGAAGCTATGATTCTGCTTATCATCCTCAAAGACCTGCCAGTTCTGGACATTATTTGGGATAGAGGGCCTATGAATTAGTTCAATCTCATATTTCCCTATAGGGTGCATAGGGAACCTAAAGGATATTGCTGAATTGGCCAAGGAGTCAGCCACAAAATTATACACCCCAGGGATTAGATTGAAGCTGCATTCTTCTAAACATTCAATCAGGTCCTGGGAAATATTATGGTAACTTCTCATCCTGGGATGTATGAACTAATACTCAATCATCATTCTCTTAATTACTAACTTAGAATCCCCATGCAACACTACCCACTTGACCTAGAGCTCCTTCAAAGCCAGGATATCTAATATCATAGCTTCATATTCCACTTCATTGTTCGTGTAGTCAAAATCAAACTTGTAAGAGTAAGTTACAGCTCGCACTCCTAGGGGTCTCGCCCATACCCTAGCTCCTACTCCTTCTCTGCACGCTGACCTGTTGAAACTCACATCCCATACCCCTTCTAGCTTCTCTTGCTTAGGAACAAAGGAAACGTTTTGGAAGTAGGAGTTGCCTTCATTGCCCTCGGTAAAGAAGATAAGAAACCCCATCTCAGTGTCCACTGAATATATGGAGTGATTATGTGTCCTTTTGACACTGGTCACCATAAATGCCAATTTTTTTTCTCTGAAGAGGCTTCTTTGTATCACGAAGATAGGGATAGTGGCTTATGGCATATCCATTTGGAGAGATCCTTTGAGCTTGGATTCCCATGATCTTGACAACAACATTCAAACTTTAGGGGAATGTCAGCCACCACCACATCCATGAATAGGGTCTTGACAGGGATTTGAGTAAGAGAGATGACCAAGTCTTTGATCAGGCCCAAACACTTGACCTTATTAGAATCAATAGAGAAAATATATTTGTAGGGTCTAGTCACTTCCAATCCTGATTCATCCATTATTCTCCTAGGAATCAAGTTGTGGGAGGCTCCTTAATCTAGCATGGCATTATGCAATATGGAATTATGTATGTTTAGGTTAACATAGAAAGGAGGGAATTCTTGATGAGAGGGTTCATCATCATGGGGGTTGTCTGAGCTAGAAATTGTTCCTAGACTACCAGAGGAACAAGCTAGAACAATCTCAAAAAATAAAAGTAAAATGCAATTAGGTTTAACTGGTTTTGGTTTGAAAATTCATCAACAAGAAGGTAAACACTTATTAAGATAAAACAAGAACTAAATCATGCAAAAATAAAGGACTAAGATGAATAATATATGAAATATAAACCAGGAACAGTATAATCATGGGATTGAATTTGACCCACAACCTACAAACATTTCATGAATAAAAACATCAAATAGGAAATGAAGTTGTACATTGAGTGACCGAACATATCCGAAATGAAACCAGCAAATAAGATAATAATGACTTATAAGTTTTTATACATCATAATCAGTCTTCCAAAATTACATAGGAGTGTTGAGTCTTAGCTTTATACACAGTAGCTCCAAAGCCTCCCCTTGCACACAATTTGAACCTTCTTTCACTAAATTTTCCTCCTTTTATCATTTACCAACTAGAGAAGTTCCATAGGTGTCTTTTTTGTCTATTTTGAGACAGCTACAATTAGTAATTACAAACTAACTTCAAATCCCTAACGACTAATTAATAGAAAATAGAAAATTGGATTTGAGGAAATTTGGTGAATTTATGAAATTTTGGGTCCCAAAGACGCCTCCATATCTCTCGATCCTGGATACCAACGCAAAACTTGAGAGAGGTTTTTTTAAATGATCCCGTTATGAACAAAAAAATATCTTGGTGTTTAAAAATTCCTTTTCAATTGAATGGAATACGTGCTGGATATTTGTGACTTAAACAGGAAACTATTAAATAATTCAAACTCTCAAAAATAGACCACAAAGATGAATTCTAATCTGTCAAATGATAATAGATGTTGCAAAACTGAGAGAGGTTTTTGTGAATGAGTTTGTTGTGGAAAAAAAAAAAAAAATTTCCAGAATTTGTTTCCATCACCTCGTAATATGCTCCAAATGATAATGACAAAAACAGGAAAAATAGAGCCGCTATAGGAAACCTTTTTTGTATATTTTTTGAACAATGACTCAAAAACGAGGGTTAGGTCATAAAGATAAAGCTTAGAATAGATTTTAATGTAATATTTTTCAAACTTTAAAGATTAATAAACCCTAACAAGCCAAACAAAATTTTTAAAATAAATAAAAAGAAATAAATCAAAACCATTATAATCATAAAATCAAACAAAACGTATTTATCACTATGAAACATCAAAACCAAACCACAAATCAAGAGTAATAGGAAATCAATCTTGGAAAAATAGCACACATAGACTAGGAACAATATTTAGTCTTAACAAAGGACAAACATGATAGTGGGCCTATCATCTTGTAGGTTTAGGCTGTCAGATATGGCAGATATTTTTCCAAGAGGTTTTAACACCGTGGCAATCTTATAATTATATTTTGAATTCTTCAACAGTTCAGTGAGGGGAACACATATTTTTATCTTTGCAATTTCATCCTCTAGAAAGAAAGAAGTTTGTCCCTGATCAGAAATCTTGGGGTGGTATTCTTTTCATTCCTTCCCTTTGGGAGTTGGAACAATCTTGGAGTTATCTCTAGGAGGCGCATCATTTTTAGGCTTGTTGGAAAAAGCTTTGTCCCCCATTTATTTATTCTTCATGATAGGTACATATCTATTCCTCAATATTATTTGTCTCTGTGCATATCGAACATCGAGATGGTATCCTTTCCTAAAGTCATTTGTCTCATTAGAAGGCATATCTCCCCTCTCCAGACAAGTGTTATCGTGCTCTTCTTTGGTGAGGAATGTGGTTGGAGAGTCAGTGTCTATCTGATGAATTTATTATTCAGATAGATGTTCACCATATCGATCTATAAAATTATCTTGAAATGGGGGTCTAATAGGCGGATCAAGATGGTTTGTTTTCCTATTCTGGATGACTTGGGGCCTTCTTTAATTATTATTCATATTTTTCTTCTCTTGATTCTGCCTGGGAGGTGGCCTGCCATCCACAAAAACCATTTCCATCATCCTTTGAACCATGGTCCTTAGCATTTTATCAATTCTCATCTCTTGTGAACTAGAGATAGAGGGTTGTTCAAGTTATTTGTCATTCCTTCACTCTCCCTCCTCCCTTATCCATTCTCCTTCATCTTTCTTCTTATTTCTTGCAGAAATCAGGTTCACCTCCACCTCTATGGCATCTTTCATCATAACCACCAAGGAGGTTTGATCTCCTTTCACTTAGCCACAAGGAGAATTCACCATCAAAATATTCCGCGTATTGAAGCTGGGCGGAGCCGATGGGAGGTTTGAATTGAGCAGGGATGGAATTGTATACCTTCATAAACCTTTCTAAGAATTATTGGACAAACTCACTCTCTTTCCTCCTCATGGAATGATACTGAGAGAGATACTACTTAGGGTTCTTTTGATTTTCTCACTTGTCTTTGAAAGAATCCTCGATAGCTCAAAATAGAGTCATCTGTGAAAGGATTGATTAATGATGAATGTAAGGAAGCATGAGTCTGGAAGGTATGGGGAGTCCTTTCCTAGAGGTTCTGAAGTCTGGGGAAAACAGACGATGTGGGGAAATTCAAATGTAGAGGTATCAGATGAAAAGTCAGAAAGGTTGGATTCAAATTTAGTTCTAGGAAATGTTAGTTTGCATTCCTCATCGCAACGTTCATATATATTGCTAACTAAAATAGTAGTTTTAGAAGGGAAAGATAAATTCCTGACTAACCTCTGCATCCTGTTGGCCTTTCGGATCAAAATTTATGGACTGAAGATTTCTTGAAAGGATTCTGCATTGGGATTTCTCCTCGTATGGGTTCTTCTGGCCTCCAATATTTCCCAGTGTAATCACCTTTACATATTTCATGGAGTCTCCAGAGCATGTACAACCAATTCTATGTCTAAGACCAGTTTCTCAACTGGGTCATAGAACTAAAGCAATGTCATTTTTCTCGAGGAGATAGTAGCAACTATGGCATTGACAATGACAGAATATGTTAGCACCCTATAATTTTCCTATGGTTGTGGTAGGAAGTCACAGGGGTAACCATTTCAACCAACCTTTAGACTGCATTCTAGACAATACCATTAGAGAGGGCTCTCTCTTATCATAGAGGAAATAAATACATATATAAGGATTTGGACATCTCACAGAAGGCTAGATTTCTCATGGTAACTGGCTGTTGATAGTTTTGAAAGTGGTAGAACAGTCAGATAGGAAAGATCATGGGAAATGGAGTTGAAACCTAAATGAGACAAGGATATTATAGCGAAAACAAGACAAATAATTTCCTTTGTATCCTGAGGAAAAGTAAGTGACACAAATAGTCAAATACCTTGAAAGGGTGATATGGGGGAAGGAGGGAAATCCCAACGAAACAAAAGGCACCTATCTATGGATGGATCTCTTGCAATACCTTTAGTAGAATGCACAAAAAAGGATGGTACATGTAGTGGAGCACAAAGGATGAAATCGAAAGAATTTACCTTAAACACACAACAAATGTAGCGTCTAATATGAGGAGTGCTTAAGTGAGAGTGAATTCCTCAAATGTAACTAGAGCGCATTGGAAGAAATACATAGAAATGAACATGAATAAACATGAAAAATAGGCTGAATGTAAACACCATGATGAATCTCAAGAATGTAGGAGAATGTTTCTCATTAACTCTTCCAAAAACGTTATAGGGACAAAACAAGAGAAGAATGCTTCTTGAACGAAAATTCCAAGCCTTTCTTCATCAATAGAGGTCCTATTTATAATGGATTGACCCTTGGGACCAACCCAAAAATAGATCCCAATTCTGTTACAAAATTTGGGAATCAAA
This sequence comes from Pseudotsuga menziesii, assembly GCA_001517045.1. Lineage (NCBI taxonomy): Eukaryota > Viridiplantae > Streptophyta > Pinopsida > Pinales > Pinaceae > Pseudotsuga > Pseudotsuga menziesii. The sequence goes on from LPNX010882174.1 coordinate 623,898, forward strand.
TCTTGACCCATCATTCGAATCCTAACGACTTCCTGAGCTAGAAGACCTTCCATGATTCTTTACCCAAAATCGGCCTTACATCGCAGTGGACACATTTCTCCTAAAATGGCAACATGCGATATGAGAGGAATGATAGCTTGATTTGATGGTGATGCTCCTTAATGGTTTTAGTTTCTCACACACGACCCGTGTCACCAAATGTTGCTCATTTCTCCAACTGAACTTCGCATCTATACTGATCCTTTTCTCTTACACACCTTGCTTCGTACAAAATAGCTCCTGGCCATATATTTCCTCTACACAAGAGATCAATCATCATGTGTCTTAACCCTTTATGCGATTTCATGATTTTTCAATTCGTTAAATCCCTTGCACCTTTTGTCAGTGAATCCATTTTGAGTCGTTGATCTTGGCCCCATCAAATATCTGCTATTGAGAGGTGCAGGAATACCAAGTATTTTGCAGTGGATTCCTCCATTAATCATCGTGTGATTTCACCTTGTGAAACCTGTTTCCCCTGTATATTAGGTCCTCCATTAGATATCAATCATTCAGATGCGTAAGCCCTACTATCCCTTCGCAGCTCTTCATCTTGTTAATAGCCGTGCATGTTGTTTCCACGAACCTCGTTTCAATCGTATATTGTGAGCGTTGAAGGCTTGCACCCATCGATGTTTTAAGGGAGATATGAAATTCACAATCTTCCATAGTTTTATGGGTCACACATCTTCTTCTTGGTGAAATTTTCCCTGCCATTGATTTGTTTTCGATGTGTGCCCGCATCGTCAATTCTTAGGGTCAGTGAGATTGAGTTAAGTTTTTGGGATTTTCTCTTGATTTCTCCTATCCGCTTTGTCACCCCTTACTCTTAAGATGGGTCTGGGGCCAATCCCATATGCCAATCCCCTTTCAAATTTTAGCACTGGTGTGAACTAGGTGCTAACAAGTTCCAATCCCTCTTGCATAAGGATGGCTCCTTTTTTCGCCAAACCATATGATTTTCTATTATTTTTCCCTAATACATGTGATAGGTGGTTTAAAATTTTTGGGATATGAGGCTTATGTTAATAATGAAAACTAAACTAATGTGCTTATGGGAAGTTTTTTCATAACAGACATAACCGATAATGGTTTTACTTGTGCAACTTATTTCATGAATTATATAGTGCATGGTTGGGATACGTAATGAAATGGTAGTTAGAGAGGATCAAGTCCCATCATGTACTATCTTGTTCTTGATCAATGAGATTCAATACTTTTCCTACATGCATTTTTCCCCTTATGAGTTTTTTACCACATTAAAATACCTGTCTATAATGGTGTTTCTTCTTAGACCTTGTCTCTGAATTTGCAACAAGTTGTATCTGAGTGAGCTGAGTGAAGAGAGACATCGATGGGAGATAGAGCATATGGATTTGAATACACTCATGTGAACTGGAGCTGATGTTGCTGCTTGGACGCTGGAGGAACATGTAGATGTAATATACCCACCGTTAAGAGGATGTCATGAAGAGGGTGCACTTGCATCTATCTACATCTTCAAATTTCCACTGTGGTAAAGAGGAATCACATTTAGAGGGATTAGTATGGCTGCATAAAGAGGAGATATCTTGATTGTTGAAGGATCCATTATGGAGAGAAGTAAATTGGTCAAAGGATGTAGTGAGGGCCATAGCCTTCACATGGAGAAGAGTCATGGATAAGAATTCGCTGGGTCATCATGTGAATAAAGGATAGGGACCATGAATTCCTCTGCCTATGAAACTATGAAGAGGGTAGCTCATTGAGGATTCACTACAGTTAGCTTCCTGTATGTAGAGGAAGAGAGATTGGAGGAACACGTGGAGAGAACCATGTGTGGAGAAGAAGAGAGGCCATTTTTTCTACGTGGACATAGAAAAGGGAAAGGGGCTATGAATATATAGAGTGCATGGGAAGCTACTGGTCCCTTCTACTACTCGGTCGTGAAGAAAATATCCTCTAATGAATTCCGTGTCTACATAGGATGCATAGAGGTAAAGTATTCCTAGTTTGGTGATATATATATATATATA